>CM049879.1:942500-1065000 GCA_027474115.1 Schizopygopsis malacanthus
GGCAAGAATGGCAATAAAGGGACAATATGTACCCAACTTTGTTGATAGTAAAAGCCCTGTTTGCAAAACTAACAGTGTTATGCAGTGTTAAATCAGGTTCTAAGAAACTCAGGTCCAGATGGCTTATTAGGGAACACCCTGTTATTCACTCTCTAGTGCAGACCTCGCCTTAAAAACCTTCAGAGTGTGTGTGTGTGTGTGTGTGTGTGTGTGTGTGTGTGTGTGTGTGTGTGTGTGTGTGTGTGTGTGTGTGTGTGTGTGTGTGTGCATGATGGTGTGGGAAAGTAAATCAAATCAGGATCACACACATCCCACAGACGGTGCTGATTGATACTCAGCTGATTCATTCTTTTGCTCCATTTGTTAATCAGTCAGTACAATAGTGCAGTGACTGTGTGCGCAGTGTTTGGTTTAGTTGACCTTTCACTCCTACAGCTGTGCTCGCAAGACATCGCTGGCCCGCGGAACATTCCTGGATGAACTTCAGACAGTCCAGCGGAGAGATGGCTGGAAACATGCATGTGTAGCATCTCAAAGACAGCACTGCAAGAGAGGGAGGATAGTCAGTGAACGTCTCACGTCTTCATGTATCAGAATCTGATACATGAAATGCTTAGGCTAGCCTTACATTTTAGTCCTCAAATGTGTGTTTTTTTTCTTTAAAGGCCTCTGTTTTTATTTTGTACTGCTCTCTGAGGTCCACTTCCAATGTTATCAAGTTTTTACATAAAAAAAACATTATTTAGAAGTAATATTTTCTGTCCTGTTTGAATAGGCCGGCGTGGAGGATTGTAGACTCGGAAGTACACGCCCACTGCTGTGATTGGCTAATAGTTGTGTATGATTGACAGCCTACATTCCTCACAGATGGACGCTGCTTTGATTTAGGTCAAAAACACAGACATACTCAAATGATCTGTTCAACTGACAAAGCAATAGTGATAACATAATGAAACCAGTTAATCACACTTGTGTGACATTACTGTCAGATCCAATATAGTTGTACAGCATCGTCTTTTAGTTACAATCTTTCTGAAAATCCTGCATCGAATGAAGTAAACAAAAGGACTGAGTTCTAACTGACAAGGTCTGGATCTTTATAAACAAAGAAAAATAAAAAAAAATCACTCTTTCCTAACGTAAGGATCAGAAAGAAGGAATGCAAAGACTGTTTTTGTGGTGGGTGGGGCTAAATAGGGAGTGATGTAGAATCGTTGGGCGGGGCTAAACAGGCAGTGATGTAGAATCGTTGGGCGGGGTTAAACAGGCAGTGATGTAGAATCGTTGGGCGGGGCTAAACAGGCAGTGATGTAGAATCGTTGGGCGGGGTTAAACAGGCAGTGATGTAGAATCGTTGGGCGGGGCTAAACAGGCAGTGATGTAGAATCGTTGGGCGGGGCTAAACAGGCAGTATTGTAGAATTGGTGGGCGGGGCTAAACAGGCAGTAATGTAGAATTGGTGGGCGGGGCTAAACAGGCAGATATGTGGAATCGGTGTGCGGGGCTAAACAGGCAGAGATGTAGAAATGGTGGGCGGGGCTAAACAGGCAGTGATGTAGAATCGGTGGGCGGGGCTAAACAGGCAGATATGTGGAATCGGTGTGCGGGGCTAAACAGGCAGCGATGTAGAATCGGTGGGCGGGGCTAAACAGGCAGCGATGTAGAATCGGTGGGCGGGGCTAAACAGGCAGTAATGTAGAATTGGTGGGCGGGGCTAAACAGGCAGATATGTGGAATCGGTGTGCGGGGCTAAACAGGCAGAGATGTAGAAATGGTGGGCGGGGCTAAACAGGCAGTGATGTAGAATCGGTGGGCGGGGCTAAACAGGCAGATATGTGGAAACGGTGTGCGGGGCTAAACAGGCAGCGATGTAGAATCGGTGGGCGGGGCTAAACAGGCAGCGATGTAGAATCGGTGGGCGGGGCTAAACAGGCAGTGATGTAGAAATGGTGGGCGGGGCTAAACAGGCAGAGATGTAGAAGCAGTCGTTGATCTTATGTGGAGGTGGTGCTTGGCCACACTATTACATCACAGAGTGGCACGAGCTCTCATTTTGGCAAATTGGCTTTAATATAAGCTGTTTTTAGACTAATGAGGAAGTTTTGAGTTCTGAAACTTACAGGATATTTTTATAGTACAATGACCTCTTACATGTCAAAAGATCAAGGAAATGTTCTTTTCTCAGTTCATGACCCCTTTAAAACTGGTCATAATTTAAGTTGGTTACCTAAAAACTTACACTGGTCTCATCTGAATAATAAAACTCACTACCCCTTGGTGAACTGCTAGCTGGTCAGACTGACACAGTCTTTACATAGAGACTAAGGACCGTATTTACTAAAAACAAAAAGGCAAATTAGCGTGAGAGCACAGTCTCATAAAAGCGCTGACGGGAGAGGAAAGTTCTGCGGGTTATGTACTGAGAACACAGATGTAATTTCCATAATGACCAATGCAAAACCATGAAATGGCAAATTTGCGTAAGTATGTGTTCAGGTGATGTCTTCCTCTGGCATTCCAAATAAATTAATTCCCTTGTTTCTATCGCACTCTCTGTCCTCTGATATGCCTCCTCCTGGCAGCAACAATCACAGCCACGTCAAGCACAAATTGGGTTAACGCAGGTTTTTGGGTGGTGAATAACGGAGCAAATACCAGTGAATGGACTACCGCAAACTATGGTCAATCAGGTTGGGTGATTCTTGTGAATACTCTCCTGAAAGGGTGTCTGAATGGGACACTTCTACAAATGCATATGCAATAAGGTCAGATGTCTGCACGACCTTTGCATCGATAATTTTTCACTGCACGTCGTTAGTAAATCCTGACAGTTTTTAACACCAAAAGAGGGTTTGCACTGGCACAAGCTATTAGAAAATCTGGCCCTCGATTTATGTAACTGGCCCCTGATGTCAGGTCTTTGTGCCCATGGGGAGCAAGGTTTGAGTCCTGATCCCGTTCACCCATCCTCACCCATGCTTTTGTGTCTACACCTCTTTTAGGTTTGAGAGCCAAAGTGGAGGAGACCTGGGGTCACATGTAGTTTAAAAAAGTGCTAATTCTTGGACACTAGATATGAATAGCCACATGGTATTGAAATCTTTAGCAGTTGTTATGGATAGAGTTGTGCATGATTAATTCCAAACATGTGAATTAAGAAGATACTGATGAACTTAGGACTATATCCGAGTCTTAGTCTGCACTCTTAATCATTAGTCCATGGATGGCAAAAACTCGTGATCAAAAAAGAGATGCTTTTTATAATTAGAAAACAGCTCCAGCTTAAAGCAAATCACTGCTGAGATCTTACCTATACATTCAGCACTACATCAACCGAGCACATCGTCTTCAGAGAGCCGACACAAAAATGATAAGCATCACAAGTTTCTTAGGTTTAATGAATAATAATCTCCATGTTTAGATGCATACTACCTGCTAAAGGCAGACAGCCGATGAGGACGAGGAGGTATCCTTTAGATTTCATCATGATGGTGCGTCTCGCTCTGAGAGTCAACCTTTCCTATTCTCCCGGATCAAACTGAGAACGTTCCCTTTCCTAATTCCAGGCATGTAATATTGAGTATGATGGAGTCCGAATCTAAATGGATGTCGCTATGTAACTCCCACAGCTTTTGGTTTGCTGTTGCTGAAAAGGGGATAGTGGTGAACTTTAACTGGCTTGGAATCCACCCTGACGGTGTAATTTGATTTAGTGGCGATCGCTTGAGAACTAAACTGGAGTCGGGGCCTAAATTAAAGGCCAATTCAATAATATACAGATAGGATACGGTACTGCATGTGTAAAATATATGAAACATATATTTACTCTTGCAGTATATACACACACATATGGAAATAGGTTATCTATTTCTTATATTTGTCTTTTATGTGTCATATTTTAAAATATAGCTAGTTTACAATAGCATAAGCACATCTGCTCATACTAAGCACTTAGTGAACATACTATCAGCGTGAGCCATTCGTTTTTAAATAAAGTAACGTATAATCTAATGGTGATTGTCCAGTCGTCATCCTGACCACAGAAACCCTTTTACACTTCAATATAATGCAACATTAAACATCTCCCCTTGTGTTAATATTGAGCAAAAACACATTCTCAGAAGCAAAGCATGCTGGGAATGAGAAATCTGCTGTAACTCATTCAGTGTATGTGTATACATGCATTCACATCATTATCCATGTGCACTCAATAAAGGTGTGTGTGTGTGTGTGTGTGTGTGTGTGTGAGAGAGAGAGAAAGAGAGAGTGTGTGTGTGTGTGTGAGAGAGAGAGAGAGAGAGAGAGAGAGAGAGTGTGTGTGTGTGTGTGTGTGTGTGTGTGTGTGTGTGTGTGTGTGTGTGAGAGAGAGAGAGAGAGCGAGTGTGTGTGTGTGTGTGTGTGTGTGTGTGTGTGTGTGTGTGTGTGTGTGTGTGTGTGAGAGAGAGAGAGAGAGAGAGAGAGAGTGTGTGTGTGTGTGTGTGTGTGTGTGTGTGTGTGTGTGTGTGTATGTGTGTACATGCATTCACATCAGCATCCATGTGCAGATCAAACAATTAATTATTTATTATTTTTAATTTCTAAATATATATGCATCAATATACAGCCATATATTATCAATGCATGCTGTATATTGAAAACTATATGCACTAGTTTCCAAATGTGTAATACATTGCATTACAAGTTGCATTATATTCCCATATAGTTTTGATTCGTAAGGATTGGCTGTTAAAAACAGAACATTGGACATATTTTTTTACGACTACATTTTCATAAATGTTATAATCAGATGTCGCCACTACTACAGCTTAAAAAACAGTGTATATGTGTGTTTGTGAGCACAGCAACGAACAAATGCACAGCCTGTTTGTTCCAAATTACAGACATGCAGCGCAGCCGGGAAATCAAATGACAACAACCTTGTGACACAAGCGTGACACACAGTCACGATAAACGGTTTACTAGTGATTATGCCAGAGTCACACACACACACACACACACACACACACACACACACACACACACACACACACACAGACTCAGCATGGCCTCTACTGGACTGACCCATACATGTGGAGCCAAAGAGCCCTGCTGAAAATGGATAATGTAATGTATTGTTTCCAGAATAGAAAATGTAATGATTTAATGGTTATAATGGGAATTGTATTGGTTTTAATGGAAACTATAATGGTGTCTACTGGGATGTGATGGATTATATTGGTGGGATGTTAAATCCTATTGGAAAAATGCCCAAAACACAATAGAAAAGGAATTTTGTAATGGTTTTACAGGAAAAAGCTAATGGTTTATAATGGAAACCATTGGGATTTCTGTGATGTATTGGGCTTCTATTATTTTCTTTAGCAGGGAGGACACGACTGTGTGGCTCATGTGAGGCTGTTTGCTTGAGAAACGAGGGATGGACAGATGGTCTGTTCTTTAATCCCGTCTATCCTCTGCTAGTGTCTGTCTAGATCTGTTGCTCCGTTCCTCTGTGTCATTTTGAGCTGTGTCCTGGGCCTTAAGAAGCAGATTCAGACCCATGTTGCTTTTAATGCTTTAGCAATCCAATAAACAAGAAGTTAGTGATGGGAGGAACAAAGCTTCGCAAAGTGATTCAGTTTTTCAAAGCGCTTGATGTTTAATGTTCCACACTGTACAAAAAACAAGTTGTTTCAACTTAAAATGATTCACTGACTTAAAAAGTTTAGTTTATTTGACTAAAATATTCCAGTTTTCCCTTAAATTAACATTGAGAATCTTAAAATTTCAAGTTGCCTAAACTAAAAGCTTTAAGTCAGCATTGCACAATCTTATCAGAACAGCTTAAACATGCATAAAAGATGATTCACACACCGAATGCAAACGTTTTATTGAAAGTGATTCACAAGTTCGCCTCAAGCTCGTTAAAGCAGGATGCATTCTGATTGGCTGTCCATGTTTTTTATCATTCATTAGCTTAAACATTTTTTTGAAAGTGAATCCAGTGATATTGTTCCTTTGTGCCATTATCATTATAGTTGTGGGGTGGACTCGGCTGTTCTTTTAAATTTAGAATGATTTTTTAAAATGTATCGTTAATGTTCGTTATCGTTATCATTATCGTTCTTGGTGATTTTATGTTGTGTATAATACAGCCTTTTCAATAACTGACTCATTTCATTGGAGGTCCTGTAAAATTACCTTACTGGGTGCAGTTTTATTTACCGCAGGGTTTCAGATCTACAAATTTGAACACACCCACAGTGCATAAGAGAGCATTTTAGTCCGATTTTCTGTGTGAAGATACACGGAGATATTGTTGGTGTGTATCATTACCTTAAAACTGGAAATGTGTTATCTGCTAAAAGCTTTCTTATCAGCTTAGATACACGGGAACTAAATGCCACAGAACCCATATTTGAATTTCACATGGTCCACCAATTCTTAAACCCCCCCCCATTCTGTGTATGAGGACTGATGAAGCACAAATAATGCATCATGATGCACGAGTGAGAAAACTTGTTACACAAAGACCCTCATAGTTTCCCATTAATTATAGACCGTGGTGACCCGTATAATTTGTCCTGTCACAGAATGAACCAAACTTGTTTTTGATCTCCAAAGTTGTCAAAGCAACTTTTTAGTCGAAATCATAATAAAATAAACAAAAAAATAACAATGAAATCATGAGCTTAGTTCCAAAAGAAGGTAATAATGCTACATTTATTCTGTTACATTTGTCTAAATGGCTTTTTTTGGAAACCCTAAAGGCCCACTTTAGAGTTAGATACTCTTCTAATGACAAAAATGTACTGTGACTTTGTAACACTGGCTGATAAAATTCTTGTTACTTCATTAAACGTTAATTAATGCTCCATTCGTTTTAACATCCGTTCATCTGATAAGTGCTTTACTGACTTCACCCTCGTCATCTTGCTTGCTCTGATATCAGATCCAAAGTTTCCTTCAATAGCCTACTTTTGATTATATAATATAGTAATTATGATAGTACTAATTGATTTTCCCTTCATGGCAGCATAAGACGCAGATGCACGATACATGCGGACAGCAGAGGGTCAAATTACAGAACAAGAAGTACAAAAAACACAGTCCAAAGGCAGGAGAAATGTAATGTATTTTTAGTACCTGTTTTTGCTGCTGGGTTTGGTGGGGGTAATAGAGAATGAACGAAGGAAAGTCATGTGAGACTTTCATAACATGTGCTTTCATCATGTTATGATCGGATATGATTGGTCCATGCTTTCTTTTTCGTGGAAAAACTCAAATTAAAAAGTAAGTAAACATCAAAATAAAACCTAAAATGACCTACAACATTGGGTTTTTAGTAGAGCTGTCAAACGATTAATCGCATCCAGAATAAAAAGTTTTTGTTATATGTGTGTGTGTGCTTATGATCTATGTATAAAAACACTAACATGCATGTATATATTTCAGAATTTTTTTTAGGTTTATATATTAAATATATTTATATACAACATAAATTATTTGAGTAATTAGATATACAAAATATATACTGTATGTGTGTGTATTTATATATACATAATAAATATACACAGTACACATGCATATATTGTTATTTTGGATGCAATTAATCGTTTGACAGCACTAGTTTTTAATGAGCAATCACCTTAACTGATGTAAATTAAAGGCACATTTGTGTCAGTGATCAGTGTTTACATACAAACAAAAGTCAGTGCAGAGCAAAACATTTGTATTATGTTCAATAATGTCAATGAAACACAATCACAAAATGGCGTCTTATAAAATGCACCAGAAAGATGTATTTAAAGGGGTGCTATTATGCTCGTTTACAGTCTTGATGTTGTTTTGGGGGTGGACTAGAACATGCTCTCATGCTCGGTGGTTCGAAAATTGCATTATTTTTCACATAATTTACATTATTACAATACCTCTCTCCCCAGCCTGACAGAAACGACTGGATTTAATGAAGGCCCGCCTTCAGAAAAATTTAATGTGTTGTGATTGGTTAGCTGTCCCAGTGCGTTGTGATTGGCCAGCAGCTTAGACGGCGTTACCAAGCCCCGCCCCTTCCAAAGCAGCAAGCTCGTCAATATAGAGTGGTGGAACTATGATGTCACTTTGTAGGCGAAAACACGGAAGTGAGTTAGCATTTTAGCACGTCCGGTTCCATCGTCCCAGAATCAATGCCAGTATCTTCCCCCCAAAGACTTGTGTCGCATTTCGGGGCAAAGCAAGAAAACATTGACGAACAACAACGCAGGAAACTGTTCGTTAGCTATTATAAAATTAATTGTACTACAAATTATACTACAACTGGAAAATACTGTACATTGATAAACGTTCGGCGTGATGACGTTTAATGTCTCCGACAGCACATGTAGTCCCATTTAGCAACTTGTTAGCAACCCTCTTTTTTAAGAAACGTAGCAGCTTAATTAAAAAGTCATGTAACTGGTGTGTTTTATATCGTAGAATACAACGTGAAAGGATCTTGAGCTTGTGTGAACTACGGATCTTATTAAAGGATTTAACCAAAATCCCATTAAAAAAAAAACATTGACTCTGGGACGATGGAGCCGGACGTGCTAAAATGCTAACTCGCTTCCGGGTTTTCGCCTACAAAGTGACATCATAGCTCCACAATTCTATTGCCATATCAATTCAGACCTCGAGAATAATGAACAAGAGGATCGTGAAGAACCTTTGCACACACGGATATTGCCAGACATGTTAAAGTGACGTAACGTTATTGTTGTTGTTTTTTTGGCTAAGTCAGGTTTTAGATATGATGTCAACAACAGCTTGAAAATAACTGCATTGACTATGTACAGATAAGTGCATCGGTAATGTTTATGGGTCTTTAACTCTAACATTATAACATGAATTGCAGTTAAACTGTTATACAGTTGAATTTATTTATACTATAGTCCCACAGACTTACAGTATTTGTGGCCGCATGTATATGCAAATTAATTATCTTCCAGCGGGGGGCGCTGTTGGAGCGAGCGAGGTTTCCACGGTAACGTTGTACACAAAACAGCACTCCGCTCAAAAAAACGCTGCTTTAGCAAACTTTACATGCAAGATTAAATGAAAACGACATCCAAAATTGTCTAAAAACAGTCGGTTCACGTCAGAAATACAGTGATATAAAAACACCGGCGCTGGTTTCGATTTTTAAACGTGCAGAACTCAAAGCTTTCTCTCCATCCGTCAACCATTAAAATCTCCGTGGGCGGGGTTTATCTTTGTGATGTCACAAATACAGGAAAACAACATTGTAGTCCAAACGGAGCCGTTCGTTGTAGTTCTTAAAAAGAGATTTACATTTACATTTATCAGACACTTTTATCCAAAGCGACTTACAGTGCATTCAGGTTATACATTTTTTTTTCAGTACATGTGTTCCCTGGGAATCGAACCCACAACCTTTGCGCTGCTAGCGCAATGCTCTAACCACTGAGCCACAGAAACAGGAATAAAAAAAAAAAACGAAATATCTCTCTTTGGAGTGAACTTTGAGATTTGTAAATTTGTAGATCGTTTTATGCCCAAACATACACACTACACACTGACTAAAATTAAAAAAGTGAAAAATCATAACAGGACCCCTTTAACAAAAAAAAAATAATGTTCTTATTGTAGGAAAGCGTTCCAAAAATCCAGGTTCTGAGGTCAACCCACCACCCCATAATAACAAAACAACACAACACACATTTCATAAATAATCTGCGATTTGATGAGACACAGGCCACAGCTAAACCTGACCCACATATTAAAAGAGTGGATTAGAGAACAGCTGCAGATAACAGCACACAGACTAGAGCTGGTTAACTGTGTCATAGCTCTTGAGTTCACTGAGCACGAATGAGTGTGCCTCCACATCTGTAAGACAGTTTAATAAAGTTTCCAGTCCAGCCAGACTGGGAGCGATGGAGGTGTGACAACAGGACTGGTGAGTGAGCGGAAGATCCTGAAAGATGGTCGGGAATGTCTTTAATGCGGATCAGATGTAGGCTAGTGTTATAGACTGCGTTCCCCTGGTCATCAGCTCTATGAGTTCCGTAGTTTAAATCGTGGTGACGCTGGTGGTCAGGCAGGAGGAAAGGAAAGAAAGCGACCGGACAGTGAGATGGACCGAGGGGGAAGGGTCAGAGGAGAATAACGCGGTGGTGTTTGTACGCGAGGTGGTCAAAACAACAAGAGACAACCCGATTTAACGCGATCCATCGTGTTATAAGGTAGGCTTTTCTTCCTCGAGCTCGTCGTGTTTCAATAGGGCGTCAACTGTGGCCGCCGAGACACTTTGGACAACTGTTGAAGCGCGTTTGTGACTTCACAGAAACGCTTAATTTCTTCGGAAAAGTGCGATGCGTTTGTGTTTTGTTCATGTTTGCATTGGGTTTGCGTGCTGCTGTGTGAAGACCGATACCGGCTGCATGGTACATGCTATCCAAACATGTTTAGTTCGTCTTTGTTTGAAAGCTACCGGTGGTATATTTTAATAGGTTGTAGTAGATTCAACGGTTTGATTCGTTTTGTTTTTCCTGAACATTCTTGATACAGTTGTCTGCAGTGACTTTTATATGATTTGAAAATGCAGATTATGTACAAAATATGTTTGTTTTAAAATGTGGAAATTTCTTAAAGTATGGATGATTAAATAAGTGTACTATTTTGGTTACATGATAGAACCAAAGTCGATTTTGCTTGATTATTAATATTATTTAGCATGTGTGTGTGAAAAAAAATATGCATGACATTTACTCCCAAGTTAATTTGAAAACAGTTAATGTGCACAATCCACTCAGAGATGTTTAATTAGATTTTCATTAATTTGTTTACTAAGCATAAATAAACACAACAAGAGCTGACTAGTGTGCTGTACAAAAGAAAAAAGTATAATAATACACTGAATATAAATTAAAATGAGACCATGAATTAAATGCAAGCGTATAAAGATAAGACCGTAACCTAGATTTAAAGTAATTTAGAGAAGTACTGTTAAACATTTTATAACAAACACAAGGTATTAGGGCTGAAAGATTTTGTAAAATAATCTAATTGCAATTTTTTTTACCAATATTGCGATTGCGATTTAATATGCATTTTTTTTTTAAAGCTCTTTATATTCTTTATTATTCAACAAAGGCAAGCAATAAATCATTGTATAGTGTGCAGTGTTGGGCACATTACTTTAAAAATTAATTAGTTATATTACTAGTTACTTCTCATAAATAGTTACATCATTATAAAATAAACTAATTACCAGGGAAAGTAACTATTGTTACTTTAAAAAACAGGGTTCAATTCAAAAGGGTTCCAGTATTAAATGTTAAATGAATAAAATGGGCACTAAATAGAATAAATTATTATTATAAAACATTACACTAATCTACATTATTTTAATGTTTCTGTGGGACAATGTGAGAGACACCTATCAAATTACATTGATTATTGCAAATATTATCACCTCTTTATGGACAACTTGGCAATACAATCTCCATTGGCGTGTCCTTTTTTTTTTACTCACCAGATTAATATTAATGATCTGATATACTAATATATATATGTATGTATATATGTTTATGTTTGTAAAATAGCAGTTTTTTATACCTCACTTAGCATCAGTCAGTCAAACATTATAATATGATATTATGATAATTTAGCATTCAATTTTAGCATTATATGATGATAGAACTTTAGTAATTATAATAACTATGTATGAATGCATATTTGTCATATTGTCTGAATTTAGGACTGGTGGTGGTGCTTAAGATATTGTTTGTCATTTAGTGTTTTTTATAAAAAAGGGGAAAAAACATAAATAATGCTGATATGATAACAAAACTACCACAAATTCTACTACTAATAATAACCATAAAAAAAGGTGAGCGCTGGCCAATGAGATTGTCGTTTGTGCATTAGCTCCGCCCACTACAGGAGGAACCCGGCAGTTCTTAAAAGATGAAGACTTCCAAACAAACTCCGTTATTTTGACAGGAAAGTGCAACAAAGGATATCGTTTATATGTAGCGCGTCAATTCTGCATGTTATGAAAGACTCCCGGACACGAAAACAACCCGCGGCAAACTGCGGACTTGGCAACACAGCAGCGTGCTAACATGATGCTTCCTCTGAAGACTGCTTAGATGTGTTGGACTTGAAGCGGCACTGCATAGAATGGTCAGTGTATGACATCAAAGTACCGCGAGAGCTATAAGAGAGCAGACGTCTCCTAGTGCTTTCGAATGGCTCTCGCGGTACTTTGATATCATACACTGACCATTCTATGCAGCGCCGCTTAAAGTCGAACGCTCCCATTACTCATGTGACCGAGTGTAATCGCTGCCTCTGGTTGAAAATCGTGTTTTTTCATATCGCGATATTATCGCAAATGCAATTAATCGTTCAGCCCTACAAGGTAGACAAAAAAAAACATTAAAATGATTTGTACAGTGCAGTTATGCACTTGAATGGTTTAAAGCTACTTACTTGAACGGGAAACTAGTGTGGAATGAGACACTGTGACAACTAAAAAATAACACGATCTTTGAGTCCACTTTAAAGTCCAGGTGCAAGCCATTATTTATCCTGCTGAAGGGTTTTTTAATTTAGCTCTCAAACGGCATGATGTTGATTCATTTCAACTTTAGATCGTAGATTGGTTGCAAGACCCAAGGATTCACACATTAATTGGTTTGGTCTATAGCTCTTCAAAATATGTCTCAATTAATTTTCTCTGTATCAGGCATTATTTAAGAGACACACTCCTGGAGCTGTCTGCCCTGTGGATTCGGGGACGTCGAGAATGATTTGCTGATCCAGTTGCTGTTGGCTTCCAATCACTTCCACTCCAAGACTGTCCTTCATAGACGTCAAATTGCTTAGTTTGTGAATCAGAGTCCCTCACACACACATTCAGGCTTGTCATAAACACATAAACACACACCACCGTTCATATACACGAAGTCATGGCCAACATATATCCGTACGGCTGCTTCACTCATGCTGTGGTCAGAGGTATCCCAGAATCCTTTGGGAAGTCGGCGGAGGGTGGAGAAGGGCTTCAGACGGACCTGGCCAAGGCCCAGCGTCAGATGGGGGTGCTGACCGGCGCACTGAGGCAGAAGGTGGGGCTGCAGCTGATAGAGATCCCAGCCGCCTCGGAGCTGCCCGAGAGCTGGCGGATTGAAGATGTGGCTGTGATCCAGGGCGACACGGCGCTGGTCACGCGACCCTTCACGCAGCAGAGGCGCGCTGAGGTAAGGGCTGCACGCGGGCGGGGCTGCGGGACACTCGGTCGTGACTGGGGCTCAGCGCTGTGTTTTCTCCAGGCGGAGGCCGTGAGGCGCGTCCTGAGCGAGCTGAAGCTGACGGTGCTGGAGATGGGCGACGAGGAAGGCGGCTCTGCTGGAGCCACTCTGGAGGGAAGCGACGTCCTCTTCACTGGAAAAGAGTTCTTTGTGGGCATTTCGAAATACACCAATCACCGTGGGGCAGAAGTTTTGGCCGACACCTTCAAGGTGAGCGTTGTGATCCGCTTGAATTGGGTCCGTTAGTGTTGGCTGATTAGAATGCTGTACATGCAGGGGTTAAATTGGACCGGGGCCGAATTCAGTTAGTAATGTAATTTCCCTGATGCGGACAGAATCTCAGAATCCAGTCATAAAATAGAATTTACGGTTTAATTCTGAATGCCACGGAATTTGTACGTTTTTAAATGAATGAATTGGTTCGCTTAAAGGGATAGTTCTCCCAAAAATGTAAATGTGATGTTTATCTGCTTACCCCCTGCTGGGCATCTGAGATGTAGGTGACTTTGTTTCTTCAGTGGAACACAAACGAAGATGTTTAACTCAAACCGTTGCAGTCTGGCAGTCAAAGAATGGCAGTCAATGGGACTCACGGCTTTGAGAGTGAAAAAAACATACACAGACAAAACCAAATTAAACCTGCGGCTCGTGACGATACATTGAGCTCTAAAGACACGAAACGATCGGTCTGTGCAAGAAACTGAACAGTATTTATATCTTGTATTCCTCGGATCCACCACACTGTCCCAGTGTCCTGAGCGCGTTCCCAACGGCCGGCGTGTGACGCGTCTTCTTGCTTTACGGCGGATCGCAGACTTATAAGTGCATTACTGCCACCTATCTCTCAAATGGACCATTAACACTCTATCTACAATCTCAATTAGGCATGTCAAAAATCAGAAGTCATTCAACCCCTAATGTAAGACTCATCGTGCACATTATACATTGTAGATAACAATTATTTTACATTTAATCATTTAGCAGACACTTCTGTCGTCATTGAGTATTATTTTTTAATAATGCATTTAATTTCTTAAATTGCTGTTTTGCCAGATGATCACAAGGTGCTTCTCTGTTTGGCAACACTTTATTTCAGTAGTCCACTTTAGACTCTAACCATCTACTCGTTCTCTAACGAGAGATAGTTAACATGTAGTTCCAAAGTTACTTCTCGTTAGTAGAATGTATAATGTGGATTACTGACGAAGTATAACGGCATTACAGTAAAAAACAGCATTGCAGTGCATGGATGAGTGGTTACAGACTGAAGTGTATAGAGAGATTCTGCTCCGGGGATATGGCTTGGGAATAATTTTTAATGCAAATAACATCGGTCTGGTGCTGCGTGTGCTCAGGACTTTGCGGTGTCCACCGTGCCCGTGTGTGGAGGCTCTCGTCTGAAGAACATCTGCTCCATGGCCGGCCCCGATACCATCATCATCAGCAGCAGTGACGGGGCCAAGAAAACTCTCAGAGTGAGTGTGTGCAAGTCAAATACGGGACATAATCGCTTCGATAATGACGTAATCTAAGAGTGCTTTTCGTTTCAGGTGATGGAGCAGCTGACTGACCATCACTATGAGATCTTGTCTGTGCCCGAGGACGTCGCTGCTAACTGCATTTACATCAGAGGTCCTGCTAAAGTGGACTTCCTCCTGCACCCTACAGCCGAGGAGTGTCCCAACAGCGTTCCTGTGAGTATCAGAGCATGTGCAGTAAAACACACAAGAATCAGCAACACACGCCTGTTTTGGGCTTTTGTCATCAGTGGAAAACCATTCTTCCCAGTATTTTGATTTTAGTGTAACTTTGCACAATATTCATAATTTTAGTGCAAACCATAATACCATTTAGAATTTTTTTTTTTTTTTTTTACTAATACTTTTTTTTTAACAAGTACGGAGTACAACATAAGTACGGAGCAGTGCATACATATGTACAGAGCTGCGCATACATAAGTACGGAGGGAGCAGCGCATGCATAAGTACGGAGGGAGTAGCGCGTACAAGTACGGAGGGAGTAGCGCGTACAAGTACGGAGGGAGTAGCGCGTACAAGTACGGAGGGAGTAAGCGCGTACAAGTGCGGAGGGAATAGCGCGTACAAGTACGGAGGGAATAGCGCGTACAAGTACGGAGGGAGTAAGCGCGTACAAGTGCGGAGGGAGTAGCGCGTACAAGTACGGAGGGAGTAAGCGCGTACAAGTACGGAGGGAGTAAGCGTGTACAAGTACGGAGGGAGTAGCGCGTACAAGTGCGGAGGGAGTAGCGCGTACAAGTACGGAGGGAGTAGCGCGTACAAGTGCGGAGGGAGTAGCGCGTACAAGTACGGCGGGAGTAAGCGCGTACAAGTGCGGAGGGAGTAGCGCGTACAAGTACGGAGGGAGTAGCGCGTACAAGTACGGAGGGAATAGCGCGTACAAGTACGGAGGGAGTAGCGCGTACAAGTGCGGAGGGAGCGAATATATAAGTACGGGGTAGTGTATATAAGGAGTATACTTTATTCTATTAAGTATATTTGAAGTATGCTTTATGTAGCAAATATACAAATATCAGTGTACTATTTCAATACTCCTTAAAACTAAATTGGCCCACTTTCTAGTATATGAAATACACTTTTAAATACACCATTAATAAACATTGAGTACACTAGTTTTCATCAATGTGTTTAGCTTGTACTGCAGCTATACTAAATGTGAACTTAAATGTATACTGATAGTTTTCTAATTAAATACTTGTAGTAGCATTTTTAGTACACGTTGTGTATAATCTGTATAGTATAGTAAGTATAGTCTACGCGTTTAGTAGTTTTATACTGCAAGTATACTCGTAAGTTTTCTTTAAGTGAACTTTACATTAAACTTTAAGTCTGTCTCTATTTAGGTGTTAATTTGCATATATTTTGTTATATGAATATCTGAACACACAAAACATCAAAAGAATCCGCTTGTAAACAAACACTTTGTATTCTAGCTTCATGCATTCTTTATTTTAAACACTTGAATGTGGGTAAGTTTCATAAATAAAGAAATAAACAATATTTTGTATGGAAGAATATTCAGGACTTTTTTTCAAAAGGAATAGCAAATTGTATTTTCAATTGCGTTTTCCACATGTGGGCGCATAAATTGTGACATAACCCAAATGCAATTGCAAATCTTAAAATTTTCGGTTTCGCGAACGCACAGTGACTGCCACATTTCAAATGAAAAAGCAAAGTCTATTTGCTACAGTATTTCCCTTGTCTTAAGAGCCGGTCATATTTAAACAGCAATATTAATGACTACATTTGCCTTTTCACTTTCTCTGCTTCTTGCTTGTAACCTGCCAAAACTAAAATGGAATCGCAATTAATTTTGCATTTAAATTTCCTATGTCTTTACGGAAAGCTGTCAATCAATGAGAGTGGGCGGGACTATACTAGGGGGCGTGTTTGTGTCGGGAGGGGGCGTCACTTACAGACGACCGTGCCGAATGCTTTGATCAATGGAGATAATCGGTAAAGGCTCCGCTAGCGGCCAATCAGTTCGTGCATGAGTGAATGAACAGACAACCTTCCTGGAACAATACATTATTTTTTTATAATTATAATAATCTTTTTTTACCCCAAATGCAGCGGTTATACCGCGCTAACAGCGGGAGCAACAACGTTACGCACAATAGGTCAATATTCACTATTACCTAAACGCTTTTCACCTGTCTCAACATCTCTCACTGTTTCTCTCATTCCTATTGTTGCAAATGAGTGAACATAATACGCCTGTAGAACAAAAAGCTTAAAAAGACAATGATTGGATGCAGAATGATAATTCAAATGTAGAGTCGATCAACACCCCAAACATTGACACTCATTATTACCTCTTCGTTGGTGATATTTGATTCATAACGCTACACAGTTCTGATGCTGTTTTATGTCTGATGATGGTGTTAGGGTGTTTTCACGCCTGTTGATCGGTTGCCTTGTTCCGAAACGGGGGTTAAAAGTATTACAGTGTTGCTTTTTATTCTTGACGTGGTTCACTTTCACACGGCAAAGTTTCTAAACGGAACAAAATAGTTAAAAGAAGTCATGTGCGAGTAAACTGTCCTCTGATTGGTCAAAGTTCCACGGAGCTGGAATGACAATAAACATGATTCATTTGGAAAGAGAGGCAAACAAACTCTCAATTCAATTCAGAAAGCTTTATTGGCATGACAAAAACATACATTTTGTATTGCCAAAGCATTAAGACTACATATAAAATGATTTACAATATCTGAACATTTAGAAAAGCCTAGAGAAAATAATAGCAACAATGAAACTAAATAAAAAAGGTAATATTATATAAACACATGACTAGATATAGCTACAAAATAGAATTAGTAAAATAACATGAATAAATTAAATAATTATAATAATAAATAAAAGATTAGAATACATAAATCATGTAACAACTGAACTTAGGCATGTGAACATTATATACATTATCTATATGTGTGTAGGTCTAGTGTGTGTGTGTTGGCTGTGAGTGTGTGTGTGTGTTGTGTGTGTGTGTGTTTGGGCTATGAGTGTGTGTGTGTTTCTCTCTGGCTGTCCCTCAGGAGATGACACGATGATATGAATCTTGCAGCTATAAGTGCACATTTGGCTTCTTCACCAAGAATGAAGCTGAGTTTTTGGGTTGGATTACAGGTATTAAATTGGGGAAATATATGATTAATTTTGGGGTAGTAGTGGTCTCTGACATGTGTATATTTTAGGCACTCTGTGAGGAAGTGCAGCTCCGTCTCCGTCACTCCCAGCATGCAGTGCGAGCAGAGTCTGTCCTCACGAGAGAGCCAGGTCTGTCTGCGCCGGCCCGTCTCTACGGCCAGACTGTGTTCACTGAGTCTGTGTGTGTGTGTGTGTGTGTGTGTGTGTGTGTGTATATGTCCGTGTGTGTGTGTGTGTGTGTGTGTGTGTGAGTGAGTGTGTGTGTGTGTCCTGAGACTGGCTGATCTGTGTGTGTGTGTGTGTGTGTGTGTGTGTGTGTCCTGAGGCTGGCTGATCTCTGTGTGTGTGTGTGTGTGTCCTGAGGCTGGCTGATCTCTGTGTGTGTGTGAGCCGAATGTGTGTGAGTGTGTGTGTGTCCTGAGACTGGCTGATCTCTGTGTGTGTGTGTGTGTGTGTGTGTGTGTGTGTGTGTGTGTCCTGAGGCTGGCTGATCTGTGTGTGTGTGTGTGTGTGTGTGTCCTGAGGCTGGCTGATCTCTGTGTGTGTGTGTGTGTGTGTGTGTGTGTGTGTGTGTGTGTGTGTGTGTGTGTCCTGAGGCTGGCTGATCTCTGTGTGTGAGTGTGTGTGTGTCCTGAGACTGGCTGATCTCGGTGTGTGTGAGATCAGTCAGTCTCAGCACCAGCTGGCACAGGGGACTCTTACTTACGCTCAGCTCTTGGTGTTTGAGGGCTTTGTAATGGTATGTGTTGGGGTCACTTGTTTTGAGGTGTTTCCAGAATTTGATGGCTCTTTTTTGGATGTTTAGAAGGAGAGGGTATTGGCCTAATTCTGCCCTGCATCCGTTGTTTGGAGTTTTTCTTTGGACTTTGAGTATTCTTTTACAGAAATCTAAATGTAGAGTTTCGATCGGGTGTTTTTCCCAATTTAAGAACTCAAATTTTATAGAAGGACCCCACACTTCACTGCCATATAATGCAATTGGTTCAATTACTGCTTTGAAAAGTTTGAGCCAGATTTGGATTGGGATGTCAATTTTAATGGATCTTTTTATGGCATAGAAAGCCCTTTGAGCTTTCTCTTTGAGTTCATTCACAGCCAAAGTAAAGTTACGGGTCGGAGTTATCTTCAGGCCGAGGTAAGTGTATGTTTTGTGGTCTCGATGGTTCTGTGTGCTATTGTGAATGTGTGTGTTGGTCCCTAAAATCTGGAGCGTTTCTGGAACATCATGACTCTAGTTTTTTGGAGGGTGACCGTCAGGGCCCAGGACTGACAGAAATCCTCCAGCAGATTCAGGCTGTCCTGAAGCCCCTCTTCAGTGGGCGACAGGAGGACCAGGTCATCTGCGTAGAGAAGACACTTTATCTCTGTGTCGTGTAGGGTGAGACCTTTAATGGGGGCGCGTTCTAGTATGTTGGCCAATTGGTCACTCTCTCTCTCACTCTCTCTCTCACTCACTCTCACACTCTCACTCACTCACTCACTCACTCACTCACTCACACTCTCTCTCTCTCTCTCACTCACACCCTCTCTCTCTCTCTCTCTCTCACTCACACCCTCTCTCTCTCTCTCTCTCTCTCTCACTCACACCCTCTCTCTCTCTCTCTCTCTCTCTCTCCTCACTCACACCCTCTCTCTCTCTCTCTCTCACACTCACACTCTCTCTCTCTCTCACTCACACTCTCTCACTCACTCACTCACTCACTCACTCACACTCTCTCTCTCTCTCTCTCACTCTCTCTCACTCACTCACTCACTCACTCACTCACTCACCCTCTCTCTCTCTCTCTCTCACTCACACCCTCTCTCTCTCTCTCTCTCTCTCTCTCTCACTCACACCCTCTCTCTCTCTCTCACTCACACTCTCTCTCTCTCTCTCACTCACACTCTCTCTCACTCACTCACTCACTCACACCCTCTCTCTCTCTCTCTCTCTCTCTCTCACTCACACCCTCTCTCTCTCTCTCTCTCTCTCTCTCTCTCTCTCACTCACACCCTCTCTCTCTCTCTCTCTCTCACTCACACTCTCTCTCTCTCTCACTCACACTCTCTCACTCACTCACTCACTCACTCACACTCTCTCTCTCTCTCTCTCTCTCTCTCTCTCTCTCTCTCTCTCTCTCTCTCTCTCTCTCTCTCTCTCTCTCTCTCTCTCACTCACACACATCAGGAAGGAACGTCAACAGCTTTGAGGGCTTGTTGTTTTTTTGTAGCTGTAACATTGTTAAAAGGAACATACTACGAAGAGCAATAAGATGCACTTTGATTATGAATGGCGAAGACGTGCACACCCACTGCTTTTCACAAAACAGTAATTACTAGGGCTGTCAATCAATTAACTTTTTAATTGTGATTAATCGCAGATTTGTATTTGTTCTAGATGTACCTTAAATTAATACTTTTCAAGTTTTTCATACTCTAATCAACATGCGTATGGTCAAATATGGATGCTTTACACAATGTATGTTTATTATTAGTGAAACCATAGTCAACAGAGCATGAAGACTAGACATGTTTCAAAGGTAATAGATGTTTTTCAAAGAAATTGTTCATGTCTATTAGACACATGAAAAAATAAACACCAGGTTCTCATTACTTCTCTTTCTTTGCACGGAGTAATTTACTGACACAAACCTGTTTACATTTCTGCAGGACAGGGCAGCTCTTCTTCTGAACATGCAAAATGTACATTTATTATTGCATTTGTTTCCCTCTCTGTGCCCACATACTGTATTTTGATGCTGTTAAATGCTCAATAAATCTGTTTTCATTGATATATTTGACTGTTTCTGTTGTCAGACAACAATAATTTTGGCTGTACTTGCATGTAAAATTAGAGATGCAACATAATATCTGTGTTTAACTGAAAGTGCTGCTCCTCCCTGCGAGAGAGAGAGAGAGAGAGAGAGAGAGAGGTGTGTGTGTGAGAGAGAGAGAGAGAGGTGTGTGTGTGTGAGAGAGGGAGAGGGAGAGGTGTGTGTGTGTGAGAGAGAGAGAGAGAGAGGTGTGTGTGTGAGAGAGGGAGAGGGAGAGGTGTGTGTGTGAGAGAGAAAGAGGTGTGTGTGTGAGAGAGAAAGAGAGGTGTGTGTGAGAGAGAGAGAGAGAGGTGTGTGTGAGAGAGAGAGGGTGTGTGTGTGAGAGAGAGAGTGTGTGTGTGAGAGAGGGAGAGGGTGTGTGAGAGAGAGAGAGAGTGTGTGTGAGAGAGAGAGAGAGAGTGTGTGTGTGAGAGAGAGGGAGAGGTGTGTGTGTGTGTGAGAGAGGGAGAGGTGTGTGTGTGAGAGAGAGAGAGAGAGTGTGTGTGTGAGAGAGAGGAGAGGTGTGTGTGAGAGAGAGGGAGAGGTGTGTGTGTGAGAGAGAGAGAGAGAGTGTGTGTGAGAGAGAGAGAGAGTGTGTGTGTGTGAGAGAGAGAGAGGAGAGGTGTGTGTGTGAGAGAGAGAGAGAGAGTGTGTGTGTGAGAGAGAGAGAGAGAGGTGTGTGTGTGTGTGAGAGAGAGAGGTGTGTGTGTGAGAGAGAGAGGGAGAGGTGTGTGTGAGAGAGAGAGAGAGGGTGTGTGAGAGAGAGAGAGAGTGTGTGTGTGAGAGAGAGGGAGAGGTGTGTGTGAGAGAGAGAGAGAGAGGTGTGTGTGAGAGAGAGAGAGAGGGTGTGTGTGAGAGAGAGAGAGAGGGTGTGTGTGTGAGAGAGAGAGAGAGTGTGTGTGTGAGAGAGAGAGAGAGAGAGAGAGAGAGGTGTGTGTGTGTGAGAGAGAGAAAGAGAGTGTGTGTGAGAGAGAGAGTGTGTGTGTGAGAGAGAGAGAGAGAGAGAGAGAGAGAGAGAGGTGTGTGTGAGAGAGAGAGAGAGAGTGTGTGTGAGAGAGAGAGAGAGGTGTGTGTGAGAGAGAGAGAGAGAGGTGTGTGCACACGCTGTGAGAGCAAGAGCTCATGCGAGAGCCAAGTGCTCGCGCGGCAGTAACGTTATCGGCGATTCTCAATAACAAAATAAGGTTTGGGTGCTTTTTTGAAAGGAAAAAGTTGCTAAAGCAGTCTGCAATGTTGCTTAGTTGGCAACACTGTGCATCTTCATTTCTCCAACTGCAGGTTGAGCCACGGGTCAAACAGAAAATAAGAAAATATGCGCTGCATTAATAAAATTAGTGCCGTTAAAATTAATTTGCGTTCAATTTGACAGCACTAGTAATTACCCATTATACAGTGTGATACAGCCTGGTTCGTTTGTTTGTCGATGAGTTTGTTTTCAATCGAGCCGAGATCACTTAGTTCAGGCGATCTCGGACCGATTGTTTTAGCGTGGATCCGAGCGCGATTGCCGTGTTCACATATGCCCAAACGAACCAAGTTAAGGGGGGGAAACGTGCCAGGTACCGAAACAACGGGCCAGGTGTGAACGCACACTGAGATTACATGCGTAAGCGTCTGTTGTTTCGGTTTCTTCTTCGCTTGTGTTTTTCGTTTATTCTGCACAGAAGAGGTGTTCTAGCGCCTCCTACCGTATAACAATAAAAACACGGATTCTAGGAGCACAAGCTCAAATATATTTAGACTTTTTATGAGTATAAGTCAAGTAGTGTTGACAAAAGATTTGGTACCAAGTCGGTACTAAAAAAATGAAAACGTCCCAGTACCAGGTTTTGTAAAGTACTGGTGGTACCGAGAACAGAATTTGTCACGGTTTGGATGAATTCATCAAAAGTAGCTCATTACACTTAAATCAAATCACGATATGGACCAGTATCTGTAAATATGAATCCACAAAAGTCGATTCAAATATGAATCCTGCATGTTCTGCGTGTCTCGAGACACGCGATTTTGTTTTCTAACGTTACATACACTGAAGCCCGTGTGATGCTCGCAGTGATTTCAGCATGAGGATTAATATCAAGCTTTTGCGGCTTAATATGAACAGATACTGGTCCATATCGCGATTTGATTTAAGTGTAATGACCTACTTTTGATTTAGTCATCCAAACAATAAATAAACAACATCTCCAGAACTGCTCTAAGAGTCATTTCACCAGCATTTTACCGTTTAATTTGAGTAAAACCAGCGTCATATCATAAACACGCAGAACTGTAAAGGTTTTCACGGCAACCCGTCAAAATAAAAGTCCGGTTTAGACATCGTGCCAGAAATATATTATTGGGGTACTATAATTTTGTATAATGTATTTGATTCTAATACTACTGCTTAAAAAAAATTCATTAATTAACGTTATTTTCTAATAAATAATCACACTATTTCTTCCATCTTTTAATTTTATTAGTAAATTCCGTTTATTTACCAAAAAAAGTGTTTAAATTTCATTGATTAAAAGACTAATAAAATTTGGGTGAAACTTGTTTAGTGTTTTCCATTCTTTTATTACTTGTGGAAAAACTTGAAACGCAATTTTACATAAGCACAAAGAATGGCATTTATTTTGTACATTTTATTATCACTTGACTTTATTAATAAAAATAGTGTTTTTTAATCAGCATGGTTTTGTGTTTCGCTTTGGTACCGAGAACCGTGGATCTTCACTGGTATCCGTACCGGTACAGAAATTTTGGAAATGTTTAAGTATACTTAAGTGTCATTTTAAGTATATTTCTGAGAATTACACCAAAAGTAGACAAAGTAAACTTCCTGTTTTTAGTTTAAAATAAGTATATTAGCACACTTGAATAACTTATTTTTCGTAAGGGATGATAGTTTGGCCGGAGTGATGTTTGTTATTACTTTTAGTAATTTTGCAGACGCTTTTATCCAAAGCAACTTACAATTGGGGAGTACATAAGCGATTCATCTTGAAGAGGCAAACAGAGGAAGTGCACGTAACAAGTCTCAGGCAATGTTCAAATGAGTGCAAGCTAGCAAGGGAAGGATTAAATAAAGAGGTTATCTTCTTTGTTTCAGGCTTTCCAGCGCTTGACAGACTACACCCTGCTGCCCACCGCCTGCAGCGAAGCCTCCAAACTCGGGGCGGCGCTGTCCTCCCTTTGCCTGCTTATCAACAAGAAACCCAACTATTGAGACGCTCCAGTACAATCATATTCACTTTAGGTGCACTTCAGCCTGAGGTTTTAGGGGCTGCAACTATCCATGTTTCTCTTATGCTTTAATTTCTTAGCTCTCTTATATGCAAGTATGTTTGGATAAAATGCACACACATGAGAGTATTATAATAAATGGCCTTGAAATAAACAACAGATGAACTGTTCGCTCACCGTGAGACTGAGCGGTTAATGTGATGGTTCACCCCAAAAATCAATTCTGTTGATATTTTGTCCTGTTTCAATTCAGGGGGATTTAATTCTGGACCTCAAGCTTCAACCTTGATCGAACACACCGGCCTTTTTTGTAATCAGTCCTGATCAGCGTGTGCGTTTGATCAGGATTGTGCACCTCGAGGTCCAGAGCTCAGGACTTTAATTTAATTGCATTTCTGCCCAAATAAGATGTGCATGTTAGTAGACAAATCACAGAATGAAGCACCGAAGCAGGTCCTTGTTCAATGAGGATGTCCGGAAAGGGATGTGTTTGGTTGATTTTTACAAAACCTGCATATTAACCTGTCCGGTCATCATAGCCTGTAGAGGCCACAACAAACGGGAACGCGTGGGATTGTGAAGTATGATAGATGAGGCCACGGATTGTTTTATCAAGGTAGTAGCAGTCTTACTGTATGGTGTGGTGTCTGTTGCTTTTCAATTGTTCAATTAATGCAAAAAGTACTTTTTAGTAGCCCCCCCCCCCCCTCAATTGTATTGACACGATTTTAAAAAATCTGTTTGCTCTCCCAGTGGTTTATATCATAAGCAGTTTAGCGTTACATTATTCATTTACAACAAAAGAACACATGAATGCCTTCATCTCCAAAAAGGCACAGTTGTAAGATATTTTTGATATGTATTACTTCAATAAAAGTTATAATAATTTCACATTTCTTGTATAACTTGTCTTGTATAATCAGGCATGTGATCGGCTAGAGTCAAAATAGGAGCATCTGACCACGCCCCCAGCACTTATTATTCTAAATATACATTTTAGCACAAATATATTTACATATCTTATATTGTAATAATACTCTGCTGTCCTGTAAAAATAAAAAGCAGCATTTAAAAATCATAACATTATAATAAAGTACTATAATATATTATAGTAAAGTATATAGAGTTGTTGTAATTATTCTTAAAGTTCCTGTCAAAAGTTTGGAAACATTACGATTATTAATGATTTTGAAATAAATGTCTTCTGCTCATCAAGGCTGAATTTATTTGATCAAAATAAACTAAAAAAGCAATCATGTAAAATATTGTAAAAATTTGAATATATTATAAAATGTAATGTTATTCATATGATGCAAAAGCTGAATTTTCTTCGTCATTACTCCAGTTTTCACTTTGTGACATTGTCACTTTTAGAAATCATTATAATTTATTTGACTCACAAGAAAGGAAATTTTGCTGCATCATATTTTGTGTGGAAATGGTGATAAACTTTACTTTTCAGGATTCTTTGATAAATATAAAGTTTAATGAACAGCATTTATTAGCATTTATCAAATATAAATCATTGTCCTTACTCACGCTTTATAACTTTCATGCATGATGAATAGAATGATTAATTTCTCTCTTTTTTAAATTTCATACAAATGTTTGTCGTATCATTGTTTGCACAAAAATATTAAGAACAACTGTTTTTAACATTGACAATAATGAGAAATGTTTCTTGAGCAGCAAATCCACATATTAAAATGATTTCTAAAGGATCATATGACACTGAAACTAAACATTTCTAATGACGAATGTTGCGTTCCCAAATGCAAATTAAAGCGGCTCAAACCAATCGCAGCACAGCTAGCAGTAACAGAGAATCGAAACAACACAGTACTGTAACAGCAGACATGTAGCGCGTCAGACTACAGACTAATATATATTTACATAACCGTTGCAAATTTTATGACAGCACTAGCTATCTGAAATTCTCACCACCATTCATAAAAAGTCCCCGGGTCTAGTAACGAGTTTCAGCGCTGATTATACTCACGTTTGGTGTTTGAATCATGTGAAAGCTTTTAACTGTCCTGCAGATGGCGCCGCGAGCTCGTGCAGCGTCTTCAGAACCAATCCGTCCATGATGTTTTAGAAAACAATCTTTTCGCAGTTTATATTAGGTAATAGCTTAAAGGCAATTTGCGCGATTTCAATCCAGATGGACGACCTTCCACTATAGAAAAGTGAAGCGAATGCATCTCCGTATGGCTGCTGCCATCTTGAGTGAATTGTCATTTGGAGCCCGAGTCTGCACAGTAGAGATTTGTTTGGAGCCCGAGTCTGCGCAGTAGAGATTCGTTTGGAGCCAGAGTCTGCGCAGTAGAGATTCGTTTGGAGCCTGAGTCTGCGCAGTAGAGATTCGTTTGGAGCCTGAGTCTGCGCAGTAGAGATTGTTTGGAGCTAGAGTCTGCGCAGTAGAGATTCGTTTGGAGCCTGAGTCTGCGCAGTAGAGATTCGTTTGGAGCCTGAGTCTGCGCAGTAGAGATTCGTTTGGAGCCTGAGTCTGCGCAGTAGAGATTCGTTTGGAGCCTGAGTCTGCGCAGTCTGCTGCAGTAGAGATTAGTTTGGAGCCTGAGTCTGCGCAGTAGAGATTCGTTTGGAGCCTGAGTCTGCGCAGTAGAGATTCGTTTGGAGCCTGAGTCTGCGCAGTAGAGATTCGTTTGGAGCCAGAGTCTGCGCAGTAGAGATTTGTTTGGAGCCTGAGTCTGCGCAGTAGATATTCATTTGGAGCCCAAGTCTGCGCAGTAGGGAGCTAGAGTCAGTAGAGATTCGTTTGGAGCCTGAGTCTGCGCAGTAGAGGAGCTAGAGTCTGCGCAGTAGAGATTCGTTTGGAGCCTGAGTCTGCGCAGTAGAGATTCGTTTGGAGCCAGAGTCTGCGCAGTAGAGATTCGTTTGGAGCCAGAGTCTGCGCAGTAGAGATTCGTTTGGAGCCTGAGTCTGCGCAGTAGAGATTGTTTGGAGCTAGAGTCTGCGCAGTAGAGATTCGTTTGGAGCCTGAGTCTGCGCAGTAGAGATTCGTTTGGAGCTTGAGTCTGCGCAGTAGAGATTCGTTTGGAGCCTGAGTCTGCGCAGTAGAGATTCGTTTGGAGCCTGAGTCTGCGCAGTAGAGATTCGTTTGGAGCCTGAGTCTGCGCAGTAGAGATTCGTTTGGAGCCTGAGTCTGCGCAGTAGAGATTAGTTTGGAGCCTGAGTCTGCGCAGTAGAGATTCGTTTGGAGCCTGAGTCTGCGCAGTAGATATTCGTTTGGAGCTAGAGTCTGCGCAGTAGAGATTCGTTTGGAGCCAGAGTCTGCGCAGTAGAGATTCGTTTGGAGCCAGAGTCTGCGCAGTAGAGATTTGTTTGGAGCCTGAGTCTGCGCAGTAGAGATTCGTTTGGAGCTAGAGTCTGCGCAGTAGAGATTTGTTTGGAGCCTGAGTCTGCGCAGTAGAGATTCGTTTGGAGCTAGAGTCTGCGCAGTAGAGATTCGTTTGGAGCCTGAGTCTGCGCAGTAGAGATTAGTTTGGAGCCTAGAGTCTGCGCAGTAGAGATTCGTTTGGAGCCTGAGTCTGCGCAGTAGAGATTTGTTTGGAGCCTGAGTCTGCGCAGTAGAGATTCGTTTGGAGCCTGAGTCTGCGCAGTAGAGATTCGTTTGGAGCCTGAGTCTGCGCAGTAGAGATTCGTTTGGAGCCTGAGTCTGCGCAGTAGAGATTCGTTTGGAGCTAGAGTCTGCGCAGTAGAGATTAGTTTGGAGCTAGAGTCTGCGCAGTAGAGATTCGTTTGGAGCTAGAGTCTGCACAGTAGAGATTCGTTTGGAGCTAGAGTCTGCGCAGTAGAGATTCGTTTGGAGCCTGAGTCTGCGCAGTAGAGATTCGTTTGGAGCTAGAGTCTGTGCAGTAGAGATTCGTTTGGAGCTGCGCAGAGAGATTTGTTTGGAGCTGCGCAGTAGAGATTTGTTTGGAGCCTGAGTCTGCGCAGTAGAGATTAGTTTGGAGCCTGAGTCTGCGCAGTAGAGATTCGTTTGGAGCCAGAGTCTGCGCAGTAGAGATTCGTTTGGAGCTAGAGTCTGCGCAGTAGAGATTCGTTTGGAGCCCGAGTCTGCGCAGTAGAGATTCGTTTGGAGCCTGAGTCTGCGCAGTAGAGATTAGTTTGGAGCGTTTGGAGCCTGAGTAGAGATTTGTTTGGAGCTGCTGCAGTAGAGATTTGTTTGGAGCCTTCACAGTAGAGATTTGTTTGGAGCTAGAGTCTGCACAGTAGAGATTCGTTTGGAGCTAGAGTCTGCGCAGTAGAGATTCGTTTGAAGGTGTGATTGTGTGGGGCATGTGGTGGAAGGGCCATCTGTCTGTAGTACTCTGCTGGACACTGGTGTCCAAACATTTTATACTACCAGTCAGATTTTCCTACCTCTGCTTACTGCGCATGCGCACATCAATATTGCATCCCTTTTCTAACACTGAACAACAATATTTAATGTATATGCTTTACTGTAAGGGTAGGTTTAGGGTTGTGGTAGGTGTATACATTAATACAAACATAATTTGTAATTACTGTAAGGGTAGGTTTAGGGTTGTGGTAGGTGTATACATTAATAAAACATAATTTAATAGGTAGTATTTTTCGTTGTCGAATTGTACTACCCACTGTTTTAATGGGAGGTAGCAAAATCTGACAGGGTAGCACAAATCAACAGGACACTGGCCCTCCAGGATCAAGTTTGGTGACCCTTGCTACAAAAGATAAGCATTTTGGGAAATGCATAGATAATTCTGGGGTATAACGGTATTTTCTTTTCTACTGTGACGTATATCTGAAATGAGGGAGCGGGACTTGATTTCGTTGACTGCTTGAATGAATGAGCACGTGCTTCATCAGGTTAAGTCATATCATGCAACAAATTAGTTTGCAATGTCCTAGCTCCAAAGAGCTCCAAAGTAAAAAATAAAAAGGTAATGCAGTGGTACACAAAGGAATCTTTATTTTATAGAAGTTAGATGCTAGGCTTTAGCTTGCTAAAAATGCTTTGAGGAAATAAAACATGCTTTTTACAGCCTGTCAACAAATCATTGCCATTAAATATTTATTTTAGCATGAACTGTTTTTTTTGGACATTTTAGGAAAACATTTTTCATTTTAATTAGGAAAATACCATGCATAAATTGGCTCTGTCAATACCACATTTCATAAATGTGTCTGAAATTACACAAACCACTTACATTAGTAAGTGTTACACTTAACTTACACTTAGCACTTACATTTATGAGGTCCGTTAACATTGCAACAAGAGGTATTACATCAATTTTAGCATTGAATAATTGTACATATAAATATACACACATGAAAATGTCCTATTACGTGATGATTGGCCTGTTATGCTGTTGACGCCAGTATATTACACAAGTGAGTAACGCTTCGTAACAGACCCCAACTGCACTGCACACAATAGCTGTGTCTACTCTATTATGAAATATCATTTATTCATAAGTTTATAAAGCAGCAGATGTTTAACAGTTTGGCTTCACACTCTCCAGCTCATCTTCGGTGGTGGTGGGATGATCCCTGAAACAATAAATAGCAGCTGTTAGACATCAGCTTGTGTTTGTCTGAGATGATACAGCATCAGATGATGATGCGTTTCTGAGCTGGTGATTGGCTGCGCATTGAAAAGCAGCAGCCAATGAATACGCAGAGAAATGCTCTGCGAGTACCATAGCACACCAGGACAACCAGCAGCATCAAGATGTGACTCGAGTCTCGCTCTTCACACGTTACTTTCATCAAAGTAGGAATAATTCAGATCTCATTCGTCTCATTCACTGTCGAAGAAGAAATAACCCTTTGATCCAATGAAGAAATCAGAGTAAAACTAATAATCTGAAGACTTTAATCAACCGAAACCAATACAAGCAGCAAGAAGGGATGGGTATTGTTTTAATTTGATAAATTATGATTCTGCTTATTGGTTCAGATCATTATCAATTCCCAGTTTTGCAAAAAAGTCAAACATTAGCTGCAGCTGAATACCACGAACAAAAAAAATCAGCAGGCTGCATAAAAACTGCAGTTTAAGTGTGTGCAGTTAAACTGTCTAATTTAAGACAGAAATGAGCCGCACCATTCTGGATAAATTGAGTTTTATTGTATTTAAAGGAGCCTGAGTTTTAACAGCCTCTTTTCACCACCCATAGATGCAAACCCATCACCTTTTAGTAACAACTCACTTTTTTGAAGCAAAATAAGACACCTGTGATATCTGCGGGGGGGGGGGGGGGTATGGGTGGTACTATTTTCATAGTCTTGAAAAATAATTAAGACGACTAACTTTTTTTGCCCAAGACTGGTCGGAACTTTAAATTCAGTTATAAGCTAGATTGGCAGCTGCTGGTTGGTTAAACTAGTTAAACTAGTTATTAACATGGTGGCTAAGTTTATGCTACTGGCACCTGGCTGTTTTAATAAGTTGTGTAGTATTTTATTTACTCTTTACTCCAGAAACTGTCTAAAAATGTCATATTTGATGCATTAGGGGTCTGAGATGTAGGAACAGTGAAGAAAGAGAGAGCAAACATTGTATTATCAGCCAATACAGTCTTAGCTCTTCATCTTCAACATGTTATTTTTACCAAATATATTCCGTCTTGATTTTTGTAAAATGTTGAAAAAAAAAAAATTGTTGTTGTGAAAAATACGTTTTGGACATAATATGTGTATTAATAATGTATTAAAAACAATTGAGCTAAAGTGCATTACGCATTATATCAAATGCCTGCAGAGGGCGCTAATGGCCTGATGATTGTTTTCACACATCACTGCGCGATCTAATCCTGGTTTAATATTGAACAAGCACCATTTAAAATCAAATGTACACTTATGCTTTAATATTTGGCATTAAAGAATTCAAAATATTTAAAAAACATTAACAAATATTCTTTGATTTCTTTATGACAGAAATGCTACAGCTGCTGTAATTTCTTGAATATGTGGACATTAGGGCTGTAGCTATCAAATTTTTTAATAATCGAAAATATCATCAATTAATCGAGTAATCGTTTAAGAACCATTTTCTTCTTAAAGCAATCCTAAATATACAAAATAAAATAAGACAAGTCTCTTAATGAACAAGTTATTTGTTTCCTTTTTAGAAAAAGTTCATTTTTTAATCGCTGAAATAGCATATATTAATAACTAAAATCTAAACTCATTTTGTGTATTTAATTGCCATATTACATGAAAAATAAAAATACAAAAAATAAGGTAAGGTACAAATAAGGTAAACATAGTACAAGCTAAAACTAATACATAAATCAAAATAATAGTATAAAAAAATTAAATAAAACCTAAACATTGTGCAACTTAACTTCCAGCTTTGATCCTAACTAAAGCTCAAGCATGACACAAGCCTTTTCTGTCATCTTAGAAGAATTGTGTCTTAATTCTGTCTTAATTACAAAAATTAGTGAACAGAAGGCTAATGTGGAACAAAAACAAGAGTCCATGCACACAACAATAACACATTTTTCAGCAGCATGAATTTAAAGTTATTTGGAGAATAAACCCTCTTAAATGTTTCTGTGCGTGTGCGTGTGCGTGTGCGTGTGTGTGTGTGTGTGTGTGTGTGTGTGTGAGAGGGACTGTGTGAGAGTGTGTGTGTGTGTGTGTGTGTGAGAGAGAGAGAGAGAGAGAGAGAGAGAGAGAGAGAGAGAGAGAGAGAGAGAGAGAGAGAGAGAGAGAGAGAGATAGAGAGAGAGAGTAATCCTTTAAAGGAGCATGTGGTTGCAAACAGTGCTCTGTATGTAGTTACAGTAAATGGTAGACAATCCCCGACATGAAACTTCTGGATGTGTTTGGTCAAAAACCGAAAATGCTTTGTAATTATTATTTATTTAATTAAATACTATAAAGTATGCGAAATGGCGTTTGGTCTCGTACTGTATCGCGTCAGCGTCGGGCGCTTGTTTGGCCATTTATTGTGATTAACAGGAAAGTGTGTTCAGATGAATTGGAGAAGTGTTTCGTTAGATGGGTATAAAAAGCGTAGTTTACCGCGGCAGCCTTCACGAGAAGACCGAAGAGTGTAAAGACCATCGGCTCCACCGACAGGGACACTGTCAACGGATATAAGCATCGCTTTTTATTTACATTTACATTTACATTTAGTCATTTTGCAGATGCTTTTATCCAAAGCGACTTACAATTGGGGAGTACATAAAGCGATTAATCTTGAAGAGGCAAACATACAGAGGAAGTGCCAATAACACCAAGTCTCAGGCATTGTTCAAATAAGTACGAGCTAGCAAGGGAAGGAGAGAAAGAGAAAGATGAAGATATAGAAAAAGTGAAAGTAAAATTATTATTATTATTAATTACTATTACGAATCTACATCCCCTCCAGAAGCCCTCCTACTTCCACTCACTATTACGAATCTACATCCCCTCCAGAAGCCCTCCTACTTCCACTCACTATTACGAATCTACATCCCCTCCAGGAGCCCCTCCTACTTCCACTCACTATTACGAATCTACATCCCCTCCAGAAGCCCCGCCTACTTCCACTCACTATTACGAATCTACATCCCCTCCAGGAGCCCCTCCTACTTCCACTCACTATTACAAATCTACATCCCCTCCAGAAGCCCCGCCTACTTCCACTCACTATTACGAATCTACATCCCCTCCAGGAGCCCCTCCTACTTCCACTCACTATTACGAATCTACATCCCCTCCAGAAGCCCCGCCTACTTCCACTCACTATTACGAATCTACATCCCCTCCAGAAGCCCCGCCTACTTCCACTCACTATTACAAATCTACATCCCCTCCAGAAGCCCCGCCTACTTCCACTCACTATTACGAATCTACATCTCCTCCAGAAGCCCCACCTACTTCCACTCACTATTACGAATCTACATCCCCTCCAGGAGCCCCGCCTACTTCCACTCACTATTACGAATCTACACCCCCTCCAGAAGCCCCGCCTACTTCCACTCACTATTACAAATTTACACCCCCTCCAGAAGCCCCGCCTACTTCCACTCACTATTACGAATCTACATCCCCTCCAGAAGCCCCGCCTACTTCCACTCACTATTACGAATTTACACCCCCTCCAGAAGCCCCGCCTACTTCCACTCACTATTACAAATTTACACCCCCTCCAGAAGCCCCGCCTACTTCCACTCACTATTACAAATTTACACCCCCTCCAGAAGCCCCGCCTACTTCCACTCACTATTATGAATCTACATCCCCTCCAGAAGCCCCTCCTACTTCCACTCACTATTACAAATTTACATCCCCTCCAGAAGCCCCGCCTACTTCCCCTCACTATTACGAATCTACATCCCCTCCAGAAGCCCCTCCTACTTCCACTCACTATTATGAATCTACATCCCCTCCAGAAGCCCCTCCTACTTCCACTCACTATTACAAATTTACATCCCCTCCAGAAGCCCCGCCTACTTCCACTCACTATTACAAATTTACACCCCCTCCAGAAGCCCCGCCTACTTCCACTCACTATTACGAATTTACACCCCCTCCAGAAGCCCCGCCTACTTCCACTCACTATTACAAATTTACACCCCCTCCAGAAGCCCCGCCTACTTCCACTCACTATTACAAATTTACACCCCCTCCAGAAGCCCCGCCTACTTCCACTCACTATTACGAATCTACATCCCCTCCAGAAGCCCCGTCTACTTCCACTCACTATTACGAATCTACATCCCCTCCAGAAGCCCCTCCTACTTCCACTCACTATTACGAATCTACATCCCCTCCAGAAGCCCCGTCTACTTCCACTCACTATTACGAATCTACATCCCCTCCAGAAGCCCCTCCTACTTCCACTCACTATTACGAATCTACATCCCCTCCAGAAGCCCCGCCTACTTCCACTCACTATTATGAATCTACATCCCCTCCAGAAGCCCCGTCTACTTCCACTCACTATTACGAATCTACATCCCCTCCAGAAGCCCCTCCTACTTCCACTCACTATTATGAATCTACATCCCCTCCAGAAGCCCCGTCTACTTCCACTCACTATTATGAATCTACATCCCCTCCAGGAGCCCCGCCTACTTCCACTCACTATTACGAATCTACATCCCCTCCAGAAGCCCCGCCTACTTCCACTCACTATTACAAATTTACACCCCCTCCAGAAGCCCCGCCTACTTCCACTCACTATTATGAATCTACATCCCCTCCAGAAGCCCCGTCTACTTCCACTCACTATTACAAATTTACATCCCCTCCAGAAGTCTGAGATCTGCTAGTGAGCGACGCCTCGTGGTACCATCACAGAGAGGCTCAAAATCACTCTCCAGAACATTCTCTTTCACCGTTCCTGGCCGGTGGAATGATCTTCCCACCCCCATCCGGAATGCTGGATCCCTGTCAATCTTCAAGCAACAACTGAAAACTCATCTCTTTCAACTCTACTTGACTTCTTAAAAAAATAAAAAAACTTTCACTTTTTTCAAAATCTTCATCTTTCTCTCCTTCCCTTGCTAGCTTGTACTTATTTGAACAATGTCTGAGACTTGGTGTTATTGGAACTTCCTCTGTATGTTTGCCTCTTCAAGATTAATCGCTTTATGTACTCCCCAATTGTAAGTCGCTTTGGATAAAAGCGTCTGCTAAATGACTAAATGTATGTCTTTATAGGTATTTTCTTTAGTTTTAGTTTTAATAAATTTGAGTTATTTTAGTAACGTTACTTCAACATATTACATGAAAATGAAATAACATATATATTTGGCTTAGTGTCATGTTAGAATCATTTTTATACTCATACCTTTTGTTGTTTTAATATTTTGAATTGTTTTTAGCTTTATTTTTTGTTTTCATTTAAATGTTTAGTTTTGAAATGTTGTTTTATGCATTTGTCATTTTATTTAATTTCTTTATTTTCTTAAATGTGTATATATATATAGTATTTATAGAGTTTTAACTTATAGTTGTAGTAACTTTTTTATTATCCTTCTGTCGGAGCAACATCTCCTGAGGAGCCATGCGGCCAAGACAAGAACAGCTCAATCACTCTAACAGTATCTTCCTTTCAATAGTAACGAATGGTAGCCAAATTCGTGCAAAAGTATTATTAATGCAGTCAAAAAAACACAAAAAACCTCCCAACTGCTTTGCAACCAGCAGCTTTAGACTTAGTTTTGGCTTCCTGAAAGGAAAGTACTAGAGATGTTATAACAGGTCGTACATCTGATAAAACACAGATACATTCATCAAAATAAAATAAATTGTTTTATATATTAAAAAAAACATAAAAAATACAAAGAAATTTGGCCCCAAAAATGCCAAATGAACAGCAGAGGCTAAATTTATTTTTATTTTTGATACATTTGTATTTTTAAATACATAAATCTTTTTATTTTATTAGAATTAATTTCTTTCATCAGATTTACCAGACGTTCTCATTTCTATTCGTGCTGGTCAATTATGAACCATAGGTAAAATTGAACTACCTGCAAAAACTTGGGTGATGCAAATATTTGAGTGACTCCTCCCCTTTGTGTGACCCCTCCCGTTTGAGTGACTCCTCCCCTTTGTGTGACCCCTCCCATTTGAGAGACTCCGCCCCTTTGTGTGGCCCCTCCCCTAATCTCACTCTAAACTTTAGCTATAACTTAAGAGCCCTGTTAGAATATAAGCATTGCTTAGCATAACAAAGCACGTATTCGTGGCCAGCGAACTGCTCTGAAGCAGCGAGCAGTGCTCACATTTTAAGTTTAATAATTACATTAGTCTATATTGCGATTCATGTTGTTCAGTCCCCAAATGTAAGACCTCTGAAATGATATTTAAGGCTTTTGTTATACCATTGAAGAGAATGTATGGCCTCAGTGGATCAAACTAACACACGTGGTCACATATAACTGTTAGTAGAAGCATTTCTTAACACTCAACAGATATCGGTGTTCGATTAATTCGCGCCAAATATTGTTAGTGAAGTATATTACGTGTGGAATGACAAATCATATCAACATTTTATGAGTTATGTCTCGCTCACATGTCTCAGCTGCCACAGTTGCCAACTCTCGCGAGACAAATACGCAACCGCAGCTTCAAAAACAAGCCCAATATTTTTTTTATGATTTATTATCATCAATATTATTTATTACCAATAAGTGAGCCTGCAACATAAACTATATATGGGTCATTCTATTGAAATGTCATTGTTTTCTGTCTCTAGCCTTAACAGAAATATTACACTTGAAAAACACTTGACACATTTTATATATATATTAAAATGAAACAATGTGTTATTTGAACAATTGCACCTTCTTGAGCCATCAATGTGTCAGTATTTGTTTTTAATTAATTATAGAGCATCCCAAGCACCACAAAACTGCTCGTCCCCACAGCCATGTACAGAGTCAATAATCAAAAACAGGTTTTTATATCATTTAAAATAAACAATGTATACATTACTATCAAATAAATGACAGAAAAAACAAAATGCCAAATTAATATTATAGAAAATATATGTGACCCTGGAGCAGAAAACCAGTCTTAAGTGTCAATTTTTTGAAATTGAGATTTATACATAATCTGAAAGCTGAATAAATAATATTTCCATTGATGTATGGTTTGTTATGATCGGACAATATTAGAAAATCTGGAATCTGAGGATGCAAAAAAATCTGAATATTGAGAAAATCATCTTTAAAGTTGTTCAAATTAAGTTCTTAGCAATGCATATTACTTATCGAAAATTAAGTTTTTATATATTTACGGTAAGAAATTGACTAAATATCTTCATGGAACATGATTTTAATATCCTAATGATTTTTGGCATAAAAGATAAATCGGTCATTTTGACCCATACAATGTATTTTTGGCTATTTCTACAAATATACTCCAGCGACTTAACACTGGTTTTGTGCTCCAGGGACACACACACACACACACAAATATATATATATATATATATATAAACTATTATATTAAATTATAATATATATTGTATTAAAAAAGAAAATATTATGTGTATTATCATTTATGTGTACTCATGAAGTCAAAGGGTTATCTAATAATGTGGTCTAAGTTTAAATGTTAAAAAATAAACACATTTTAAGACATCTTTCCATCCCGGGCTATTCGAACCAAATGTGTTTACTACTACTTGTTTTTTATTAATACATTACATTACAAAAACACTGTAAAAATGAGGTTAAAAGAAAGTCATCCCTTACATCTACTTCTGTCATCGCTTGGATTACAGCGAGCCGAATGTGATTGTTCTCTAATGAGGGGGCGGGGCATTTGGCTAATTACGCTACTGCACTTATATTATTGCACTGGTTGGCTATTGACTGCAAGCAGACAGAGTGTCAATCAATGCTTTGGAGAATACGGCGAACATAAATAAAGAAACGAAGTTGCTCGTCAGATTTCCCTAACAAGCAACCAATTTTTTTTTTTAAATAAGCCCAAAAAACCCGCAACCCGCGACCAGGGATTTTTTTTTTACCGCAACTTTACAATAAAAGAAGCCCAAAGTCGCGTATAATAAGCGGACTTGGCAACCACGGCCCTGTCCCAAATGGCACCCTAAACCCTTGCGGTCTTCCTCTGAGTCCACTCTTTCGTGACGTAATGCTGCTTTGACTGTCGGGTAGACGTCTTCCCGACTAGAAGCCACAGAGCACCCTTCTGAACGCTAAAATGAGGAATGGGACAGCCTACGGTCTCGTGGACTTAACGGACACGTGCACGCGGCATAGAAAGTCCGTCAGACCGCAAGTGCACACGAAGTGATCCATTTGGGACAGAGCCCCTGACGTCATTCTTTCACCGGAAGAGCCGCCGGAGCCAGCTACTGCGCATGCGCACACCGATATGGCGTAAATCTGCCACTCTACACAACAATAATTCTGTTTTTGCAAACATTGAGTGGAAGAGACTATGGTCAATTCAATTCATTCAGTATTGTATATTCATTGTCTCTATAGGATTAATTTGTTATATCAGCAGCCAGACTGGCTTAACAGGCCTCACCACAGTTCTTTATTACATGTACATCATATCATAAGGCAATTATGAGGATTTTGGGCAGTACAGTATCACTTGTAAACGTACCTGGTGTGCTGCATAACCTGCTTTCTTCACTGAAATCAGAGAAACAAGACGTGACAACAAGGAATAAACTGCACCTTTATTCATTCAGATGGATTGTTCTTCTGGACTAAAGCTGGTAAACTAACAAGGCAAGGTTTACTTCTACATGTAACGCCACACGGTTCAGGCAGGGATCCTCAAATCTGGCACATGTTCCTGCACAGTGTTGTGTTGGGGAAAGTTACTTTTAAAAGTAATGCATTATAATATTGCGTTACTCCCTAAAAAGTAACTAATTACTTTGTATGCTTTCTATTTAGTCTAGAACTACAGTTCTGGGTGGGTTTTTGTTAAATATGAGCCAAAATCATCACAATTAAAAGAACCAAAGACTTAAACTACTTCAGTCTGTCTGTGTGCATTGAATTTATTTCATACACAAGTTTCACAATTTGAGTTGAATTACTGAAATAAATGAACTTTTCCAAGAAATTCTAATTTATTGAGATGCACCTGTATATCTGAAAGCTAAATGAAGCATCAAGCTGGTGTAGGTTTAAAGATTTCACTTGTTGAGCTCAGTTAAGAGTCTCCATAGGGTTCTATAGGCCCATGTCGTGGCTGAAAATATAAAAGCAGTTTTTTGTCATTTCTCCCAAACAGGCCTCAGAGACACTCAGTGACCAAGTTCCTGATGGATGATGATGTTTAAAGTAGAAATTCTGTCTGTTAGGTTTTTTTGGGGGGGGGTGAAAAAATGCAAATATGCTAATATTCATAAAAAAAAAATAAAGATTTTAAAGGTCAAATTATATAAAAAAAAATAACACCAAAAATAATAACAAAGCCTACATAAATAATTCAGAGGAAAAAAAAAGGATTAAAAAACTATTTCAGAACTGAAAAAAAAATGTAACGTTTGAAAGCCTTCGGGTCATTTTGACCCGCGAGGGACACTTTTGTTATAGGTTCGGGAGGGACAGAACCATCTATTGCTTACCTTTTTATAATCATAAGCCACAAAAGAAGCTTTTGTGAAACAGAAAGGTTCTTCAGATGTGAAAGGTTCTTTATGGAACCATTTTGACAAAAAGGTTTTTCTATGGCATCGTGAAGCACCTTTATTTTCAAGAGTATACACTCTAAATAAATAGTGTGTACCATTGCACTAAAAGTGGTTCTTTGGCTCGTAATCATAGGGGAACCACTTTTTTTTTTTTTTTTTTTTTGGTGCTTCAGTGGTTCTTTGGCCTGACTGAGGAGCTAAATAGCTGATGGTCTGCTACCATATACAGAACCTGTTAAGCTCCGGTATGGTTCTTGAGCGGTTCTTTGGGGCAATTAAGGTGCTATTTAGCACCACTGCCATACAAAGCACCATATTTGTTTAAGAAATACAATGCAATATGGCACCTATTATGGTTCTACATAGCAACATTTGACAAAAGTGCTGTATAGCACCTTTAAAGATACTGTGCTATTTAGCACCAAAAGTGGTTCCCTATGATTACGAGCCAATAACCACATTTAGTGCTATATAGCACCATTTTATTAGAGTTTATGCACACTTCTAAAACATTTTTTTAACCTTTTCTATTTCCTTCAAAGTCTGCATGGGCGACATTTAACAAAAGACAACGGCGTTAACAACACAAAATGGAAATTTTATTCTGAAAGCCGGCCTTGAGTAAAAACCGTAAAGCACACTGGTAATGCAGCTCAAGTCCTTTACAAAATCTGCATCTGGAGATGTGTTGAAATATTGAACAAAACCGCATTTATCTGAAAAGTGTACTTCAGTATTAAATAATTTTCTACTTCAGATACTATACTTTATGGTAAACTATCCCCAATGGGAAGCATTTCATTAAAAATAGTTAAAGCAAGCCAAAACATCAAACACATAACACTGCTATGATAACAATAAATATAAGTACTCATCTGTATAGCATATGTTTACCTCAGAGAGGGAATCAAAGTGTGCTTCTATTAATCCCTTTTCTGAATCGTAATCAAAACATAGTTAACACTATATGAACTGAACACCTAGAGCAAGATGACCTTCGAGTATAACACACCAGGGCCTGTATTCACAAAACATTCAAAAAGTATTTTATGAAAAACTAAGTCTAAAAGTAGCTCATAACTTGCCGATTTAAGAGTAAATCTTTAAAATAATGAGCGTGTCAGACCTAAATCCTACATTTTTAAATCTCTAAGAGTTTTTCACTAAAGCGTTTTAGCGCTAAAACGAGCTACTAAATCTGTGAAAGGTTCGGAGTCGTCACAAACTATCCTGAAATTGCCGTTGCCAGCAATCTGCCTCTGAACATACATAATTGATAATAATGTGCGTATATCTTTAGGGTTTGGAGGTTATCCCAACTCTAGATTTTCCTTTGATTATATCCTTTTCATTAACCAGTTGGGCAAGAAGTAACGCCTGTATCTTGTGTCCAGTTTGGTTTTATATTATGTTTGCATGTTTTACTATCAGCCATGATTACGTCTACTCTACTCGGTTAATTAAAAAGCTGCTTATATGCATATCCGCTACGAGAAGCATACCTGCAAGAGGCTGACATTTAGCTGAACATATACTTGTTTAATTAGTGCACTTAAAATCTTTATTTGAGTATGGCAACATAATATTGAGCTCTACAATATCTATCTATCTACAATATCAATATCCAATATAATATTTCTAGGAATCAACTTCTGACAGAGACTCCTCCCCTTTCCTCTCAACCAATCACCGTGTGCATAGTTAGTAAGCATGCTGACTCCTCCCCTCTCCTCTCAGCCAATCACTGTGTGCATAGTTAGTAAGCATGCTGACATCACGCATAGCAATGAGGTCAACCCCACCCACTTACTCTTAGCCAGTGCTTGAAGTGGGAAAAAAAATAAGTGCCATTGTCATGAGAAAACTGGGTCAAACTGTCAAAGACCACTAAATCACCTGCCTTTAATATACGGCTCCATTCAGAATCACTAAACCTCTGACCAGCGTTCATTATAAACACTCTTGCTTTTAAGCCAAATACACGCTGAAAATAATAACTTTCCTGACATCTGGACGTAAGTCACTATTCTCTCCGTGTTTTCTCTGCATTAGCGCTGTCAAAGTCTCTTTAAGACAAGTCCTGTCACTCGGCGGCCATCTTTGAAACGCCTCTCGGGCATCCAAGAGCAGCTGCTATAACTTTGTATGGGGAAGCATCACATTCTCCAAAACTGGTCACTAAGCTTACGATTAAACTTTCATATTTGAAATCACCAATTAAATCTGATAACTGTGTCACAAATGTTGCATATTTTGCTCAAATAGCGTTATAAAAAGCGTATTTCTCAGGCTAGATCAGCATGTGCGCTGACTTTACCGATTACCGATTGGCTCTCTCATTCAGAAGGCGGGGCTTCCTGCGATTGAGTGGCCTATTAAGCATTGCATTTTTCCCCATTCAAAACTATACAAGTGACACGTCTTAGGTATTCTGTAGTCTTTTGAGCTTACTGTTTGAATTCATTCACTGGATCCTTGGACTTTCCAGGAGTTTACGGCTTAAAATGATGTGATCGCAAAAACCAGCTTATTTTAATTTTAAGATACGATTTTTCATTATAAAGTACTGATTTAAATTAGTAATCAATAATTCATTATTATTCAACTACTAGCGCCGTCCCCTGATACGCTCTCGTGCACCACACAATGAAGTAGACCGACTCTGCTTGCGTTCATTCACGTGATTGGTCGAGATGAGAGGCGATCCCGCCTGAGTAGTGTGATTTACATAGTTTCTATATCAATTTATAATTGTATATGGGATAATATAGCCTAATCACCCAGACCCTGACGATTTTACTCTGAGTACCGGCAATATGTCAGAAGTGCCGGTACGCACAAAAAAGTGCAGGTACGGTAAAGGCTAAAAGTGCGTACAGGCCCACTTCAAGCACTGCTCTTATCTTAAGACTTCTCTCTATTGCTTATGGCGCTTTTCCACTGCATGGTACGGTTCACTTTTGGGGGTTTTCCACTGGGTACAGTAACTGGTACTTTTTTAGTACCACCTCGGCCGAGGTTCCAAACGATCCGTACCGTTACCAAAACGTGACGTGTAAACTCACGTCATTACGAAAATATGAATACAAAACATTAGAAAATCGTCATTACGTACATTAGTAAGAGTTTGTCTCTGCAGCTTTGTGAATAGGTTTCAAGAGAAAACTCTTCGCTAAAAACTTGTACTGCTACTTAGGAGAACTCTTAGTGGTAAGATTAAATGTTTTGTGAATACGGGCCCAGGTTTCTAGAAGCATAAAATAACAGTAAAGATCCCTTAACATAAGTATTTCATATTAAGTCCCTTTAGGGCCGAACATGCAATGTTGGACTGAGGCTTGAAGGATGTGAAGTTAGAGGTAATGTTATATACAACAAATGCAATTCCCTTTTCCTTTCACGCCATCCCTTTCTCTCCTTTCTCACTGCACTTGGATTTCAGACAAAGTCATGTCCAAACTAGGGATGCTCATTTTAAGCGTTTAACCATTAACCGACCGATACGAATTTGAACCGATCAGTTAAACGGTTTAAAGTCACTTATTTTTTTCAGTAATTTATCTAAATATTTTAAAAGGTCTGCTGCATGGTTAAAAAGAGCGAGAGAGAGAGAGAGACAGACAGAGAGAGAGAGAGAGAGAGAGAGAGAGAGAGAGAGAGAGAGAAAACAAGTCGCATTTTAATATTTCATTCAGAAATAAGCCGACGCGAATTACAAACATTATAATAAACACTGTAAACATAGCTAGGCTATTTTAGTTCCCCTCGCTCCACAACAAATCCTTTCAATTAACAGTAGGCCATTTAAGAAAAGAACAAGAATTAAAAATAAGAAGCTATAGCTATATAAACAAATTAATTTAGGCTAAAACGAAACTGAAACCAATGTTGGGTCTCTCGTTCGACACAAAGTCGAATGTTTCCATATCCACGATGTATTTGAATGCCAAAATATTATTTACCTTTTATGTAGGCCTACTTCACTCGCGTTAAAATGTCCACGTAAAACTAAAAGTTTTGCATAACTTCACGGTTATAATGCTTAAAGGCACAGATTTTACTACATATTAGGGCTGCACGATTATGGCAAAAATCATAATTGTCGATTATTCCCTTGATAATTGTAATTGCGATTATTAATTACGATTATCACAATTTACATCGAATGATGTTTATACCATTGTTTGAAGCAACCGCATGCCATATTTCTAGAGCTGAAAACACTAACTGAAAAACTTGTATTGCTTTTCTATAGCGGCCTATAAGCCTCAAATGTGAACTATACATTGGATCGGTTTCTTCTTTTTTAAATAAAAAAGTTACAATATGTATACTATTATAATGCTATACTAAAACAAAAACGATGGAAAAACCCTTAAGATAACATGTAGAAAGAAACGAACACATCTTAAACGCACAGAATAACATAAGAGGATTTTGAACGATTAATTGCTGCTTTTGAAACGTAATTGTGGCATTCATAATTGCGATTAATTGTGCAGCCCTATTACATATTTAAACTGAGCAGTGTGTTTTTTTCCATATGTTTGTCTGACAGTGGAAGCAACCACTCCTTTTAATCATGAAGATAATCGGATTTGTAAAAGGTTTGCTTTTATTTGTGTACATTCACAATAAAAACAAATCTTTGTGCTTTTGTAAAATAAGCCTAATAAAATAGTATGTCGCTTTCTGCCGCCTGTTTTCCTTTCGCGCAGCACAAAAATGAACCAAAAACTCTGCATATGCTGCTTGTTGCACAGTTTTTCTTTCGTTTTCTTAAATTATTATTTATTCATTATAATATATTATGCCTTTATTATGTTTTTCTCGACTCGCAGGTGCGTGATGTGATCATGTGAATCCTCATGTTTTGTTGTTTGCTGCTTTTTGAGCATGTAAAATTAATCCCCGGAAAACAAATTTAAGTATTTTTAACGGGTCACAGACACTTATTCTTTCTCATTTAAAATAATCTTGTCGGTTAACGGTTAATAATCGATTAGGAAAAAATAACCGAAATGAACATCCCAAGTCCAAACACATCACATCAGCATTACAGTAAACATCAAACACACCACATAAAATCAAACAATATCTACACACATTAAAAAATAGTGGTTAAGATCCTTCTGCAAAATGAGAAATGTATTCCCTCAGGCACTGATGGTTATTCCTAATATTTAGTGTTCACTGATATTTAACTGAACGTGTCTCATTCAGCGGACACAGTAACGGATATGAAGCGATGCATTAGTGTACTGTAACCAAATGTGCAAGACTGTATCAATGAGTAGAAAATAGAGAACGATCTGTAGTCAAGTGTGGGTCGTTGTGGGAGTTTGTCAGTATCTACGTAAGCCATTTCTCAATGCAGGTTTTATAAACGGTTTCATTGGAGTGCCAGGAGACATGAGCGACACCTGCCATCGAACACAGAACCAGATCTCCTCGAGCGTACAGCGTCTTCAGCCCAAAGATGTCCATCAAAAACACCTGGAAAACAAGCCAGAGACGTGAGGAGGAGCTGTGAACCTGAGCTACGGGCACAAGAAGAACCTCAACCGTCAATATATGTATTAGGGATGTTTTTTTTGGCCGATACCGATTTTAACAAACAACATGCTTGCCGATACCGATATTGGTCAATTGCATAAAGCAGGGCTTTAAAACGAAAAATTTAACATTAGCATAGGCCGTACTATGCTGTCTGACAAACTATATTTTGTACAGATTTTATTATGTTTTGGCAAGTATTTAATTATTTCGCCCAGAGAAAAACATTGGATTATGCAACAGACATGCAACTCATTGTATCCATGCAGTTAATTAATAAACCATCGGTTTCATGCTATTTCCGATATGACGATGGCTTTAAATAACCAAAAATTGGCTGATAAATATCAGCGGCCGATACATCAGTGCATCCTTAATATTATATATATATATGTATTAGTGGTGGGCCGTTATCGGCGTTAACGTGCTGCGTTAACGCGAGACTCTTATCGGCGATAAAAAAAATATCGCCGTTAATCTATTCTCAAAGTTGGGTTGGGAGCTGGGTCTATACTACGCACTATGATGACTTTCACCCTGATATTTTAGCGCGGATGTATACCTAGCCGAATTGCACTGTAGGAGGCGAGAACGAGTTTTCGAACTAGAGGCTCGCAGTCCGTGATGGACAGATTGTTAACGGCTGGTCTATGTGGTAATACAATCGGACAGGACATCCAAACGCTCACCTATCATTCATCAACCTCAAATATGGCTTTTCATCTGAAAGATGTATGTAGTAGCAACTTTACATGGCCGCTCAATATGATGTTAACCTAGAGAAATGTGCGCTATTGAAGTGTTTGTGTGGAAGCGCGTTTGCGCAGGACAGGCTCCGGTGCGCTCACTTGCTCTTAAAATCTCCGTCATTTTTGGTCATACAGATAAAAGTAGCCTAATACATCTTTCGAATCTGTAAAGACTCTACGTTTATTTGTGTGCACTCAGAATAACAACGAAACGTTGCGCTTTAAGCAAACAGGATGCGCTTTAGGTCTCATGTGAACTTAAGAATTCACTCCCGTGTCACCCTCTGCTTCGAACCTGTGTGTATGCCTAACGTTACTGTGAAATTACCACATCAGACGTGACGTGCTAACATGGATGCAGCTATGAAGCCGCCGGGTTTGCTTCAGGGAAAATGTATTTTTAAGAAGCTTCCCAATGGAAACTGTAAACAGTTCATCACGACCTCTTATGTAGGCCTACAGTTCAAAATTCATGTTTAACTGAATAAACAGTTAGTAAACACAAGTACATCTTATTGAACATAGTTTATTTTCATCACCAATTATCATAGTAGAACAGCTTTCTCAAGCAGTTTGTGATGCATTTTGGAAACAGGAGATGAGCCCCTGGTCTAATGCGCCACCTGGCTTGAGAAACCCGTTCTCAAAGACTTACTTTTAGCCATTATTTGGGTAGCACACATATTCTGAATGCCTTCGGCAGAATTCAAATGAGCCATTTTAATCTAGATTAATCTAGATTAATTCCAAAATTAATCTAGATTAATCTAGATTAAAAAAATTAATCTATGCCCACCCCTAATATATATATATATATATATATAATATATATATATATATTAGTGCTGTCAATTGATTATTATTATTGTTTTACAAATGAATCGCACATTTGTTCTGAAATTAATATTGCAATAATTTCACATTAAATCTTCAAATTAATGTACAAACAACATAAAGACAGTATATTCTTAATATCTGTTTAATTGCCTATGTTTTTATGACTGAAGGCCAGTATCACTCATACCTACTTATGTGTTTATAAACTTATTTCCCCCCCTATATTTAACCATTGACTATAGCCATTCAACATTATAATAATTATTATAATACAGTATAATTGAGAGCTATCAATTTTAACATGTATTAGACTTTACAAAGAACTTCTAACTTAAGTGAACGTAAAACAATCTTTGCATAAACCCATTACAATAAATATCATATTTACCTGTGCCCTTCATCAAAAATATACAGAAATTGACATTATTAAATTCTAAATGAAATATAGATGAATCCTTAAAGCTGTAAAAGTTCTTGATTTCCTTTTTTGTTCTTGATTAACCGTCATCACAGCAGCTGGTTATTAGGTTATTTACGTGCTATTCCTTTAAGAGCGGTCGCTGCTGAACGTGACGCAGATCTGACTCGCATCATATTTCCTCTACGACTCTCTTCACCTTTTCTGACACACTTCAGGTCTCTACTAACGAGCTGACGAGTTGAATCGGGTGTGTTAGATGAGGAAGACAGCACTGGGCTGTTCCAGGACAGTTTTGAAAACCATTTCAGAGACATGTTCTTTAAATGTGACTCATATGAAATATATTACATGCATGCACCGTTTTAAAGCAGCTTTAATCGCATTTTTGGTAACTTCATGACTTAACTGACCAAGGCATTGCATGCACGTAGTTTATTTCACATCTTGATATGAAATGATAAAGGCTACAATGCGCGCCTTTGTGAGTGCAAGAGCACACGCTACGAGCACAGGACCTGGCGCAGAGAGGTGGAGCACGTGTCTGAAAAGTCTCCCGTATGTGATCGTAAAGACACTGCAACTGAATAAATGCACTTCTTGTCAAGAGAAAAAGTGACAGAAACACAGTTTTGAATGGGGGGGGGGAGGGGGGTGGCCAACCTTAGCTCCGCCCCTGCGGTAAATATTTTTAACGCACTTAACTGAAAAAATTTATCGCCTGCATTAACACGCAAATTTTGACAGCACTAATACATGTGTGTGTGTGTGTGTGTGTGTATATATATATATATATATATATATATATATATATATATATATATATACAAACACACTATAATGCCAAAAGTATTGGCACCCCGTCTAATGAAAGGTTTGACTACTTTAGTAATTTTCATGAGTACAAATCTTAATGTTTGAGCATATAATGATATTCTCAAAAACTGTACATTCATTATATGGACAAAAGTATTGGCACTTTCTTTAGAAGAGAAAAAGGCACTTCCAAAATGTGGCAACAAAGATGGAAACATAATTAATGTACTTAAAATTGTATTTCCACCTCTGTTGCATCAGTTTTGAAGTGTATGAAATGACTGAACCCATATGCACAAGTCATTGGTGTTTGGTGATGAGTTTGTGTCTCATTTAAAGTCACACCAGAGGCGTTCAGCTGCTTTCTGCAGACCAGTCAAGTTCTTCCACACTGACTGAATCATCATTTCTCTTTGATCCTTGTCTTATACACAGAGACACTGTCATGTTAGAATAGAAAAGAGTCCTGTCCAAACTGTTGCTATAAAATTAGATTCCCTAGAATATCATTATATGCTTAAACATTAAGATTTGTACTCATGGAAATGACTAAAGTAGTCAAACCTTTCATTAGAAGGGGTGCCAATACTTTTGGCAATATAGCATATACACACACATACAAGTTTGGGATCAGTAAGATTTTTTTATTTTTTTAAGGGAGTCTCTTCTGCTCATCAAGGCTGTATTTATTCAATCAAAAATACAGAAAAACTTAATATTATTTCTAATATTGGTTTCCTATTCTAATATACTTTCAAATATAATTTATTTCTGTGATGCAGCGCTGCATATTCAGCATCATGATCTTCAGAAATCACTCTAACATGCTGATTTATTATGAGTGTTGAAACTGTTGTGCTGCTTCATATTTTTAGTTTTTTTACTTTTGATACTTTTTTCTTTGTTTCTTTAATGAATACAAAGTTAAAAAGAGCAGCATTTGTTCAAAATAAAAATATTGATCTATGTTTTTTAATAATTTAACACATCCCTCCTGAATACAATTATTAATTTCTTTTAAAAAAAAAAATGAAAAAATGTACTGACCCCAAACTTTTGAATAGCATTGTATATTGTAACGTAATTTTCTTTTAATAAATACAGTTTTTTTCAAATTTGTATTAATCAGAGAATCCTAAAAAATATGAATAAAATAAAAATATCAAAGGTCCCAAATAAATATGAAGCAGCACAACATTGTTTCCAACATTGATTATAAATCAGCATATTATTATGATTTTCTGAAGATCACGTGACACTGAAGACTGGAGTAATGATGCTGAAAACACAGCGCTGCATCACAGGAATAAATTACAGTTTTAAAAATATTAAATTATTAAGTTATTTTAAATTGCAATACAATTTTTCTTTAACATTTCTGTATTTTTGATCAAATACAGCCTTGAGCAGAAGAAACTTCTTTAAAAAAAACATAAAAAATCTTACTGTAACTAAAATCTTCCCAAACTTTTGAGCGGCAGTGTATATATTAGGGGTGGGCATAGATTAATTTTTTTAATCTAGATTAATTTTGGCTCATGAAATGGCTCATTTGAATTCTGCCGAAGGCATTCAGAATATGTGTGCTACCCAAATAATGACTAAAAGTAAGTCTTTGAGAACGGGTTTCTCAAGCCAGGTGGCGCATTAGACCAGGGGCACATCTCCTGTTTCCAAAATGCATCACAAACTTTAATCTCTTCCCGTCCCAATCCCACGAAAAAACTGGAGGAAAATCCCGTTCCACTCCCGGAAGAATGACTCCCATTCCCTCCCACTCCCGTGTTGTTGTTTTTTTTTTTTTGCCGATAACTGTCAATTACAGTAAAAATATAATACAGATCACAGCGTGCCCACCTTATTAGTTGAATAAAAACCCCAAATGTCGTTTTTTGTTATTATATTGAACTGAAAGCCATTTTATGCACAGTGTTGCACAGATTAAATTTCATGTAAATCATCCATGCTAACACACACGTCTTTATTTTTTTTTTTAGACATTTCACTCTCTATAGATATATTTTTCTATGTACTGTATTTTTAGATATATTCGAGTTTCGAAGTTTCTCGCTCAAGTTCACATGAGACCTAAAGCGCATCCTGTTTGCTTAAAAGCGCAACGTTTCGTTGTTATTCTGAGTGCACACAAATAAACGTAGAGTCTTTACAGATTCGAAAGATGTATTAGGCTACTTTTATCTGTATGACCAAGAATGACGGAGATGTAAGAGCAAGTGAGCGCACCGGAGCCTGTCCTGCAGCAAACGCGCTTCCACACAAACACTTCAATAGCGCACATTTCTCTAGGTTAACATCATATTGAGCGGCCATGTAAAGTTGCTACTACATACATCTTTCAGATGAAAAGCCATATTTGAGGTTGATGAATGATAGGTGAGCGTTTGGATGTCCTGCCCGATTGTATTACCACATAGACCAGCCGTTAACAATCTGTCCATCACGGACTGCGAGCCTCTAGTTCGAAGACTCGTTCTCGCCCCCTACAGTGCAATTCGGCTAGGTATACATCCGCGCTAAAATATCAGGGTGAAAGTCATCATAGCTTGCGTAGTATAGACCCAGCTCCCAACCCAACTTTGAGAATAGATTAACGGCGATATTTTTTTTATCGCCCGATAAGAGTCTCACGTTAACACAGCACGTTAACGCCGATAACGGCCCACCACTAATATATATATATATATACTGTGGAATTACAAAGAAATGATTAAGCTTACTTTCTGATCTTTCATTTCAATGACCGTTTCATTCTCATCGTAGAAACCAAACTGACTGAAAAGCAAGAAAACAAGGCATCATTAAAAATCTCTTCACAACGAATAACGTAAAATAACCATTGCATGTGAAGATGACAAAACTGCCGAGTGATTCAACCAACCTTGACTGCCACGGAGTGATGACTCCATCGTCAGCTCCACCAATCAGCACCACCTTCTTAACGCGGAGGAAGTTTCGTTTCCAAGCTGTGCAAAGACAATACCACCTACAGCTCTGGCACTCAAAACCACAATTACAGAAAACAGACTTCTTTAGCCAAACGCAGGTGAAGTGGTCGGTTTCCTCACCTGTAGAGTTGGGATTGACTCGCTCGTTGTTCAGTAAGGCCAGATAGTCGCTGCTGTTGATGTACATGTCTCTGTGATGAGGGTCTGAAGACAAAAAAAAGACAGTTCAAACAACTTGTGCATGTAGCATTATACGAGCGCATCTGCAATTTGTTATTAATGATGATAAAATGATCAAGAGTGCAGGGTAACTAATCTACATGCCTTTGATTGCTCACTGCGTTCACACACTCATGTGTTATAATGCTCACAAACTGTGTCTGATACAGTATGAGCAGATTTAAATGTAATGCTGTAATCGACACTTTTCATCAGTATTTTTCAGGTCTGTTTTCGGGTCCATTCATCCGCTCACCGTTCCAGTAGTTACAGATGGATATTTTCTGTCCCACTGCAGTATAGCACACATGATACAGGTTGGATTTGACAAACTGAGGGAAGAGGTACTTCAGATAGTCGGTGTCTACAAAAGAAGAGCAAACGTGAAGCCAAACGTGTTTAACCAGGACAGCTTGTACATGTTTCTCAGCGAGTGTGTTACCTCCATACTGCCCCGCCTGCGGAGAAGACAGAGATATGAAAGAGTGCACGTTATGGTCTGGAAGCGTGGACAGGATTCCTCGACACACCAGGCCACCTGAAACAGATTTAACGTTTATATAAGCCCAGGTCACGCATAACAAATTCAAATACGTTCGGTAACACTACGTGAAGAGGTGTGCATTAGACTGACATGAATATGAAGGAGGTTTTATGCATGTTTATGACAAGTGACATTCGCTTAAGTCATTTTTAATGCAAAGATGACATTATTTGACCTAACCCATAACAAAGACATCTCAAATAATGTCATCTTTGCATTAAAAATGACTTAAGCGAATGTCACTTGTCATAAACATGCATAAAACCTCCTTCATATTTACACTTATGAAGGTGTGATGTCAGTCTTATGCACACCCCTTCAAGTAAAGAGTAACCATACGTTCTCTCGCAACACCAGTTGAGTTCGGACAAACTCTTCCCGTTTACTGTACAGCTCGTATGCTCACAATGGAGCGGTCCATGGAGTTTAATTTAGAACTTGGACACGTATAAAGAAATACAGTCTTAAAAATAAAGGTTCAAGCGATGCCATAGAAGAACCATGTTTGGTTCCATAAAGAACATGTCTTTCTTAACTTTTTATAATCTTAGGAACCTTCTTTCGTCACAAAATAGCTTCCGTGAAACAAAGGTTCTTCAGAAGTTAAAGGTTCCTTTTGGAACCATTCAGACAAAATAATCGAGAAGCACCTTTATTTGTAAGAGTGTGTTTAGTTCAAGGCACGGTTTTGGGACATTCTGGAACACTTAATACCAGTCTTATGTGCCAATTTTCCGAAATTGAGATTTGTATATCATCTGAAAGCTGAATAAATAATATTTCCATTGATGTATGGTTTGGACAATATTTGTAAATCTGGAATCTGAGGATGCAAAAAAAATCAAAATATTGAGAAAATCATCTTTAAAGTTGTTCAAATGAAGTTCTTAGCAATGCATATTAATAATCAAAAGTTAAGTTTTGATATATTTACGGTAATACATTTACAAAATATCTTCATGGAACATGATATTAATATCCTAATGATTTTTGGCATAAAAGAAAAATGAATAATTTTGACCCATACAATGTATTTTTGGCTATTTCTACAAATATACCCCAGCGACTTAACACTGCTTTTGTGTTCCAGGGATACAAATTATTATTTATTAAGTCATAAGTATACTGTCCAGCACATTTTATTTTATTGCACATTTATTCTTTTTTCTTTCATACCTATATTTATGTATATTCTCTTGTGTTACATATAATTGACTTACACTTCACTGCTGATTATATTCTGTATAATTGTGTATGTGACAAACAAAAATCTTGAATCTTAATAATATAATTAGGCTAATATTAATAACATTACTATTAATAAAGCAGAATAGCAGCGCATTTGGTCTGTTTAAAATCACAGTTTTCATTCATCAGCATACTTTAAGCGTTTCATGGGGGAGAAATAACTTACATGTAGAACATTGCATTCATATTCTGGGCTATTCTGCTAATTAATAAGGAAGTTAAGATATACACTAAATAGAACGCAAAAAAAAAATGTAAAACAAAAAAAAACAGAAAATCCTCCACCCCTAATTTTTCCCAGTGTGGATGGATAAGTTAGACCTTAAAATACTCCTCTTTTCTCTTCTAGTATTAAACAGAGTGCCATATCTAAAAAAATTAAATAAAACATATCTACCTTTATAAAAAAAAGCACAACAAATGTAATTAATATTAATATTAAACAACTTTTTTTTTTTTTTTTTTTAAACATATCTACCTTTATAAACAAACACAAAAAATGTAAAACTTTAGATCTCACTCATAGGCGACCAAACACATCACACAATTAAATGAATGTACTGCATTTTACTATATTTTTTGATTAAGGTTTTATATTCAGAGGAGATTTTATGTTGTGTCATAATCATGTATTAGTGTTTTTCCCCCATTAATGCAGTATTTAAGATTAAAAATCAATTTTTAAATCCAGCATGAAGGACTATCAGGACAGAAAAATGATATCCATATGTAATATCATGCTGTAACCACCAGAGGCCTGTGTACATAACTGTCTGTTCTGCACTCATAATGGTTTAGTTTCACCATATTCATAAATAAATATAATAACAAATCTGAACGTTACATTTTCAGTCAAAAGTGGACAAGGAGCATCAAACAAAATGAAAACTATTTTAAGACCATTAAAATGTTTGTATTGTGATATTACTTTCCAGACAATTGAGCACAAATTCTCATTACTTTCATGCAAAAATGTAGCATTTATACGCAGAACTAGAATTTACTTTTTTATTTAACCTGATTTATTTATACTGAAGACAGACACACAGAAGGAAAAGCATATAAATGAACGCAGATGATGAAAGTAATGTTTTCTGGAGAGAGTCAAAATTACAATTTTCACCTGAGATTCAGAACCAAATTACAGGGAGGTAAAAATGACTTCAGAAATATTATTTTTACACAGAGATTGGTAGGTGTTAGTCAAATCTACTGACTTAAGTCATCTTTGTTGCATTATATCCAGATAATTAAAGATTATACTTTTAGATGCACAAACTTTGGACAAAGTATACTTGTGGCCCTCAGTTATGCTCGAGTTGTTTCGATAGATGGAAAGATCGGCATTTGTTCTTGACACATTCCTCAAAATTATCATTTTGACCCCCCCCCCACAAAATAGTGGATTACTCAGGAAATATACTGTAATATTTTGGTTTTCCACTTCGTGTATTTCTTCAGAAAAAATCTAAAAATCAAACACCCGAAACGGGGACCTCTGTTTTAGTTAGTCCTGGTCCTGTCTAGCGTTTAATTAATCTCCTCCAGCCGTGCTGAAACCCCAGCACAGCAACAGATTATAAAACAAAGCTGTTTCGTATCACTGCTCAGCAAACCACAGCGTAATATCATCGAACAGCGGCCTCTAGCCATGCGTATATTCACAATACAGCACACAGTTTAACACACTAGTGTGTGGGCTACAAACCCTGCGAGTAGCAGATGAGGTGGAAGCCATCGGCTGCGTTCTGCATGATGGGATATATGGCTTCTGTAAAGCCCTCCACCTGCTTCCAGAGCGGCTGCAAGCTGGCGCTGCCGTCAAACAGGTCCAGGACAGTCACATTAGTGCCCGGGTGAGACTGTCACCAGATAAAACACACAAAAAACAGTTACATATGAACAGAAAACAAACTCTGCTCTGCAACAAACACATGCAGCGTGTGGTGGATTTGTTTGAATAATGCCACATGTTATTTCCATCCTCAGTCATGACGAACTACAACAACAAAACAGCAATTAATTATATATATGGGTCATGCATCAATTGGGGTGGCAAATGAGAGGCAGAATTTGTAAAAAATGCTTGTTTGCTTTTTCTAATAAAATATATTGCTATGCATTTAAAATTAGATTGATATGTTATATCCATTAAAATGAAAGATTAAGAACATTACAATTGACATTGTACACTTGTACATTGTACATTGAACACAGACAGTGACATTGACCCCACAGACAGTGACCCCACAGACAGTGACATTGACCCCACAGACAGTGACCCCACAGACAGTGACGCCACAGACAATGACCCCACAGACAGTGACATTGACCCCACAGACAGCGACGCCACAGACAGTGACGCCACAGACATTGACCCCACAGACAGTGACATTGACCCCACAGACAGCGACGCCACAGACAGTGACATTGACCCCACAGACAGTGACGCGACAGACAGTGACCCCACAGACAGTGACCCCACAGACAGTGACATTGACCCCACAGACAGTGACGCCACAGACAGTGACCCCACAGACAGTGACATTGACCCCACAGACAGTGACGTGACAGACAGTGACCCCACAGACAGTGACCCCCCACACAGTGACCCCACATACAGTGACAGTGACCCCCCACACAGTGACCCCACAGACAGTGACCCCACACAGTGTCCCCACACACAGTGACCCCACAGACAGTGACGCCACACAGTGACCCCACAGACAGTGACCCCACACACAGTGACCCCACAGACAGTGACCCCACACACAGTGACCCCACAGACAGTGACCCCACACACAGTGTCCCCACACACAGTGACCCCACAGACAGTGACCCCACACAGAGTGACCCCACACAGAGTGACCCCACAGACAGTGACCCCACACACAGTGACCCCAGAGACAGTGACGCCACACACAGTGACCCCACAGACAGTGACCCCACACACAGTGTCCCCACACACAGTGACCCCACAGACAGTGACGCCACAGACAGTGACCCCACACACAGTGACCCCACAGACAGTGACCCCACACACAGTGACCCCACACACAGTGACCCCACAGACAGTGACCCCACAGACAGTGACCCCACACACAGTGACCCCACAGACAGTGACCCCACACACAGTGACCCCACAGACAGTGACCCCACACACAGTGACCCCACAGACAGTGACCCCACACACAGTGACCCCACACACAGTGACCCCACAGACAGTGACCCCACAGACAGTGACCCCACAGACAGTGACCCCACAGACAGTGACCCCACACACAGTGACCCCACAGACAGTGACCCCACACACAGTGACCCCACACACAGTGACCCCACAGACAGTGACCCCACACACAGTGACCCCACAGACAGTGACCCCACAGACAGTGACCCCACACACAGTGACCCCACACACAGTGACCCCACAGACAGTGACGCCACACACAGTGACGCCACAGACAAATCAGCCTAAAATAGAAGCTGCCATCATGATGATTTCAAGATCAGCGGACATTGTGGAAATTTTTATAAGAATGTATCATTTATCAAAATATGTCAGATCTGCAAGTTATCAACATAACACCACAGACATGTTAAATAAAATCTATATTCACAATATAACCACTTTAATTATAACCACTCTAAGGTATGGCGGGAACATCTATATTTTGTTACAAATTCAATCTGTAAACTAAATTAAATATGTATTTTAAAACATTTTTTAACTATTAACAGTGCACAAATTGTGTTTACCCAACAGAATACAAACATTTTATGATTTATTGATATTTAAAGTTTATTCCAGCTGTTGTAAAGAAGAGGGACACCACTTGCCACCACAAATGAAGAATGACCCATATTATAATGTTTTATTTTAGTACATAATATGTTTTTAATAATTGAAGATAATAAATAAGCCTACTGTGTTTTATTGATTTATTTTTGATAACTGATAAACCACATATACTTTGGTTATCGTTTAATATGCCAACTATTATTTTAATAATAATAATAATAATGCATTTTATTTGTAATGCACTTTTCTTCAACCCAAAGCGCTACAGCAAAACTAAAACACAAACAGAATAATAAAAAAATATAAGAATGAATAAATAACAACCTTAAATAAATGCACACAATTTTAGGTAGACTATAAAAACGACGGCTATACCTTTGTATACCCTCAGTGTATGTAATGAGGCTTTTTGTCCTTAATACAAGTCTCTATTGTGGAGCTATTGTCTGTATATTGACCCTGTGCAAATGTACAGATGTGATACTCTTGATGAAACAGAGTAACGATAGGAAACACATAATGATGTAATCAGATGAATGGTTTACCAGGTTGATGAATCGGTGGAGGTTGATGAAATCCGCAGGACTGTCGAAGAGCCCATGAATGATGATCACCGGTTTATACGCGACACACACACACAACACACACACCGCGACACACACACCCTTCATCATGCAATAATAATACACGTCTAAAACAGTTAAAATAAAACCACAACAATAACGTTATGAGTGATACATGGGGCGCTGCTGTGTGGGAGTTCCGTCTATCATGTTTATGTCTATATATGTATCTGTTCGTGTTGCTTCCGGTTAGAACATCAACACAAGCGTTCTCTACGTCATATCCGTGCCCAGCTGCCCCCCCAGACAAGATAAGGTAGCTTCTATGGAAAATAAGAGGCTTGCTTCATAATTTTTGTGGGGGAAAAAAGGACATTATTGATTGTCCTTTCTAAAAATCTCACTGTCATAATTTAAGCTTTGACTATATTCGCTAATGCCATGTAAATACATTAGCAAATGCATCGAAATAAATTTCAATTTAAAAATGAATTTGACCCCGAATACCATGTATGAGACAAAATAATCACTCTCATTATCATAAGTCTAAAATGTAGTCAGATTACATTAATATGAGTAAACTAGATTATGTAAATAACTAGAGTTTTCTCTCTCACACACACACACACACACACGCGCGCGCGCGCGCGCAGACATACTCTCTCTCTCACACACACAGACAGACAGACAGACGCACACGCACGCACGCACACAGACACACACACACACAGAGAGAGAGAGAGAGAGACACACACACACACACACACACAAAGAGTCTTACACACACACACACACACACACGGTTTTATACAGTATTTTCTATCCCCTAAACCTAGCCCTCACACAACACTTTCTGCATTTTTATCTAAAAAACATCACTTAGTATGATTTCTAGGATGTTTACCTCAGGAGGAGCAAAAATGTCAGCATCGAGAGAGAGTTGATTAGACTGTATTTGCTAAATTATCCTGAACATGAACAAGAGCGCATGGTTTATTGTGAACAGAAGCGTTTGTTTCTGTAGCACTCATCAAAATATACATTAGACCCTAACCCTAACTTAGACTAAGCCAGAATTAGATATCAGTTCAATTAGGACATTTAAGTAATTTTTATAAACATGCTTAGAAGAAAATATTACTGGAATTGCAGTTGTGCTCGACTGAGAGAAAGCCAGCGCAGCATTCTAATGAGTAACTTTGGGAAGATTCCAAAAATAAAGTACTTTTAGATAAAGCCCTGGGCCCGTATTCATGAACAATCTTAGTGCTAAGAGTTGCTCCTAGTAACAAAATTCTAAGAAAATTCTCAGAAATGTGGGCGTTTCCTCTTAAAATGAAAGAAAAGATCATAGTAAAGAAAAAAGTAATTCAGAAAGCATCTTAACTCTTAAAAGAGGTCTTAAGGCTCTGCACCCTTTTACCTAAATTCATTACTTCAGACTTATGTGCCTCTAGAAGCTTGCGTTCTGCAAGTAAACGACGCATTACTGTACCATCCCAAAGAGACACAAAATCACTTTCACAGACTTTTTCATTAACTGTTCCCATCTGGTGGAATGACCTCGAACTCAATCCAGCAGCTGAATCCTTCCCCAGCTTCAAGAAACGGCTAAAAACACATCTCTCCCATCTTTATTTGACCCTCTAACTCTAGTACTCTCTATTATTATTTTATTTTATCTAATCTGTCTTCTTTTTATTTAAAAAAACACACATTTGACCCTCTATCAATTGCATTTTTATTCTCTAACTGCTAGCTTTTCTTGTCAATCTAACTCTTAAGTTTCTTTTTTTCTATATTCTATATACTAATTTTCATTAAAAAAAAAAACTTCCCTACGTGTACTGCGTTGGGCTAACCAGGACTTGTAATGGCAATTGCATGTTGTTGCTCTTTTGTTGGTTTTGATTGTTTCTATAATGTCTTCATTTGTAAGTCGCTTTGGATAAAAGCTTCTGCTAAATGACTAAATAATAATAATAATAATAAATCAATTGTCAGGAGTACGAATGAGGACTTTTAAGAGGCTTAAGAGTTTCTTTAGCAGTGCATTAAATGGACGAAACATGACGAGGAAGAAGAAATGTGTTGCACACAATGCATGACGGTGAGTTAATAAGATGCTACTCATTAGATCGTGCAGGAATAACGATCTTATTAGAGACACGCTAACATCTCCAACACCGCACCAGAAATGGATGTAATCTCTACATTAACATATTTGGGAACTGGAAAAATGCAACAGTGATGATTTCGGTCTGTTACAGAACTCGCTGTTCATTTCTTATAAAATACGTTAAGTATGACAGCATGGCAAATGAAAAAAGAAAGAATATATATACATATAATGTGTGTGTGTGTGTGAGAGAGAGATAGCAACGGAGTCACCCCCACCTCCTCACTACGATACAAGTTTGTCTTCTCCTCGCTCTCAGATTGCTCCTGAATCCCTTTTAATCTAAGACTCCCAGTTAGAAATCTTTAAGCTAAATGAGGAGCTCTCTAAAAGGATTCTTAGAATCTTTAAGAACATGACCCAGTTTCACAGACAGGGTTTAGACTAAGCCAGGATTAAAACAGTTCAATTTAAGTCATTTTTATAAACATGCTTAGATAAAACATTACTGGGGTGCATCTTGAGACTAAACAAAGGTTATATTTTGACCTTTGATATATTTCAAAGATCAAAGACTGATATATTTTAAGATCAGTCAGTGCAAGTTTATTTCAGTTGAAACAACTCAGACTTAAGCCTTGTCTGTGAATATCACATTTTAAAATACTCATAAGACTAGTAATTTTTTTTATTGATTAAATGGCTACATATTCACACAACAGAATTTATTGACTCTCCCTAACTCCGCTTTTTCATCTTTTAAATGTTCCTTTCTAAAACAGCCTACAGCTTAAATACACTTTAAAAGGCTGGACATTCACACGCCGTCATTATTCAGGATTTCTGCAGCATTTGAGCAATGGTCTTACAAAAGTCATTTTAAGAAGTGTTTGCATCAACTATTGATGAACACCTTCATGTTTATTTGAATTATCACTTATTTAACAATTACAAGTCTTTAAAATCCACAAATTAATGTTATTTCTTATTTTCATGTAATGCAGGCATTTTTGTAATCTGAAACGCTTTCACCTACTTGAATTCCCCTTAAATCTTAAAAATACATATTGTAATAATTATCACATTTGAACGTTCTCTGATGTTGGCTGAAGGTCACATGACAAGCAGGTAAACAACTAAAATACCTTTTTTTTTTTTAAAGAAGCTTTTCATTTTGATTTATTTAAAATGTTTATAATTTAATTATTAGCTTTTCATTAAACTCACGACCCCCCCGCAGTACTTTTACAAACCTTAGGGAAACCTTCACATATTGTAATGTTTAATGCACTAAATAATGTTAATTACAACAAATGGAATATATTTTCTTACACCTTGTATTTTTATATAAATATGTTAAGATTATCCACACTGTAACGGGTCCGGAAACCATTTCGGTGCAACTAGCAGCACTCCTTTATCCTCCCTGATTTTGCACAGAAACTGGTGCAGAACATTCACTGAGATAAATCAATATTTTTGTGAATTTCCAGCACTGTGAGCGAGCGAAAGCTAATTATGTGGAAGAGCATCGCTCTGGTGGGACTATACTGTATTGCAATAGGTAGCACTTCAATGTTAACGCTGACTCAAAACTAGTTAGCACATCATTTAAACAGTTAAATAGGATTTAATAAGAGTTATAGCTTATGGATAAAAGATAGCTCGTGAGAAAACGGTAATTGCTTCAATATGAAATTGTTTGCAGCTTTCTTGATAAGATAAAACAAACTTTATATAATCAGAACGAAGTGACATTTGGAGAACTCTGGCAAAGAAAACTCATTTATTATATTTTTTTTAGGACATAATGAGCAACAGACATCTCCCTTGTGTTTCAATAGTAACAATAACAGATTTTGTAACACAATCAGTGACTTATAAATGTGCGTGTTAAGTATTTGGCCACTTCCTGACAAAGCACACATTTAATGAGGAAGAAGTGTGCATTAAATTGTAACGTGTCGCACAAAAACAGACTTATCTGAAACGCCATGCTGTAAAGGGACCCACATGCTCAAAATGAGATCATTTCATATTTATATAGTTTGGCATTACATTAGATTGAAGTTTTAAAGCTTTCATGGCTGTTCTTATAATACCAAAAATAGATGTATTTCTTATTAGCAAATGTTCCATCATACATGTACATCTGCATCCAAAATGCACTGCAAGTTTCCATGAAGACCACTGGTTTAACAAAGCCTGGCACTTTCAGGAGTGCATACTGTTGACCGCATATTAAACACTGTGTTCCTGAAACTGCCCGAACACTGGATTAGAGCGTTAAAACCAGGTCTAGACGGTGGGCTGGAATAACTCCTGGAGATCACGCAGCGATCGCTCCAATGTGAGAGCCAGCTTCTCAGCGTTGGTTTCCTCACAGCAGTTGAAGGCGGTGACGGAGAAGTGGACGTGGTCTTGCTGTGGGTTGTAACAGACTGCATAGCCGTCTGGAACCAGCGGTCCAAAACACATCACACTGTCTGTGTTGGAGGGCACCTGTGAGGAAGATGCAACATGCAAGTGGTTTTAACATCATGGTCTTCTCAATGTTTAGGGCGGATGTGTAAACTGAACAATTCATATGGGCGTGGGATGGTTTGGAAAGGCCGAGGGTGGGACGCAAATGTGGTGCACATATGCTGAAAAGTGAAGTCAAAACAATACTGGCTGCAGTAGAGGTCAAAAACCACACCCACTCCATGTAAACGAATGGGGCCTGAGACGAATGATTTTTTTTTTTTTTTTTATAAATCCCAAATATGGTTTCTGTCATCTTAGGTAGTTCTCATCACACTGATATATGTCCAAGTGTTGATTTTTTTTCTAATGAGACCTTGATACCGTGGCTCCACTTCAAGTTTACTCTGGCTCCAAACAACATCCATGCCAGCTGCCATATTTGGGATATTTTGGCTTCATTTGTCATTTTTACAGTCTATGGTGAGAAGAGGGTAACAAGCCACAACATATCAGACCTGCAATGCACTCAATATGGGGATGAAGAGACATGAACCCTACAACTCCCAAGAATCTTCTATTCCTTCAGTTTTGGCTTTCAAACCAGAGGAATTAAATATTTGCACTCTTGTTATATCATTTTGGTGCTAACACTCACTCACATTAACACTCATAATGGCTATTATCTGAGAATTAATTAAAGGGGTCATGAACTGCCTCGGTTTTTTATTTTGTACTGTTCTCTGAGCTGAGGTCCACTTAATGTTATCAAGATTTTTACATCAAAATCATGATTGTTTTCTGTCCTGTTTCTGACCCCCTCATCAGAGCGCTCCGTTTGAACAGGCCGGCGTGGAGGATTGTAGACTCGGAAGTACACGCCCACTGCTGTGATTGGCTAATAGTTGTGTATGATTGACAGCCTACATTCCTCACAGATGGACGCTGCTGTGATTTAGGTCAAAACACAGACACTCATATCAAACGATCTGTTCAACTGACAAAGCAATAGTGATCACATAATGAAACCAGTTAATCACACTTGTGCGACATTACTGTCAGATCCAATATAAATGAAAATTCTGCATCGAATGAAGTAAACAAAAGGACCGAAAGGGCTAAACAGGCAGCGCTGTAGAATCGGTGGGCGGGGCTAAACAGGCAGCGATGTAGAATCGGTGGGCGGGGCTAAACAGGCAGTGGTGAAGAATCGGTGGGCGGGGCTAGACAGGCAGCCATGTAGAATCGGTGGGCAGGGGCTAAAAAGGCAATGTAGAATCGGTGGGCGATGGGGCTAAACAGGCAGCTGTAGAATCAAAGGGGGGGGGGGCTAAACAGGCAGCGATGTAGAAGCAGGCGTTGATCTTCCGGCAGCGATGTAGAATCGGTGGGCGGGGCTAAAAGGCTTCAATGATAGAATTGGTGGGTATGCAAACAATAGAGTAGAGAATCATCGGGGGCTAAACAGGCAGCGATGTAGGTTTTGGCAGACTGTCTTCAATAGAAGCAGTTTGTAGACTAGCAAGATAGTTTTGAGTTCTGAAACGTACAGGATGTTTTATAGTACAATGAGCTCTTATATATGTCAAAAGATCAAGAGAATTTTGGTTTATGATAGCCGGTTTGATTGAATGTATACAGTCTACAGATCAAGAGAATTTTGGTTTATGATAGCCGGTTTGATTGAATGTAACAGTTACCTGTCCTGTTCGGAGTTTCCAGTGAGTGGCAAGTCCATAGGCCGTGTCCATGAAGATTCGGGGCACGCTCAGTCCCTCTTCGATGGCTTGAAGTTTAAGACCCAGCAAGTGGCGGTCTATACCCTGCCCCATCAGCGACTGATCAAAAAATGACACTCATTATGCATTCAATATAAATTAGGATGTGGGCAGAGAGTCAGAAGTTCCCATGTTATTCACCTGCTCTGTGAGGACGCTGTATGCATCAACAGCCTCTCCCAGCAGCTGCACCTTCGCTTCTCTCTAAAACACACACACACGCATTTAATGATCAGCGTTATATCTCACGTGGTCTCCTCTCCACCATGCTAATAGACCAATTTCTGTGTTTGGAGCCTATCTGGTGGCAGAAAATGACTATGCAGTCTATGGAATGAAAGAACAAAAAATATCATTTTGATTTTATATTTCAAAATTATTTACAAATTTTGGCTTGTTAGATTCTTGTATTTTTATTCTTGTTTTGCTCTGAGTTCTTTCTACCATTACATTTAAAGGATTTGTTGTGGAGTGAGGGGAAATAAAACAGCAAGTTTTTTCAATATGTTTGGCTGTATTTTATTATGACAGTGAACAGGCTGCGTTATCTAATTAGTATGCTATGCTTAACACTTGATTTATATTTATTTTCCTAATAAAAGTGGAAACAACTTACAATAGCCTACTCCTTAATTTGTGGTAATATAAGAGTAAGACATTATTAAAATAAAATATTTTATTTGTGTACATTCACAAAAACAAAACATGTATTTTATTTTTTTAACAAAACATAGTGCTTTTGTAAAATAAAGGGAACAAACAAGGATGCCGCTTTCTCAAATTCACCATATAGGGTGCTAATTGTTGCAGTTTTTTTCTTTCGTTTAGTTAATTCATTAATTTAGAAAAAAATATATTTTGCATACGGGCCCATTTCTTTTATCTATATAATAGCTTATGTTTTTATCCGTTCGCAAAAGCGCTGCAGGTGCATGTGAATCCTCATGTTTATGTTGTTTATGCTGCTTTTTGCATTAATTTAGGTATTTTTAATAACATTAACTTTTAATAACAGCCACCTATCCATTTATATTTATTGAAATTGAAATTTAACAATCTTGTCGGTTAACTGTTAATATGGCTTAACGACCGTCGATTAGGAGAAATAAAATATCCGAAATGAACATTTCTATCGGCTAAATATTAATCAGAAAAATTATAATAATACAACTGCACCCATTTATGATTATTGCTTCATTAAGTAGCCTAATAGTCTATAATAAAGTAAAAAAAAAACACATGACACTTGTTAATAAAAAATTTATGTAGGCCTATACAATTTAATAATAGGTTGTTTTGTTTCAAATGGATGAAGAACCGACTATCTACGCAATAGGAGAAATTATGTATGGAAACAGCTCAAGGGCAATTTTTTTTTGCGACACCAAAACTTATGCAACATTTAGTTTTTTTAGGGATGATGTCATCACGCACACCACTTTACCGGTAAAACACCAGCTGGATGGGAACAGGCTGGACACGGCAAATATCACAAAGTTTTTTCCCGCACATTCACTTTGTCGATATTATACCATCGCAAAAACTGAATGAAAACTTGGTTACTGAAGCTTTTCTTTGGTTTAAACTCGCGATCTTTACATCACACATTGCATTATGTACTTCATGGCACACTCGTTTTATGTGTATTTGGCGCCACCTATTGTTGTGGATGTATTATTGACATGTCAGTCTTGACCCTGAATATAAGACTGCTTTTTTCATATGTATTTCCAAGAAAAAAAACATTGTCTTATATTCGGGTTAATATGGCACAATGTCAGCACCAAAGAGGCTCTAGAAGTGTGTTTTGGGATGCAGTAATGAACATAGGAGTCGCCATAATCTCCCTCATCTGAGCTGCTGAGGACACTGTGGTTACATTTCATTTAGAAGGAAATATACTGGAAAAAAATCAGTAACATCCCCGAAATAATGTCCCTGTAAGGCTAATTGCTAATGCTATCATTGTCTCTGCCTATTTTCACTGATGCTGCGTTCAAGTGCTACCAGAATGATCTTAAATAGGAATGTGGAAGTTAAACGTCGCATATGAAAGCAATGCGAGTCAAATCGCTTGAAGTTGTCGAGCTCATAATCAGAAGTGGGACTTATAAAGTTTGTGATAGCATGAGACCAGCTATGTTATTTTTATCCCGCCATACTCCATGTAATTTATAAACGTGAATTTATTATGCACAGTATGATCAGATGACTGACTTTGAAACAAAGTACGCATTCTGTAAATATAACAGGCTTGTACTAATAGGGGAATGTTTATTTGCAAAGGCTAGTACTGTTAATGCGGAATCTTGAGCTCTTGAAGCTCCGCCCTCTTCTCAGAGTGCTCATTTGCATTTAAAGCAACATACACAAGATCAGCGCGTTTTGGCTCATACCCTAAAAATGGCTTTAGAGAGCTAAAACTTCAGATGGTCTGGGGACATCAGAGACTTATTTTACATCTTGTAAAAAGGTGCATAACAGGTCTCCTTTAAATTAAATGTATGCTTTATAAGTAGAGCAATCATAGCAGGTTTCATACATAGTTTGTCTGTTTAAACGTCTGTGTTTAGTTATAGACCGTATTCTATAAAAATGTTATCTAGTTGTGTTGTTGTTGTGCCTTTGGATGTCAGAGTTTTTCTGCTACAGCTGCAAGTGACATAACTGTGACGTCTCCTCAAATCTGATCCATTACTCACAGAAGCAGCATCATCGTCAAAGGCCTGTACGAAGCTCAGCATCTGATTGGTCGGAGAGCGGATGTAGTCTGTTCTTCCTCCCCGGAACATCCTCAGTGTGGCGATGTCGCAAGCGGCGCACACCTCACTGTGGACTCTAGCAGAGAACAGGAGCCAAACGCACACTTTATTCATCTGTCGTTACTGGATGAAGCCAGAACTTCTGCTAAAAGCCTCACCGGTAGTACGCCAGCTGAATCGCCACCTGGATGAAGGAGTTCGGACTCAGCTCAAGTTGTTTGATAAATTCTTTTCCAAAGCGCTGGAAGTTAAAACATTTGATGTCCAAATCGTTGATGAGACTAAAGGGAGAATTTAATTTTAAAAATACAAATTAGCATAGTATTAGCAGCATTCGGTTCTTGATTTCCTCCACTTCTTAATAAGAGACATCATTCTCAAACTGGCTAAGAAAACTCAATTAATTATGGTAAAGCTGGGTTTTGGTCGTACTGCACCAAACAGAACAGTTAATATTCAGTGCCCACTACCTCAACAACTGCCAGTCTTGAAGGTTTTCGCACATTATAGCCTCAAACGCATCCGTGCCTCAAAATACCGCTGATGCCAGCACGCTTTAAAATGCAAATATTTACACACACAGACTTATGCTTGACTTGGCTTTGATTATTCAAACATATCTGACGGATGTAGAATTCTTAATAGCAAGCTAATGTGTGTGCACCATAAAACATAGGCTACAGCTGTGTTGTACTTAAAATATGCCATTTAATATCAGTTTTCATGTGAATCTGGAGCACAAAAGCAGTCATAAGCAGCACAGGTATATCTGCAGCAATAGACAACAATACATTGTATGGGTCAAAATTATACATTTTTCTTTTATGCCAAAAATCATTAGGATATTAAGTAAGGATCATGTTCAATGAAGATATTTTGGAGATTTCCTACCATAAATATATCAAAACCTAATGTTTGATTAGTACTATGCATTGCTAAGAACTTCATTTGGAAACTTTAAAAGGTGATTTTCTCAATATTTAGATTTGTTGCACTCTAAAGATTCCAGATTTTTTAATAGTTGTATCTCAGCCAAATATCGTCCTATCATAACAATCCATACATCAATGGAAATATTATTTATTCAGCTTGACCCTTACAACTGGTTGTGTGATCCAGGATCACAGATTACTTTATTTCATATTACATGCTATGAAAATCTATTTCTAAATAAATTATTTAATATTACATTATATAATATACTGTAAACTAATTGTTTTATTCCCGTTTCACCTGTGCTGTCTTCACACTAAATTAGAGATAAAGGGAATGTCTCCGTCCAAGGCTTTAAATGTCAAGAAATATGCAAAGATCATTTCCATTGAATTATTTTTTGTTGAATTTCTGTTTGCCAGACGAAGTCCAACATTGAAACAGACACAGCTAATATTATTCATTAAATATTTATAATAATTTAAACTCTGCTAAGTTGTACCATCACTTTACAGCTAGTCACTAGGAGACTCTTTCACCTAGATATCACACTATAGAGACTGTAGGTGCGTTTCCATTACAGATTTGCGCAAAACTTTGGCGATATTTTATAAATGCCGATAAAAAAGTATTTCGAAATGACGCCGTTTCCATTAACCAATGTTGTGAGACTAAAACCTAACCATTTGCCTCTCGCAATAAGTCATGGCAACGGATTTTGGTGAGATTTGGCGGATTTTTTATGGTTCATAGAGCATTATTTTATTATAAAACCAACCAAACAAGCCCAAAACCAGGGGTTAAAGCAAAACTAAATATTTTGACTGAAAATGTTTCCTCGGCCAAACCCCATTCCACAGCCATACCAATCACAAACCCAGTTTAAGAGCGGTGTTTTTATTCTTGTAATTAGGAGCGCTAATTAAAAATAATTAGGAGCACCTTCTGATCAACAATCAAAAATTAGCCTTCCTAATACGAGGTGACATTTGACCCCTTAAAGTGACTTACATGTGTATTTTCTGTTTACCTTTGCAATGGCATCATTTCCATTATGTCAAATTCAAAAATGTATGTTTATACGTTTTTTTTTATTTTATATATTTAAAATAATATAATAAGTACAATAAGACAAATAAGTTACCAATCATGAAATTAGTATTAATAAAAAATGTATTTGTACTACAGAAGAACACAAGTGGTACATTTTCAGACGTTTAATGAGGCTCAGAGGTGGCACGAGTGTAATTACATTCATAGATTCATGTGGACATTAATGTTTTAAATATAAATTTGCTTTTAGAGATGCCCAACGGCTCAGCTGTTACTTTATTGGAACTATTTTCATTGATGATATACAGCAAAATCATGCAGTACTTGTTTATTGATCTGTTGTATTAAATCAATATATCACATTTGCAAACTCCCCTTATAATTATTAAAAGCTGTCTCCTGATCGTGATCTGTGGGCGCACAGAAATTGAGCACACAAGACTCAAAAGCACGTGCAAATGTGATACATTCTGTCGGAACGAGTATAATTATTATTAATAGCCGCTATCTCGCACCGAAATTCAAGTTCTGCTCCGTGTTCTCTGCTAAGAACCCGACTGTGAATGATGCGAGCGGCGATACTATGCTGTCGATGAGAAACTGCAGCCGAGGCGGGGATGGTTTTTGGTGTGCCGGCAGAACAACAACAGTGCGCTACATGCCCCCCCCCCCCCTCAGTAATCACTGATAACTTTAAATGGAGTGAACACGGAGCAGTTTTTGTAAGACCCGGAGTGGAGTGATTACAGAACGCTTAGAGCGGAGAGAGGAACGTGCTTTAATCCACTCCAGGCTTTGATCATAACCCCCTCAACAGACTGAACACACCTCGTCTTTCCTTCATTTAAGACTTATTCAAGCTGAAATCAAGACATTTATAACACTATTTGAGAAAGGTCAGCCTACTTGCGGTCTTAAAACTATGAAAAGTGAATTTAAGACACACGGGAACCCTGCAATTGATGGAAATCCGTCGTAGCGACGGAGAACTTGAATCCCTGCAAAACAGTAACGAGCATTTAAACTCACATATCCAGGTTCTGCTTGGCCATCTCTAGATCCCATTTGATCTCAGAATTGATGTAGAAGTAGAGTTTCTTGGGCATGGGCAGAGGAATCAAAGGAGCTCGCATTTTGTCCGGTTTCTTACTAACAGAGGAAAACATTGTCAAGTACTGTTACCATACTAATCTCTATTCAGGCCAGCATCTCACTAGCCGAGAGTCTGTGCAGCATCTCCTCACAAACCTCCAACAGACAATGGCGAGGATTCAGTAAAAACGCTATAGGAGTGACACCATTACACAAAACTGTTTGGCTAGTGAGATGCTGCCTAATAAAGCAATGCAGAGATTAGAAATGCATAGAAACGTTTGCCTTAAGGCATGATTATTAGGTTTGTAAATACCAGTATTGTAGTACATGATCCAACAATGTGGCTATGGGTGGACCTTCAGCTGTCGCATGTTCATACAAGAGACCCCAAGACCCATCCTCCCCAACAACAAACTGAACACAGAACGGGGGGGGGTAAACACATACAAAAACAAATAAACCGATCCAGTGGGAAAAAAACACATAGGTTAAAAATGAGAATTAAGAACAGGTGAAACTAATTAAAATACTTAAACGAGATTAATCATGGTTTGCTCATTACTGACTTAAATTCCAAGCAAACCAAAAAATAAGCTCATGTCTAAATATTAGGTGTGATGACACGCACTGCATAAATTACTGAAACAGCAATCTTTACTTTTAAAATTGTAGAAATGGAAACAATACATAACAATATTTTTCAATAATAACACTACTTTATACAGGGGCTGGTCAAAATAATGTGAAGACCCATTATTATAGGGGTTCACAACATAACATTTATTTTTAAGAGTCTACTGTACAGGTGCATCTACAAATAAAGAATATGCACCTGTATTTGGCAGTGCTTTGTTACAATTTGTATTGTTAAAAGCGCTATATAAATAAAAGTGACTTGACTACTTGGAAACTTTAAAGGCAATTTTCTCAATATTTGGATTTTTTTGCACCCTCAGATTCCAGATTTTCAAATATTGTCCCATCACTGGAAATATTATTTATTCAACTTTCAGATGCAGACAAATCTCAAATCTGGTCCAGGGTCACATATAAAGATGCAGTCCTCCATTGGACGTTCACATTAACTCTACGAATGACATGTTGAGCAATGATGATTATTATATTCTCCACACACAAATTACTTTGTTAATTGTGCCATTAGGGTTTGCTTTATAAATAAATGACCTGAAAAAGGGTCATTCACCATCCTTATTAACGAGAGCCGGTGCTTGTTTAGAGCTAGTTTATATCCCAGAGCATTAAGACCAGGGGTCCGTGTATGGTTTGATGGTTTGTTTTTCAATTTGAAATTAAATAAGCAGAAACAAGAAAACGGTTGTTTTTATCATTTGTAAAAATAAAAAAAAATTTGGTTCGATTTTTGTTTTTTTTGATCACGGATAAACAACTTCAAAATTCGTTTTCCCCTTGTGGGCGGTCGTGACACGCCCCTTTCTGCCGATTGGCCGACCAAATCTGAGCCTGTGACGTCACCCTCGGTTCATTTAGCAAAATAATAGTCCTCTGCTGCTGTACGGAGCTGGAGCGGCACAAAACAAGTAGCCCCTAAATGATGCTTAGCAGTCTATAGAGATGCATTCACATCTGACAGCCTACAACTGACTTAATTCACATGAATGACCGTAAATAAGTTACTAAATGTACCGTATCCTAACTGCGTGCACTTAATCAGATTTGTCACCGTTATTTTTCACTAAAGAAAATATCTGGGAGACTTATTTTTTATCTGTGCTTCTCATCCATTCTGCGTCTATGTATAGTGCAGCTTCACCATACAGATTTAACGACGCGCACTGCTAAATAAAACAGGACGATTAATATTTCTGAAATTAATATTTCTGTGAAACGTTATGTTACTCGGAGGAAAGCCCGATCTAGGACCTGCAGCAGAGGACTATTATTTTGGATGACGTCACAGGCTCAGATTTGGTCGGCCAATTGGCAGAAAGGGGCGTGTCAAAAACTAAAAACGAGGCAAAAACAAAAACTAGTTTGTTTAATTTCTGCTTTGTTTTTTTATTAAATATCAAAACGTACACCGACCACCAGACCTCGGCCATGCAGCTCACCTGTAGCGTCTTGTCAAACCAGCGATTGCCACTGTTTGAGAAAGTCCCACCGCCGTGCAAAATCTGTGCTGCCATCCGACTAGGATACCTGCCAAACAACCAACATCAAACCATCACCGGTATAGATGCAAACACTTCTGTCTTCAGTTAGATTAGCTCTAATCACGGTCAGTATCATCCACAATCAATCAATCAATCTTACTTCTCATCTGAAATCCTCATAACTGGAGAGTCCAAACACAACGTAAAGATCGATTTCTCTATCAGCCTCACAGATTCTTTATTGATTTTATCTGAAGAGGGAAAAAAAATTTAACAAACGAAAAAAGTTTAAATCAAGCATAAAACTCGAGATGCATGCAACTAGATGGTAAAGAGTGACATGTGAAATGCAATGGGTCACATGAGTGAAGCCTCGTATATAACAGCCCTATCTTGCTAATGGATCTTTTCTGGGGTTGTGTTTAATTGAGTGTGCAGGTCAGGTTTACCTCTGAGCAAGCGCGTGTAAGCCTGGCCCCAGGTGTGACGATGCTCGCTGGTCAAAATCCCCATCGGTTCCTTATCGGTTTTCCACGACTGAGAGCGGATGCGCAACAGCTGAGCACGGATCTGACTTTCTGTCAATGGTGTTCCATCACTGTTGTAAACATCCAGCTGGAAAAACTACACACAAGTAGGGATGGGCATTTTAAGCAAAAGTAATATTCGATAATCGCGGGGTATTATTCGATTACTATTCGATAATCGCGGGGTATTATTCGATTACTATTCGATAATCGCGGGGTATTATTCGATTACTATTCGAAAATCGCACCCCTCCCGTGCATGCACTCATGCACACACACACACGCACGCACGCACGCACACACCCACACACACATAGAGAGCAGGAGAGAGAGACTATTCAGGTATTCAAACTGTATGATAACAAACTGTTTAATTAATTAGAGAATAGTCTTAACCCAAGCCAATTAATGGTTGTAACATATGATTGCTGAAACATATATAACATAACCGAATGACGGTACTTATTAACAGAACAGTCCGTCAATTATCAACTTGCTCATAAGGCTGGGACATTTATATTTAAAAAATGAGCATGAACATTCATAGCATATAAAAAAGGTTTGATTAATTCATCCATGAATATTAGGCTTAAAACATAATACAGAATATCATATGCTAAAACAGAATATCATTCTTAAAACATATTACGCGATAAAACATATTGTGAACAGCCTGAATGACGGCACTATGTGAACATTGATTTTAACGTCTGTCTTCATAATAACCTATTTCATTTTTATTTTATTTTTTTAATGAGCATGTTCACATGCTCGGGAAGAAGACGGGAGCGCAATCTGTTCACAATTAGTCCGGCCGCAGAGAACACCCTTTCTGATGGCACAGACGCAGCTCTCTTACATTGTCATCAAAAAGTTTCTCCAGTCTGGCAGTGATCGTTTTTTCCTAGACGGGACAAGTAAACTCGGGCTTTACAAAATCCATAAGTTCTAAAACCCTCTCCTTCTACAAAGCTGATCGGAAGCATATATTTAGCGATCATTTCAGTGATGTGGGCTGTGGTTTGCTCTCCCCGTTTAGCATCCGACTTCGTTGTCCTGATCATGAAACTAGCCACTGATTGCTGCTGACCTGTGTATGGACCTCCTGGGCGCTTCGCTCTCAAATGATTGTGCATTGCAGTGGATGACCTATGATAAGCAAGCCTCGTACGGGAGAGTTTGCACTGCACTTCATTTTCATTAATTTTATCAAAGGAGCTCCAGACATAACCCTTATTTGACATTGTCCAAAGTTTTCGTAAACCGCTATGACACGCAAGTGTGTGCGGGAGAAAACGAGTTCTTCTTCTGTTGTCGTTGACAGCTTTTAGGTGCATTATTGGTGGCGCCGCCCTGTGGCCCGTCACCACCGCATCATGCCTGAGCGTGGCACGGAGCGATCACATTAGTCAAACGAACAGGGCTTTGGAGCTCAGACCGCTCGGGCACGGTTCAAAACGCAGAGTGTGAGTGCACCTCTAGAAAATAATCGCACAACCTAATCGATATTCTATAATTAAATTGACTAATCGAATATTCGAAAATCGTGACCCATCCCTACACACAAGCACTCAAAAATCACTAAGGGGCTATTTACACCTGTTCACTTCATGCATTTTAATGGATAGCAATCCGATCGTGAAAAGACCAGGTGTAAATGCAGGTGATCGCTCAAACCACTTCAGGAGGTGCTCTGGGCCGCATTCCAGACGAAACTGGACAAGTGTAAATGCATCTGGTTGTTGACACCACATATGATAATTTTACTCAAAATAATAGACGTTTTATAGGCTATATGGCACAGTGGTCTCAAACCCAATTCCTGGAAGGCCTCAGCTCTGCACAGTGTAATCACACCTGCAGGGAAGTTTCTAGTAATCCCGAAGACCTTGATTAGCTGGATAAGGCGTGTTTGATTAGGGTTGGAGCTAAACTGTGCAGAGCTGTGGCCCTCCAGGAATTGGGTTTGAGACCAATGATATGGCATGTTATAGTTCAGGGGTCTGCAACCTTCAATGCCAAAAGAGCCATTTTGGCCCCTTTCCTACCGAATAAAATCCACGTGGAGCCACAAAATATTTGATGCCCAAATAAAGATAACACGGCATATAACTAAAGTTTTATATTCAGATGTTACAGGGCAGAGGAGTAGCAATCATTTCAGAAGTGAGGGGGACAGAAATGTCAAATATAGTAATAATAAGTATTATAATATTTATGCATGTATAATTGACAAAATAAATGTGTTGGCTCAGAAATAAAATATATTTTTATGGACAATAACCAATAATTTGTCTTCTTATTTTTGATAAATATTTTACTAATGACAATTTTATGGTTATGAGTGTAAAATCAGTACATACTGCAAACACTTTTTCCATTTTTATCACAGAATAAGGAAGAAAATATATGTGACCCTGGAGCACAAAACCAGTCTTAAGTGTAGCAATAGCCAAAAATACATCGTATGGGTCAAAATGATCGATTTATCTTTTATGCCATAAATCATTAGGATATTAAGATCATGTTCCATGAAGATATTTTGTACCGTAAATATATCAAAACTTCATGTTTGATTAGTAATATGCATTGCTAAGAACTTTATTTGGACAAGTTTAAAAGCAATTTAGATTGTTTTGTATCCTCAGATTCCAGATTTTCTAATAGTTGTATCTCCTAACAAACCACACATCAATGGAAAGCTTATTTATTCAGCTTTCAGATGAAGTATAAATCTAAATGTAGAAGAATTGACACTGAAGACTGGATTTGTGCTCCAGGGTCACATATTTTATAGCTTCTGTACTGTAATTAACGCTTTCAATTACCACTGTATCATTCATATTTATTACCTGGAGAAGACTTGAAAAACACACAAACCATATCGTCTTCACGTTTCATCAGTTAAGTTTTATGCTTGTTATTTAGCTTAGCTATAACAATAGCGGAATGCCTGTCAAAAGTTACTATTACTTCTCCATGAGTCCGTTTTGGACTTTCTACGCGAGAGCGCCCTCTGGCTTCGAGGATGAATGAAACAAGAGTGTTCAGCGCTCCGTGGTGTTCACATCGTGTTGGATACGAATAAAACGACGTTGCTTATCTTTTCTCTTTTAATTTAAATCTATATTTACTCACATTGGCCCTTGAAAACCTCTACTTTAACACACTTGACCGAGAAAAAGTGCAGGGGAGGAGTTAAGGTTGTATTAAAAGTCAGGGGACACCTCCCCCTCATATTTGTACACCCACGCTACAGGGAGCCACCGCACAAGGACGAAAGAGCCGCGGGTTGCCAACGCCTGTTATAGTCCGATACGACGGTGCTAATGCAACAAACATCACCGTGGACGAGTAACTGAGTATCTCTTCAGCAAGCCGATGCGCAAACTGCCGCAAATGAAACTGAAAGTAAGTCGCAGGTGCTCAACACACAATCATCCTAATTAAAAGTAGCGAGACTAACCCATCTTTCTAGTGCGGATGCCAAACTCTTTCCTGTTCTCTCTCTGATATTGAAATTAGCTGATAATGAAGCAAATGCAGCGCATATCTATTGCTTTCATTGACGTGAACTTCATTAAATTGAAATAGAGCGCGGCCGTGAATTTAATTTATATCCATTTTGCAAAGACACATTTATGTGGCCGGGTGTAAATGTAAACGATTTAACAAATCAGATAGATATCTGATCAGTGAAACGCATGAAGTGACCAGGTCTAAACGACCCCTAAGATATAGATAATGCTCGTTTTAAAGAAATTATATACTGGTTTAATTATAACGTGCATGTTACCTGATTTATTACAAGAACCACAGGTGCAGGTTTGTTGGAAATTAACAAATATCCCGCTCATTTTTACGAGTTTTAGCCTAGCCTACTTCCACATTATAATCCATGCGATTGCCTAAATATGAGTTACTGATACTAAAAAAAAAAAAAGAATATGAAGTGATGTTGCCATACTAGCCTTTACCTTCTGCTCTAGAGTCTTGTTTGTGTTAAACATGGCAGATAAACAGTCTTAAGTAGGGGTAACTGCAGGCTCACGCAAAGGGCGTGGCTAAAGGTGTGACGCATCGACGCACTCCATGCTAATCAACGTATTTTTACAATCAACGTAATCGCTCCAGCCCTAATCTGCAGCTATCAATAGTACATATTTGTCATTCAAAAGAAGCGGAAACACTTTTTCAATCCATTTTGAATATCAGTTACAGTACCGTGAAATGGTTTTGCCTTTCCTGATTTTATTATTAGATTTAGGGGGCAATTACATTTTCACGTAGGGCCAGACAGCTTTTTTCCCTTAATAAATTAAATAATTATTTCAAAACTGCATTTTGTATTTACTCTGGTTATCTTTGTGTAATATTAAAATTAGTTAGATAATCTGAATCTTTTAAGTGTGACAAATATGAACTTTTTCACACCACTGTATGTTGATAACTTTCTCAATTTTAAGGGGCTCGTGCTGTTGTGGAAATATTTGTGTACTGGTAAGATAACGAAACATTAGAACAGCTTCTGTCTGTAAATCTTGATTTACTCGCTTGTTTTCATCACTTTTGCTTTCATTCTCGTTCGCTAAACTGAACAACCAATCAGAGTTCTTGCTCTCAATGACATCACCAATGCCGGTTCATCATGCTGAATCAGGCAAACTGGCGCCGGCATGTGCAGATACGTGACTTTTTTGCTGAGTTGTAGAATCATGATTTTATCTATTTTGATCATATCATCTTACTAGGTAATCTAGGTTACCTGGTAGTTCCTGACCACTGTAATGTGAGCTGGGCCACGGCGTGGACGTCCATAGTGAATCACATGGTCATGTTTGGGTCCTGGGATTCGACAGGAGGAGAACAACAGAGGAAACAACTCCATGCATAAAGGCTGTCCGCGCATGTACTCTACGGCCAGCCTCCCACTGGACGAGCAAGAGAGGAATCAATGAAAAAAAAGAAAAGAGATATCGAGTCACACTGAGCTACAGACAGCAACAGTATGATATATTTAGAAATAATATCATGATATTAAGTTCCAGTGTTTGGCACCGCTTGACTGAATCATGCAGACCAGCGTGAGTTAAAGGTTAGTGGTTAAATTAGCACATGTGCTCGGACATAAATGGGTAAATTTCCCACTGAAAGTTAATATAGTCCAGACCTGTCCACCTGAGCTTTGAAGTCCAACACTCCTGCAATTAGCTTCGATGCAAACCTGCACAAGAAACAATGTAGACATTACGCACATGTAGATTAAATACGCAGATAAAACATGCTTTGATATCACTGTGCAATCAATTATCTGAACTAGGGGTCGACCGATTATCGGCGCCGATATTAAGCATTTTACCGATTATCGATATCGGCCATTTTAAAAACAGATTTGCCGATAATTTATTTTTTTATGCAAACAAACATACTATTTACAGGTGACATTATTTATTGGTGAATAAATAATACACGTGAAATTATTTAATGTTTAAATGCACTATTTGGCTCGATGCAGCCTGTCTGAGCTCAACACTGTGAGAGTGAGGCGATCTCTCAATCTCTGAGAGCAATCTCCGCCCACCGCTCATCTGATATGTAGAGAGTCACGAGTCCGACCAATCAACGCGGAAAACTGAAGGCAGTCTCACACCGAGAGCACATGCTAACTGGAGCTGCCTCAGTGATCACGCATCAGTTGTCTCTCAAAGGTAAAGCAGCAGCAGACGTTGCTGAAGTTGCAAAACACCTCAATATAACCCATGATGTCCGCGATGCGGAAAATGCGGGCGGAATCGCGGAATGCAGTCATATAATGGAATTTACCGTATAACGCGGAATGTGTCGAAGTTTGGATGAATTAATCAAAAGTAGGTCAGTACACTTAAATCGACTCGCACTATGGACTAGTATCTATAAATATTAAGCCGCAAAAACACTTTAATCCTGCATGTTCTGCATCTCTGTTAATGAATGACACAGACGTGCACACATACATACTGAAGCGCGTGCTGCTCGCGGTGTTTTCAGCATCTGCCGTCTCACTAAATGAGGACATAAATACATGAACAACATCCCCAGAACTGCTCGGAGAGTCACTTGATGAGCATTTGACCGTTTCATTTGAGTAAAACGATCGTCATATCATATATACATAGGCTACAGAAACTTAAAAGGTCCTCATGGCAACCTGCCAAAATATAAGTTCAGTTTAGCCGAATATATTACTGTATACGTAATACAACTACAACAATTATTACAACTTTTGTTGAGAATAATCACACAATACGCTAAATACGTTTACTTTAAGTTTTACAAAATGTTTACAGAATGCTTCTGGGTGATCTCTGTACTTATGTTATTATTAATATTATTACTGTTTATTTAATGTTGTTGTTATTAACAGTTTTCAGAATTAAAGATATGTTTAAAAGCATTTAAAGAACGTTTTTTTTGTCAGAGCTCTTGTTATTATTAATTTTGGCATTCATTTTCATTTTTACACCAGACACGTATATCGGTTCAAAATATCGGTTATCGGTCTACTTGATCTGTAATAATCGGTATCGGCATCGGCCCTGAAAAACACATATCGGTCGACCCCTAATATGAACCATCCGAAAGGAAAGCTAAGATCACTAGAGAGGACTTGTATATCAGTAGTTCTCAAGCGGCAACCTTCATCGATGGGCGCTAGAGGCGGGCTCCAAAAAGGAGTCAGTCCCATAAACCCCCCCATGTTAAAATACCGAACTTTACAGCAGAAAAAAGTATGTTTACAGCCTGGTACAAGAAGTGGTTTTGGTCTATATAGCTATTTTAGCCCTTCATCACAACTGTGAGGGAGGTGAATTTTTTCATTACTCATTCGTTTAAATTATATTAAGCCTTAAAGTTCTGCATAATTAAGGGCGTGGCCACTTGAGTGACAGGTGGATTGCCGCTGCGGTTGTGTTATGCGGGCGTGGTTTCAGTAACCAGCTCCACCCACCACTTTGCCCATTTTCGATTATCCGGGAGTGACACGTTGCCAAGATGGCGACGGCCGGCTCCGCTCATTTTGAGCTTCAAAAATCCTCTAGAAACCTACGGGTGACGTCACGGACAGTGCGTCCATTTGTTTTATGGAAGCCAATGGAAGCTCTATAAGGGTGTTTGTTTGAGTGTGTGTAGATTCTGGCTGTTACATACACTAGTTGGCCTCTCCAGTCAGTGAAGTCTCGTTTGGGCAAAGAGATGGCAGGGTTCGAATGCACGGTCAAGGGCTGCCTGCACTCCAGGTATGCCCACTGCACCCACCAATCTGAAATCTGCAGAAAGACACACACACACTCATTAAATACACCAGATCAAGCTAAACACACCAGCCTGCTAGTGCGCCTAAAATACACATGCACAGAGTGAAAACTAATGCACATCTATGATGCCAAAAATGAGGCGGTTCATTAGGTTTTGAGAGAGACATTCTTTTACAAATACTCTTCTTATAACTCCATTGTCTTTACATCCTCTTAAAACGGAGAAGGTAAGACCCAAGGAAAGAAGATGAGGATACACACTTTACAGAGGTCATGACATGGATTTTTTTATTATTTCAATATGATCCTTGATGTTTACTTCTAATGTCAATACAGTTGTTTTTACATTAAAAAATAAATGTGGGAAATTATTACTTTTAACCCTATTGTGAACCTTTCTCTCAAACTAGCTGTTTTAAGGGGCGTGTCCTTTAAGGCTCATCACGAATCAGCCACTGTTATGATTGGCTAATGTCATTGCATAGGAAACATTAACAACGCCCCCTTGCAACCGCATCTGTATTTTGAGCATTATGAACTCATTTACTTACGGTTTGTGACACAGATCTAGTTTCGCTTTATCTTTCCAACAAATGTTTCTTTGTGAACTCTCCATGACACTGTGCCTCGTTTACAAGACAAAACAAGATCAATCCTCCGGGATGCTAATAAAAATAAACCATCTACTTGTTCCTTAAGCTTACCTTTCACTGCATTTGTCCTGACGAAAGACTCGAGCGTTGAACGGAGTTAGAAAGAGAACCGCATCTGTATACGGTCCCAGTCCACTGTGATCAAAGTACAGCCGTTGGTGAGAAGACTATTCGTCGAGGTCTTGCTCTGGAGGTATGTTTATCCAAATGTTTGTGCCCCCGTGCTGTCACATTGCACCTCGGATACAAAACGAGCCGTTTTTGGAGCTTGATTAAATAATAGGGGTTTTGAAATTAACCGTTGCATCACGATGCGGAGGATTCAGCATCGATGCAGTAATAGACCATAATCGATAATAGCCTACCGACGTCATTCTCTCATATACTTGTCACTCGAGTATAAAAAAATGCAGCCACTATTTTTAAATCCGAGATCTGGGCACAGTTAGTAAAAACTAAGCTTAACGTGTGCGCTAGAGAGAATTGCGGCGGCTTCGTTACACAGAATATGTGCATTGCTTGAAACTGCGTGCCTCCACCTGCCGTTGTTTCAGTGTTTTACTGTAGAGCTCCACAGGGCTTGGTTCTCTCCACACTTCTATTCTCTCTCTACACAAATGACTGCACCCCTAAAGACCCCTCTGTCAAACTCCTGAAGTTTGCAGATGACACCACAGTCATCGGCCTCATCCAGGACAGAGACGAGTCTGCTTACAGACAGGAGGTGGAGCAGCTGGCTGCCTGGTGCAGTCTTAACAACCTGGAGCTTAACACGCTCAAAACTGTGGAGATGATCGTGGACTTCGGGAGTAAACACAAACACACAACAAAGGAGCATATCGACGGAATTGTGTTTTTAATTCTCGGCATGTGGATGTTTTTCACAGCAATGGAGAGGTCTATCGAGAATGCTTGAGATTTTTTGAATCTGTATTAATTTGGTTATATTCGTAACAATTGTTACGAGTTATTATTAATTGGTGATTATTTTTAAAAGCAGCATGGTTATATAATTTAATAAAAATACATAAAACATATTTGATTAAATCATGATATCGAATTGACGTGATAATCATAATCGAATCGTGAAACAAGTGACGATGCACACCCCTAAACACTTTGTTTATAATGAGGAGAAGGTTAAGTGATGAAACTTGCAGGATGTTTTAATGGTACAAAGACCTCTTAAATACCAAAAAAACAAGGCAAATTTGATTTCTCATGTCATGACCCCTTTAAGAACTGAAAGGCACCCATTAGGCCTATTACAGCATTTCTAATCTAAACAAACAAGTACCACAGTAGTACTACGTTAAGTTTCTCCAAATAACTGCTGAAATTGACCGTTTCTATTGTATTTTAGTGCTGTTCTCTTCTCACCCAGTTGTGCGAGTGCTTTACTCTGTTGCTCAGCTCCCCTTGCAGTTTTTCTCCCAGACCTCCAGAACAGCCGAACTTCTGCACGATCTTGCGGGTGTGCTGCAGCTCGTCCGGCGGCAGGAGCGGCTCCAGGGCCGTCAGGTAGCGCTGCAGCGTCTGGAGGAGCGGAGGCACCGGCTGCGGCGGAACCGAGGAGTGGGCCTGCCTCCGCGCGGCCTGACCGACGCACAAAGAGAAGGACAACACACTTCAAACTCACTTCCCACATATCCTAATGCAAGACCCCTCAACTCAAAATCACAAGTTTGCATCTGTGTGTTAATAAATAAATGCACGTTTTTCAAACAACCATCGCTTTTAAATGTGTATACGCGCTTAACACCCATAAAAGCACGCGTAGAATATGTGCACAACACAACACTTACCCTGTGCATGAATAAAGAGCATATCCTTGGCGGTATTCTCTCTAAAATCATGGTTGTACGCTGTTGTTGCTCACGGTGAAGTAGCAAACTAGCACTTTTAAGCGTGTACGTCACGGAGACTCTGACTCGTCATCGATGATATTACGGTAAGACAACGCGTCTTAAGTGGAAGTGTTCGGTTTAAGTTGAGTTCGTGGTCGTGAGCTCCAGCACGCGCTTCGGGCGTGGACGCTGTAACACGTGTGCTGTGTTTAGGTGTGGACTGCCGTATTATTCCGTGCATGTGCGCATGAACAATTAGACGAGGACGAGGAAATCCATTCAGAGCCTGAAGAGAAGTGCCTCAGAAGTTAACTAACAAAGTCACACAAGCAGTACACTGGCAAAGAGACAACATGCCGTTTTTAAAGAGATAGTTGATCATCAATCATTAATACAAAATGATCAAACTTGCAGGGCTGTGGCAAGCATTCCAGACATATATGAACCCTTCAGGACACTATTTTTTTATTATTATTAATCGTATAGTATATTAAAATAAAAGGAAAGGCGATAAGGGAACTTGTTTTCCTGTCAATTCAAAATGAGGATTGAAAGACCTGAAATGCCCCCATATGTGACCCTGGAGCACAAAGTATGATAGGACAATATTTGGCTGAAATACAACTATTTGACAATCTGGAATCTGATGGTGCAACAAAAAAGATATATATATATAAAATATTGAGAAAATCACCTTGAATGATGTCTAAATGAAATTCTTAGCAATGCAAATTACTAATAAAAAATTAAGTGGGAAATGTGCAAAATATCTTAATATCCTAAAGAATTTAGGCAAAAACAAGAAATATGTATAATTTTGACCCATGCAATGTATTGTTGGCTATTGCCACAAATATAGCTGTGCTGCTTATGACTGCGTCTGTGCTCCAGATTCACAGATGTTCCCATTATTTTCATGGTGAAGAATGAACAAATGATAAAGGGTCCTGGGTTAAGGTTTTGATTTAGGGATGCTGCTAACATTAGAAAACAGGGCAAAAGAAAATGTTCACCTAAATAAATGAATAAACACATTTAGCCGTTAGTTAAAGTACGCTCAAGCCATTGAAGATAGGTGACTTTCCTCAGCAGAACACTAAAAATATGGTCCTTCGTGATTCATACGCAAGTCAATGGTCACACTGAGAGAAAAAAAACAGATACAAAATGTACTCCTGACAATATAACGAGGTCATATGAGACTAAATGACGTGTCTGTGTAAGAACCTGAAAACTAACATTAATACCTGAAAAGAGATGCACAGCAAATCTGAGCAAATGCTAAATATTATTTTTCATGGAAAGAGGGCAAAATTGAAATTAAATATGTATTATTATTTATATATTTATATTAAAGATATGCTTAATACAATATGTCAACAATACCTGTAAAATAAGTAAAAAAGCCAATTTTGTTTAAATGAAGGTTTGAGCATGCTCTCGATTAAATCAAACAAACATACGCCTTTGATTTGTGAGCTTATGTTTGGGTCTTCGTTCACTTTACAGAGATGAGAGTTGTTTTTGTCTTCGTTTGATGTTCTACAAAAGAAAGAAAGTCACACATTTAGGATGGCATTATGATGACAAAATTATGTGAGTTATAAAACTTATATTCTTTTCTGTATGGAAATGTATGTTAGGAAACTTACATAAAAATGGCCTGTAAATTGTTTTGTTTGTAAAATAACCCTGCTCCCCATGCGCTCCACATCTAAATCAATATTCGAACACACACACACACACACACACACACACACACACACACACACACACACACACACACACACACACACACACACACACACACACACACACACACACTCTCACACACACACACACACACACACACACACACACACACACACACACACACACACTCACACACACACTCGCACGCACGCACGCTCTCTCTCACACACACACACACACACACACACACACACACGCACGCACGCACGCACGCACGCACTCACTCACGCACGCACGCACGCACGCACGCTCGCTCGCTCGCTCTCTCACGCACGCACGCACGCACACACACACACACACACACACACTCTCTCTCTCTCTCTCACACACACACACACACACACACACACACACACAGAGGTGTGCATTCTAAGATAATATTCTGAGTATTATGTATGTGGAGCCTGCTTCATTAGCGCGCCCCCGGCTGAGTTACTCAGGGACTCTAGACCTCTGCCTCAGATGTTCTGCAGGTGTTCAGTCTCTGGTTAGTCATATAGCCTACGATGTGACCCAGAATCTGTCCCACCTAAATGTAGGATACTGGTTACTGGGTAGGGTAGACTTTTGCAAGAGCTTTTTAGGGGTTTACACCCCAGCAGGCCCGGCTGCCAATAAAAAAAATTAAATAACAATTATTGGTTTCAAGTAAATGCTTAAAAGTTAAATTTTACAATAGGCTAATTCACTAACACTTACCAAAAACTAATATTAACTAATGGAACCTTATTGTAAAATGTTACAATTATTGTTATTAAAGCATATGTTCACAAAAACACTTAAATTAAACAGAAAAGCAAGCAGGTTCATGGTTTGGCATGGCAGCTAATACAGATACTTAATAACCGTTTCATAACCTTTCCTAAATCCTGCGTTTGGACCATATTTATATTGTAGTTAGCTTTCTCTGTGTCGAATGTGGTCGCTTATCAAGAAAAACACAAGTTTTATTTAAATTCTGAATATATTATCATATAGCCCACAGCATGTAAAGAGCTCCCTTTAAGTTGATTAAAAACTTTAACTCATTCATCACGATCTATGAATGTGACCACACAATTAAACTGCTTTTATGAAGTTACGAGCATGATAAACCTCAGCGCTGGACAAAACGCGGTGAGTGCGTGGATTCCAACCTAAACACCTCTGATTGGCCACTGCGTGGTAGAAATCAACAGACATGTCTGTGATTGGCTACTTCGCTCCCCTCTGCGAAAGCGCATTGTGCAATCATTTGCAACTTTCCAAAGCAGAAGATACACCGGAATATTCACCAAATCTATTTCGTTATGCTATTATTTCGAAGAAAACACATAAACAATGACTTAGGGGCAGTCTTTCCATCTAAAAGCAATCAGTTTGACTATTTTACACTATGAGCTAGACTATTATACTAACTAAAGTCCGGTGTACCGACGAAACGTGCTACCTATCAGATTGTGCTACCAATAATATATGTGTATTGTTTTAAGGGTAGGTTTAGGGTAAGGGTATGTATGACAAAGACCCCCGGCGCCTGCACCCCAGTCTTATCTATAAATATAAATGTATCAATAATTATTTCTCATCACAGAGAGTCATGGCTTCAGCCGAAAGTATAAGAATAGCAGCTAGGCGTGGTCTGAAGAAAACTGGACCATTTATTTAAAGGCGACTGTAAGTTTACTTTAGTCTTTACATTAGCCGCATTACATTCAGTGCAGTGATGCGCACAGGACACACGCAACGTGTTTCACTGATACATCTCTGAGTTTAAAGTGAGACCCACACTGAGCTGCCCGCTTCTCTCTCGGCAGAAGTGTTGAGCGCGGATCGTGGATGAGTTGCAGCGGCACAGAGCGCGAGCAGACGCGGACCGCGGACTCCGGAACTCCCGCGGAGAAGGTAAACCGCATTCACTCCGAATCACATTAGTGAAAGCTGGTCTGCCTCTCAAGTGACATCTTTATGCTCTCATTCCAGCAGGATTAGATAGTTTTTCTTGTAATGAAGAAGACGCAGCAACATATGTATCATATTCAGACAGTCTTTATTTAAACGATGCTGTGTGTCGTCTACAGCAGTGGTTCTCAAAAGGCCCCCCAAAAGATAACCCATGACGAAAACATCCTCAAACTTACAAGTTTACTTACAAAACTCAGATTGTACCAAAAACAAATGCATTTTTAGAATGCCGGAACAACAATTCTGTGTGTAGCCTTATGTCTCTGATGTTGTTAAATTCTACATTTCATAAAATATAACACATTATTATAAAAGAGTTTTCACAGTTAACAATAATATTGTCTGATAAGTGCAACAAAAGTATTGAATACTGAACAGTTATTTATGATGTCCATAGTAGAAGATCAATACTGAAAAGTTCATTTACATTTGATTTGTAAAAAAGTGCATTAAACATTTAAATTGAGTAAATGACAGTGTTTGGTTTGCAATTTGAACAGAAATCTGTATTTTTTCAGCAATCTGTTTTTCTGCAAGAAACAAAAAAAGATGATCTACTTAAAAAAGAAATCGTTTTGCAATATAGAAGACATATACAATATTATACAAGTTTTACAATGTAAAATAAATCACATGTTCCGATCGCGTGAGGCTTTTCACATTTGGCTATACGCAGGGCTGCTGTATTTTTTTTTAAATACATCATAGTTCAGATAGGACAATCCGGAAAATTCAATCATTTAAAAATGTCATATTCTAGAATTTGTTTGCGGCCCCCCTAGTGCCATCTAGTGACCCCCAGTTTGAGAACCACTGGTCTACAGTACAGCTCTGATCACTAAATTAGGCTTCTTATTGGATATTTGAAAGCAATGGCTAATTTGATGATATATGTAATGCTATAGGACTAGTCAGTGGTCGAATTGTAACAAATATTTCAAGGGGGATGCTGTGGTTTGGGGGAGGGGGGGGGGGTGTATGGCTAATTTTACACAATGATTTGTGTAATCGATACCGATACCGATTATTTGTACGTTTATGTACCGATAACCGATATTCAGAACCGATATTTATTTACTGTTATAAAGTAAATAAATAACAGAGTGAAGTCCATTCTTCGCTTTCAGTCGTCTTAACAACAACAAAAAACTGTTGAAAATTAACATTTTCATGTTAAAATTAATCTTCAAATTACAACAATAAAAACATTTTATTTATAAAAAGCATCATCAGCAACACTGATATTAATAATAAGAAAAATAATGTCTAATGTTTTCAAATGGAGAAAATAAAGGACAGAAGTCATAACAACTTCATTTTAAACTACAGTTTTAGGTTTATAATCTGTTTAATAGACTAAAGAGTGAAGAATAATTCACTGAATAATATTCTCTGGAATATTGAAATATAACAAACAAAACATCGTATTTTATTGCATTTCTTAACTGTTTTATCAGAATTATTAAAATGTTTTTGTCTAAATTATGAAAACTGCTGACAGCGGTTTATCTATTTACACAGAACTATACTCAAACTGCGATCGCTTGTGGAGATAATAAATCATTAGTTTAGATAGAGATGTATTTATTTAGATGTTTATTGGTGAAATAATGGTTCTATAGTAAATGTTAATATAATTTAGTGTGTTTCAAACGAGTGAATCTTGTATAAAGTTACATGCGGTGTGTGTGTGTGTGTGTGTCCACTGCTCCAGGTGTGTGTGTGTGTGTGTGTCCACTGCTCCAGTGTGTGTGTGTGTGTGTCCACTGCTCCGTGTGTGTGTGTGTGTGTGTGTCCACTGCTCCAGGTGTGTGTGTGTGTGTGTCCACTGCTCCAGGTGTGTGTGTGTGTGTGTGTCCACTGCTCCAGGTGTGTGTGTGTGTGTGTGTGTGTCCACTGCTCCAAGTGTTTGTGTGTGTGTGTGTGTGTGTGTGTGTGTGTGTCCACTGCTCCAGGTGTGTGTGTGTGTGTGTGTGTGTGTGTGTCCACTGCTCCAAGTGTTTGTTTGTGTGTGTGTGTGTGTGTGTGTGTGTGTGTGTATGTGTGTGTGTGTCCACGTCTCCAGGTGTGTGTGTGTGTGTGTGTGTGTGTGTATCCACTGTCCAGTGTGTGTGTGTGTGTGTGTGTGTCCACTGCTCCAAGTGTTTGTGTGTGTGTGTGTGTGTGTGTGTGTGTCCACTGTCCAGTGTGTGTGTGTGTGTGTGTCCACTGCTCCAGGTGTGTGTGTGTGTGTGTCCACTGCTCCAGGTGTGTGTGTGTGTCCACTGCTCCAGGTGTGTGTGTGTGTGTGTGTGTGTGTCCACTGTCCAGTGTGTGTGTGTGTGTGTGTGTGTGTGTGTCCACTGCTCCAGGTGTGTGTGTGTGTGTGTGTCCACTGCTCCAGGTGTGTGTGTGTGTGTGTGTGTGTGTGTGTGTGTGTGTCCACTGCTCCAGGTGTGTGTGTGTGTGTGTGTCCACTGCTCCAGGTGTGTGTGTGTGTGTGTGTGTGTCCACTGTCCAGTGTGTGTGTGTGTGTGTGTGTGTCCACTGCTCCAGGTGTGTGTGTGTGTGTGTGTGTGTGTGTCCACTGTCCAGTGTGTGTGTGTGTGTGTGTGTGTGTGTGTGTGTCCACTGCTCCAGGTGTGTGTGTGTGTGTCCACTGTCCAGTGTGTGTGTGTGTGTGTGTGTTTGTCCACTGCTCCAGGTGTGTGTGTGTGTGTGTGTGTGTGTGTGTGTGTGTCCACTGCTCCAGGTGTGTGTGTGTGTGTGTGTCCACTGTGTGTGTGTGTGTGTGTGTGTGTGTGTGTGTGTGTGTGTGTTTGTCCACTGCTCCAGGTGTGTGTGTGTGTGTGTGTGTGTGTGTGTGTCCAGTGTGTGTGTGTGTGTGTGTGTGTGTGTGTATCCACTGCTCCAGGTGTGTGTGTGTGTGTGTGTGTGTGTCCACTGCTCCAGGTGTGTGTGTGTGTGTGTGTGTGTGTGTGTGTGTCCACTGCTCCAGGTGTGTGTTTATGTGTTTATGAGGACACAAATGTATAATGACATGTATGACATGTATTACAAGGAGAAGGTGTTTATGAGGACATTTTCAGTGTCCCCATAATTCAAAACGCTTATAAATCATACAGGTGTTTTTTTGGGGGAAAGTGAAATGCACCGTCTCCTGTGAGGGCAAGTTTAGGTGTAGGGTAGGTGTAGGGCAATAGCACATACAGTTTGTACAGTATAAAAACCATTACGCCTATGGAAAGTCCCCGTAAACCATAAAAACCAACATGAGTGTGTGTGTGTGTGTGTGTGTGTGTGTGTGTCCACTGCTCCAGGTGTGTGTGTGCACACTTTGATGGATCAAATGCAGAGAGCTAAATTTCAAGTGATTCCTGCATTAAGTCTGGGAGTAATTCAATGGGCTATGAAACATATATAATTATCAAGACATTAGGTTTTGGTTTAATAATCCTATCTGTTGATCTTTCTCTCTCTCTCTCTAATATGTAGCTGCTGCGTCTGAAACGCTCGCTCACATTTATGCGGAGTAAAAGTGTGGAGAACTTCTTCCAGCGTTCTCAGAGCGATGCTTGCCCACCGAGAGAGCTCTTCTCTGGTGCCCTGCCATCTTCCCCACGCCTGTTTACCGCGCTTACACCTGGGAGCAGCAGTGCTGTTTTGCCCTCCCCCAGCATCAGCTCTAGACCTGCTCCGTTTGGTGTGCAGCCGCAACCAGCACAAACACACTCCTTCCTCGAGCATGTGTTCCGTCGACCCACCAGCTGCAGTCTGTGCAAGCTCATTATTGCAGGTAAGCAGGGAATGAAAAGCCTTTCTATTTTTGCACTCCTGTCCTCTTTTTAGCAACTCTTGCCAGACTTGGCATTTCCACCCTCCTTTCCTTTGCCTTCTCTATAAGGCACTCATTTACATTTCTTTCTATTCATTTAGCAGAAGCTTTATATCTAAAGCGGCTTAAAATGTAAGTGATTCATACTAAAGACAGTAACAGAAGTGCCACAATTGAAAGTTACAGAATTGCTCATACAAAGGGTGATCTACAGTAAGACAGCATGAGATAATAGTAGGAGTTTCAGTTTTAGTGAGGGACTATGATGTATTAAATAATAGGTTGACTAGGGGTGTAAATCGGATGGTTTGTCACGATTCGATACGATATCGATTCTCATACCCAGTGATACGATATTTGCCGATACCTCAAAAAATTATACGATACGATTCGATAAATGAGTATATAGATCGATATTATGATATTATATACCTATTTTAAACAACCATCTACATTTTTATTAACTCACGAATACAACCAAAAATATATAACATGAACATAAATCTAGAAATGCTGCTGTGGGCTCAGTGCTAAACATCTTTTCTACAGATAACCAAATTACAAGCAATAACAGAAAATAAATACAATAGAAGAAAGACACAAGTTCAATAAACAGCGCTTTTCAGGTTTTTCAGCTCAGTCTAAAATAAATTTTCAGGTACATACAGAAATATAATAATCAAATGTAAAATAACTGCATAGTCTTCACTGTATAAATTAAATAGCCTGTAAATTAATCGTTTTTGATGTTACAAAGGTTATTTATTCAGGAGCAGTGAACACTTGTATTTTTCTTTGACAGCATTATATTTATTATTAGTTTTCTTTCACTTTAAGAACGAAAGCACAGATTTAATAAACTGATACACATGTGTTTTCTTTCTCCACTCTTTACATTGAGACACATGCTGTGCTTAACCTACTGTTTACAAGGATATTAGCCAAAACATGCATTTTGATGTAGTGTAGTCTGTATTTATTCATCCATGCTCAAAAAAGCGGAGGAGAGCTCAGTATTCACGCAGAGTTGACACGTCTATCTGTGTACGTGCGCTTCAGATGTGTGTGTGTGCGTGTGCGCGCGCTTCAGATGTGTGTGTGTGCGTGCGCTTCAGATGTGTATGTGTGTGTGTGCGCGCGCTTCAGATGTGTGTGTGTGTGTGCTTCAGATGTGTGTGTGTGTGTGTGCGTGCGTGCGTGTGCTACAGATGTGTGTGTGTGTGTGTGCGTGCGCTTCAGATGTGTGTGTGTGTGTGTGCGCTTCAGATGTGTGTGTGTGCGTGCGCTTCAGATGTGTGTGTGTGTGTGCGTGTGCTTCAGATGTGTGTGTGTGTGTGTGTGTGCGCTTCAGATGTGTGTGTGTGCATGCGTGATGTGTGTGTGTGCGCGCTTCAGATGTGTGTGTGTGCGTGCGCTTCAGATGTGTGTGTGTGCGTTCAGTGTGTGTGTGTGTGGTGTGTGTGTGTGTGTGGGAAACGTTCTCACAGCGCTCGACTGTTACTCCAACAAACCTGAGTGTCTTTTATGCTTCGGGTAGTCCTTATATCGAGTCTTGATACGTGAGATTGACGAGAATGCACGGGTTGGCGGTAACGCATAGACGGACATTATGTGAAAATGTGGATGGCAATCATATGCGTGGCATCGATGCATCATATCGTCATACATCGATATATCGATCCATATCGATTAATCATTACACCCCTATTAAATAGTTGGGTTGTTTGGAATGACTAGATTGAGTGGGTGGTTATCTGTCATCCTGGCTGAGATACCTTCCGGGAAAGATGAGTTATGTGCAGTCATTGTGGGATAATTTCCATGCTGTAATGAGAAAGTAGAACCGTGTACATTTAACATTGTGCCTGTATGACAGGTCCCAGGTAACATTGTTTATATCAAAAGAGGAATGGTCCAACACCTGAGCCCTGAAGCACTTCCAGCATGGACACTTATCCTCTCCAAGATATTCTGAAGGATCTTGTGACATAGTGAGACTAAGGGTGAATCCCGAATTCTTTGTCTTACCCCTTTCCCTTAGTTTAGTGCATTCATGTGAGAGTAAGGGCTAGTTCTGGTTTTGATCGAGGGGTAGGGGTAAGAGGAAGGGGTAGATACCCCTTAAAACCAAGCATTTTCGCGAGCTTTACTTGAAACCAAGCGGTACCAGAACACACTGCGTGGCCAGATCATCCAGAGAGTATTTTCAGCTTAAATAATTTATTTAAAATTATGACCATCTTGTTTTGAGCTCTACACAGTCCTGCACATATATATTTGCAACCATGTTCTTAATTGAAACGTTTTTAAAAATCGCTAGTTTTCCACGCTAGTGTTACATTGCTGATTTGCACAACAGTCCCGCGTTTCTCTGAATAGAGAAAACATCACTAAAACCCACGCAATCGACAAACACACACTTGCAGACTCGTTAAAAGCCTGCAGGGTACAAATGGACGCAAATAACTTTTTTTATGAATATGCAGGAGTCGTTCAATTTTTTTCATAAAAAAATTAAATTGCGTCCATTTGTACCCTGTGCTAAATCCACAGACTGTAAAAATGTCGTCACTGGAAGGTTAAGTCAACTGTGTTGTTAGCTAAAGTAATCAACCCTAGCTGTCCTAATCAGCATAATTATTAGGGGTGTAATGATTAATCAATATGGATCGATTCATCGATACAATGTATGACGATACGATGCATCGATGCCACGCGTAAAATATCGATATATAGTATAAAAAGGCACCTTTATTTTGGCACTGTCCACATTTTCATATAATGTCCGTCTATGCATTACAGCCAACGAGTGCATTCTCGTCAATCTCACGTGTCAGGACTCGATATAAGGACTGCACGAAGGCACGAGGCGAGCATTTAAGACTCTCGGGATTGTTGAAGTAACAGTCAAGTGCTGTGAGATGTTTCCCGCGCACACATCTGAAGCGCACGCACACACACACATTTGAAGCCCACGCACACACACACACATCTGAAGCGCACGCACACACACGCACATCTGAAGCGCGTGCACACACACACATCTGAAGCGCACGCACACACACACATTTGAAGCCCACACACACACACACATCTGAAGCGCGTGCACACAAACACACATCTGAAGCGCACGCACACACACACACATCTGAAGCGCGTGCACACACACACATCTGAAGCGCACGCACACACACACATTTGAAGCGCACGCACACACACACACATCTGAAGCGCACGCACACACTCACATTTGAAGCGCATGCACACACACACATCTGAAGCGCGTGCACACACACACATCTGAAGCGCGTGCACACACACACATCTGAAGCGCGCGCAAAAAGACAGCCGCGTCAACTCTGCGTGAATACTGAATTGAGCTCTCCTCTGCTTTTTTTTGCATGAATAAATAAAGAGGCGAACCAAGATGAAGTGGGGGCCCCAGGCAAAATGAATAGATGAGGCCCTTCTAAAATATTATTTTGTTACTATATCTTTGTTACCTAGATATATATTTATACAACATACAAAAAGTAGTCAAAACACATAATATAACATAAATAGTTTTTTTTTTTTTTTAAACAATGTGCTTATACTTGATCAAAATTGTAATCATCTTCATGGCAGAAGATACAATACTGTACAATACAATCTTGAAGATACTGAACAATCTTCATATTTACAGTAACGGATTGTCGCCTTAAAAATGGTGCTTACGAGCCTTAGCTACAGCAAATGCTGTCACTATGTCCTCCATATTCAAAGACCTTCATATGGACTGGGTATCTTCTGTCTGAGGCAGTGATGATAGGGACTTAAGCAATACTCCTATAGAAATATATGGTTAGAATCTTCATTTATTATTTATTATTAGTTTATCAACTAGCTACATTAACTATGTGTTCCTGTGTGGCTCAGTGGTAGAGCATTGCGTCAGCAGTGCAAAAGGTTGTGGGTTCGATTCCCAGGGAACACACATACTAATGAAAATGTATATCCTGAATGTAATTGTAAGTCGCTTTGGATAAAAGCATCTGCTGAATGCGTAAATGTAAACTAATTTAATAGAAGAGTTGGATAATGCAAGTAAATCTATTGATATAGTAAGTAACACTATATCTGACACTGAACTTATGTTCACTGTCAGGAGAAGGGACTGGGGAATCTGGTGGTGAGTGACAGGAACTTAAGTACTGCTGAGCCTGCATACAGAAATATTGATTGCATTTTAATTTAATCTTTTTAATTTAATTAAGTTTATTAACTATGACTCTCTTGTTTGTTGACAACTAATTATGTTAACTCCACTAATTTAATGTAGCTAAAAAAATAATGTCAACTAAGTAAATATAACGTATTTATTTATATTGTTTCGGTGAGCTCCCCACTGGCAGCAAGACTAGTAACGTTACCAAAACTTGCCAAGCGGTGATTTGCGCGTCTTTCCCGGTACCACCTGACTCTCTCTCAGCTCTTAATACCTGTAATTGCTATATAATACATGGTGTGTAAGGTGAACCCTAGCGCATACACTTGATTCCAGTAACTCTATAAGAATTGGACTAGTCTCTCCTCTCCACCAAATAATTAAATGAAAATAGCTGGAATTAACAACAAACACATTTGTGTGGTGAGAGCATATAATTATCACTTAAGTCATTGTCTCCATATTAACTTACCGCTGTCATGTTTCTCTCTTTCTCTTTTCTTGTTTTTCCGCTTTTGGCTGCAGATGGATAAGTCCTTTTCATTTTTAAAACAGCCTAGTAAATGCTGGTAAGTGTGGTGTTTGGAAACGCGCCGACGCATACACTTGATTGAAAAAGAAAACTCTATCCAGCGTAACTCTAACGCGAGAGGGAGCCTCCTAGGGGGGGGTAACTCCACCTGTAGCTGGTGTGTGGTGAGCGCATATTAATAATGACACTTTCCGATTGTCTCAAATGGCCAGCTGTCGGGGGCCCCCTCAAAATCGGGGCCCCAGGCAATTCTCTCCACCTGTAGCTCTGGTCTGTGTGGGTCTGAGCGCCCCATATAGAGACGGGGACACTTGCTGACAAAAAGCACCGTTTTTGGCTGAGACTAAACCGAGGTCCTGACTCTCTCTCCTCTTAAAAATCCATGGCCTTCTCGTAAAGCTGGGGTGTAACCCCGGCTTCCTGGCCAAATTCCCCCCACTGAGCCCTTATCAATCATGCCTCCTATAATCCCCACCACTTGATTGTCTCTATGACTCTCTCTCCTCTCCACCTGTAGCTGGTGTGTGCTGAGCGCATACACTTGATTGTCTCTATGACTCTCTCTCCTCTCCACCTGTAGCTGGTGTGTGGTGAGCGCATACACTTGATTGGCTCTATGTCTCTCTCTCCTCTCCACCTGTAGCTGGTGTGTGGTGAGCGCATACACTTGATTGTCTCTATGTCTCTCTCTCCTCTCCACCTGTAGCTGGTGTGTGGTGAGCGCATACACTTGATTGTCTCTATGTCTCTCTCTCTCCTCTCCACCTGTAGCTGGTTTGTGGTGAGCGCATACACTTGATTGTCTCTATGACTCTCTCTCTTCTCTCCACCTGTAGCTGGTGTGTGGTGAGCGCACTGGTGCCGTTGTCCTGTGGCAGCCGTCGTATCATCCAAGTGGATGCTACACAATGGTGGTGGTTGAGGAGAGACCCTCCCGCGTGATTGTAAAGCGCTTTGGGTGTACAGCAATACACAATAAAGCACCAGATAAATGCATCATTCATTCATTCAAAACAATTAAAAAAAATTTTTTTACTTCTTCCCCATTGTGATATCACACTGTAGTAGACATTTTCACCTGACATCTCTACCATAACACACCAACAGCTACTGACCATTTCCATTACCTGCCCAGCAGTTAGGTGACCAGGAGAATGATGCATGAACAAACAATTCTGATGGTGGAAAATTATTTGCAAATGCAAATTTTGTTACCATTGTGACTGAACTTCAAAGAACATATACAAAAAATTAAAAGGTATGTAATAACCCTTTTACATTTTAAAGTCTCTTTCCCATGTCTTTGTAGGCAACTCTAAACAAGGACTGCGATGTAAAACATGTAAGATGGGAGCTCATCTTTGGTGTGTCTCTGAAGTGTCAGAGAAACCATGCCAAGGAAAGGTACGTTTGACTTGTGCTAGATCATATCTGCAGTAAAGTTTCCCTTTTATACTGCGCTATTGTCAGTTGTGTGGCACTACACATAACTAGCAAATAACTAGATAGATAATTAATTAGTTAGAATTTGCTTGGTTGATCCTGGCTTGTGACAGAGAACCCAGGGAGCACAGTGATGGCACTCCTGGCCATGACAGGGTGAGCAGATGGCCGAGACTGGCTGGCATAGCTCACAGTAGTGTGACAGTCTTCCTTATGGATTTGTCTAGCCCCAGCCACAATATAAGCTTGAGCTCGTTCAGTCCAGCTGCAATAGCAGCCTTCAAAATTGAACACAGCAATCAATAATGGGCCTAAATCCCTGATGGAAGCTCCTGATAAAGTGACACAATTCAAAGATCCAGAATTACAGTAGGACAGAGATTAAAGTAAGACACCACAGTAGGAGTTTCGTTTTAGATGTCGGTGCATTATTAGTTTTGCGCATTGCATTCACCGTCAGGCATTCATGGGAGACATGTTACTTGAAGATTGCGATGGATTTGTTCACATATTGGACTCAGTGACAAGGGAGAGTAGTATCAAAACAGTAATAAACAACAGTACAATAAACAGACACCCACTTCAACTATGAAGAAAACTGAGTAAATTAATAAAACCATCACAAATAAATGAAACAGCAGGGATTAAATATACTTATATGCTAATCTTGGCATCCGCCCATCCTGGTAAATCTATCAGTAACTGTGCATATATTTAATAATATAAAAATATTAGTAATAATATCATTAACTATTGATATCTTTAATAGCTGAAAATGTAAAACAGAGATTAATTATTTCTCTTTTGTGTATTTCTCTTTCTTTTTTTCAAGTCTGGCATGTTCAAGAGGAACTTAAGCACACCTGTACTGACCAATGACCAGTTGCATGCTGTGAAGACACAGGGTATGTGTGTATGAGTGAAAACCTGATTTAATGTGTAAAATAATGAAATAGCATGATTATTAATGAAATGATCAGTTGTGTTTATTATACGTGGTTGAGGAGATTCCCTCGCTTCTATGTAAAGCGCTTTGAGTACCCAAAAAAGCGCTATATAAATGTAACTTATTATTATTATTATATATTCTACCTAGCATCAAGGGTTAGATTTGGGATTTAGAAGGTTATTTGCAGGTCTTACAAAAAAGATTTAATCAAATGTGTTGTTAGTGTACTTCTTTGAGCTAAAATTAAGGGAGAATGTTTTTTTAGTCTACTTTTATGTGCTTCAGAGATATATAAGTAAAAAAAAACATCTAAGTGTATTTGGGGCAGATGCAAATAAGTTATCTTCCAGTTATTTTAGCTGTACAAAAACAGTCCATTATGCTGCTGGTATTTGTCATGATGTTATTTTTTTATATGAATGAATGAATGATGCATTTATATTATTGTACTCGTAAGTACACTGTTTGTCATAAGCATAAGCAGCTCAAATGGTTTTTACATTTACCAGAAAATAGCTTCTACGTTACACAATAAGGTGGGTGCTTAATATTTTAATTGGGATATACTGATGAACATTTTTATTAAATATTCTATTCTTTTTTGATAGAGTAGCCAGTTAGTTTTTTTTGTTTCCCCACACATCTTAGTATGCTTTACAGCTTATGAATCATACATCAGATTTGGCGTGGAGTGAATACAGGCATTGGACAAATTGATTTCTACACTCTATTATAGAGATTAATATAATGTGAAAGCTACAGTGAACAAACTTATATTGCGATTATCTTTTATTTAGCTTTTTTTTCAGTAGGTTTTTTATTAGTGTATTAAAAGTCACGTCCTGCAGTGTTAAGTACAGTAATGAGTTACCAAAAGGGCATGTCATGGGAGCCCATGGGACACGCTGCGCCACATGAATACGTTGTTTTCGTTCAAATCAAAGCATAAGCCGCATAGAAAACGTATCCGCATGGCGCAGCTGACACAGAACAGCATATTCAGTTTGCGTCCTGTAGATACTCTCCAAAATGTCGCTACGGTGATGCGGAGGAGACGTGGGGGAGACGAACTGTTGCGTAAAGGCGCTATTTTGTTTTCTTTCTGTACAAAAAGTATTCTCGTAGCTTCGTAAAATTACGGTTGAACCCCTGATGTCATATGGATTATTTTACCGATCTCCTTGCTACGTTTCTGGATGTTGATCGTGTTTATTACATTGATGTCTATGGGAGGGTCAGAGAGCTGTCAGAATGCATAAAAAATATCTTAATTTGTGTTCAGAAAATGAACGAAGCTTTTGCGGGTTTGGAACGACATGAGGGTAAGTGATTAATGGCAAAATATATATTTTGGTGTGGAGTATCCCTATAATCGCAGAAAATCATGCGATTAATCTTGATTTTTTTTTTTTTATCATTGCCCAGAGCTAATATGCATATAAACATTCTTCCTTAGTTTTAGCTTAAAGAAATGTGTGTGTGTGTGTGTGTGTGTGTGTGTGTGTTTGACTACTTTAGTAATGTCCATGAGTACAAATCAGGGGCGTAGCCACGGGTGTGCCAGGGTGTGCCGGTGCCACCCACAGTGGCAGCTGGCACACCTAAAAACAGATGCAGAATAATTATTTTTTTAATCGTAATAAACATGGGCAGCGCAAAGGAGGGGCTAGCAGATGCTTCAGCACCCCCAAGAAAGACCAAAGCACTGTCATTGCACCCATAAGAAATGAAATAAATTAAAAACATTTTACTTATTATTACGCATTCATAACTCTGCATTGCAATATAACGTGACGTGATTAGCAGGCGCACTTTTCGAATTGACAGCATTTTATTAAAAAAACTGATCGGTTCCTTGTGCCAAGAAGGCCTGTCCCCGACTAAAGATTTCCCTAGTCACACATAAATTGATTAATATAATAACTTAGGCTACTAACCATCCTTTAATATATAGGCGTATAGCCTATTCCGCGCCCAAGCGCACGTCTAAAGCGTGCAACGGCAAAAGTAGGCTAATGATTATGAATGTTGGGGGAAAGGCAAAATAAAACATTTGAATTATTCGTTAATAAACTAGTGATTTCTCCTCAGTCAGTGTCGGCTGAAAATGTAAAGTTGCAGAATGCGACGCTGACTTTAATAAAGAAATGCACCTTTTCATTCCGACTACGTAATTAAAGATTGGTATTTTTTGGTTGGTTCGTTCGTTTAATAAAGTAGCCGGTTCATTGCTGTGACGCGCTCCGTTTCACGGAGACTGCATGAGACGGCAGAAAGCACATCTTGTTTCTCTATTGTTTCTCTGTGTAGCCTACATAAATAAAAGCATATATATATATGAACTTGCTGTTGAATTTTGTATTTTTGAAAGTTCAATAATAATATAAAAAAAACTTGCCGGACGGATTCATTACCCCGCTTTGTTCCGGGACCTCACAATTTACAGATTAAGCAGTGCTTACAATATTTGTTAATTTAAAATTTAATTACAATTTTAAATTATTTTCAAAAATAAATAAATAACATAATTGAGGCATTCAAGGTCAGACCACGCCATCTCGCCCTTTGAGCAGCTAACAGGCACCATTATGTTGTTGGCGATCCTGAATGTAATGTATAAAAATTATTTTACTGCTTTCTCTAATGTGTCTTGCAAGACATCTATTCAAGATTGTTTATTCCACCAAAAGTAATTTCAAAGGAACATTATATGTAGGCCCATGTACAGTTTAAGTCACCATTGCAGGATGTGCAAAATTATAATGATTTAAAAAAGGAGGGATTATTTAAAAGCATTTTGTTTTTATTTAGTAGAGCAGCTACAGCTGTTTTTACATAATAGATTTTTACATAGCCTAGTCACTGAAGTCAATGATTATTCTTTGATAAAGTAAATGTGCTTTGCTCACTGTATAATGTGTTCGTTGTTTGAATAATCGTGGAAATGCGGTGTTATAATTAGAAACTTAAAATGTATTTTTATTAAACCTGTGATCATCAGGTTAAATAGGAGTTTAGTCTTATTAAAATATGTGACATCAATTGTACTTGCCTAAAAGGGGTTTATGATGTGTGTAGTTAATGATTAGGCTACAGTGAGCGCGTTTGACTAGAGCGCAGTTAAAGAGCTGTTGTAGGTTATACTGTATGTGATTGTCGGTGACCCTCTTGAGCGAGAAAGCTTCGGAAAATGGAAAAAAACAACAAAAACAATATAGCTGCAAGCAGCGATAACCAGGGTTCAAGAATTTTAAGGCCTAATGTGGTATGCTTTTAGGGTCTAGGCCAACATAGCTGGATGCATAGCTGACAGTGAAACTCATCGAAAATGGACAATAGGCTCACAGAAACACACACACACACACACACACACACAAATAGAAATGAAATGGTTAAACTATCATATTAATAATCATTAAGCTTGCTTACACAGATACACACACAGACACACTCATATACATGCACACATATTTTGTTGCAGATATAGATATTTGAAATAAATGACAGGGGACAATACTCTTTGCAAGTCTTCTCTTTTTAAGAGTTTATATCAGGGATCTCCAACCCTGCTCCTGGAGAGCTATCATCCTGCAGATTTCAGTTCCAACCCTGCTCCAACACACCTGTCTGAAATGAACAAGTAGCCTTGAAGACTGTGATTAGCTGGTTCAGGTGTGTTTGATTGGGGTTGGAGCTGAAATCTGTAGGACGGTAGCTCTCCAGGAGCAGGGTTGAAGACCCCTGGTAGGCCAATGTGAAATGCAGGGCTGACAATTGAACACATTCACAATGGAGAATTCATTAAAACTGTCTCTCTCTCTGTCACATACACACACACACACAAACACGCAGAAATGAAAGGTTTAAAAATGCTTAATAAACAGTAAGCATACAAACACAGACACACAGACATACGCAGAAATGAAAGGTTTAATAATACTAAATATACAGCACGCATGCTAACACACACACACACTCACTTTGTTGCAGATATAAAATAGTGATTTTCAAAGACATCCAAAATGGAGAATAGGTTAACAGACACATGTAGCCTACACAAAAATGAAATGGTTAAACTAACATATTAATACCCAATAAGCATGCTTGTTTTTTTGTTTTTTTTGCGCATTAATCTGACAATAAATGTGGCACACCCAGTTTTTCTGATGCACACCCAGAGTCTCCTTTCTGGCTACACTCCTGGTACAAATCTTAATGTTTAAGCATATAATTATATTCTAGGGAATTGTGTGCTTCTAATTGTATAACAACAGTTTGTTCAGGACTCTTTTCTATTCTAACATGACAGTGTCTCTGTGTATAAGACAAGAATCAAAGAGAAATGATGATTCAGTCAGTGTGGAAGAACTTGACTGGTCTGCAGAAAGCAGCTGAACACCTCTGGTGTGACTTTAAATGAGCCACAAACTCATCACCAAACACTAATGACTTGGACATATGGGTACAGTCATTTCATACGCTTCAAAACTGTTGCAACAGAGGTGGAAATAAAATGTTTTAAGTACATTAATTTCTTTGTTGCCAGTTTGGAAGTGCGTTTTTCTCTTCTAAAGAAGGGGGTGTCCCAGTTCTTTTGTCCATATAATGAATGTACAAGTCATTGGTGTTTGGTGATGAGTTTATCCCATGGGGCGGCCAGCATTTCATTCGGTGCACCGCCCGAGGATAGGATGATGTCGATCGCTGCATCGAGGAATGGGCTTACGTCCTCTGAGGGTGAAGGGTCGGCAGGGCTGCCCCGCTCGGGTGTTGTCGCCACCACCGCACCGGACCCAGAGCTGACGGCCATGCTTGCCCGGGTCAACAAACCGCCCAGTTCCGAGCCCTCGCGGCTGGATGATTGGTTTCTCGGAGCGGGGCACAGCTCACAACCGTGTTCTGCTCTGGTGCATTTTATCCTGGAGGTGCATGCCTCTGCCCTGCATGCCATGGCTATCCTGCTAGTACGCCATGCCAAGGTGCTCAAACAGATGCACAAGGGTAGTTCCGACACGGGGTTGATGGAGGAGCTGCGCACGGCGGCTGACTTCGCACTACGGGCAATGAAAGTCATGGCGCGGTCCCTCGGGAAGGTGATGTCCACCATGGTGGTCCAGGAGTGCCATCTCGGGCTCAACCTGGCAGAGATGACGGACGTCGACAAAGCACGCTTTCTCGATGCCCCCATCTCCCAGGCTGGGCTGTTCGGCGACACCATCGAGGGCTTTGCCCAGCAGTTCTCGGCGGTGCAGAGGCAGACAGAGGCGATCCAGCACATCCTGCCCTGGATAGATGCACCGTCAGCCACCACTGTCCCCGGGTATGCCGATTGTGCCGTTGGAGCCACTTGCATGGCGTCTGGAGGCGTGGCTCGCACTACCCAGCAAGTCTTGTTGGCTCACGCACACAATTTGACTCGGCTACATGATTCAGTTTGCCAGGCGACCTCACAAGTTCAGCGGCGTCCTCAAGACTTCAGTGGCAGCACGGAATGCCCCTGTCTTGTGCGAGGAAATTGCTGTCCTCCTGGCAAAGGGTGCAATCAAGTCGATCCCTCCAGCCGAGATGAGGCAGGGGTTTTACAGCCCTTACTTCATCGTACCTGAGAAAGGCAGTGGTCTTCGAACCAATCTTGGATCTGCGAGTCTTGAACTGGGCCCTGCACAGGCACATGAATCAAATGCATTCAGACCCAGGATTGGTTTGCAGTGATCGACCTGAAGGACGCTTTCATGTTTCCATCCTTCCGCGACACAGACCGTTCCTATGGTTTGTGTTCGAGGGTCGGGCGTGGCAGTACAGGATCCTTCCCTTCGGGTTCTCCCTGTCTCCCCATGTCTTCATGAAGGTTGTAGAGGGCACCCTTACCCCATTACGGGAAAGTGAGCGGAAGGGTCCTCAACTATCTTGACAATTGGCTCATTCTGGCCCTATCCCGAGAACAGTTGTGCGATCACAAGGACTTAGTGCTCCGGCACCTCAGCCAGTTGAGGCTTCAGGTCAACTGGGAAAAGAGCAAGCTCTCCCCTGTGCAGAGAATATCTTTTCTCGGTATGGAGTTAGAGCATGAGTGAGTATCGGTGAGTATGACGGCGTGCCTCACAGACGAGCTTGCCCAATCAGTGCTGAACTGCCTGAGGTCCTTCAGAGGCAGGAATGTGGTTCCTGAGGCTTATGGTAACTGCAAGTCACGCCGCTCGGGTTGCTTCATATGAGACCACTTCAGCATTGTTTGCACTCCCGAGTCCTGAGATGGGCATGGTGCCGTGTTACACTTCAAGTGAACATCACACAGGAGTGCCTTTCCTTCAGCCCCTGGACGGACCTTGCTTTTCTACGGGCCGGGGTGCCCCTAGAACAAGTGTCCTGGCACGTTGTTGTCACAACAGATGCCTCCAGCATGGGCTGGGGCACTACATACAATGGGTTGGCAGCCTTGGGGCTCTGGACGGGGCCCTGACTGCTTTGGCACATCAACTGCCTAGAGCTGTTGGCAGTGCATCTAGCCTTGTGGCAGTTCCGGCCACTACTGTTTGACAAGCATGTGTTAGTTCGTACAGACAACACAGCGGCTGTCTTGTACATCAACCGGTTGGGAGTTCTACGATCACGCCGCATGTCACAGCTCCTCCTCTGGAGTCACACGCAGCTTAAATCGCTGCGCGCTGTCCACATCCCGGGGAAGCTCAATCGTGCAGCCGATGCGCGACAGCTCACCTTCGACAGCTCACCTTCCCCCGGAGAATGGCGACTCCATTCCCGAGACGATCCGGCTGATCTGGAGTCGATTCGGGGAAGCTCAGGTAGACCTCTTTGCTTCCCACGAGTCCTCCCACTGCCAGTTGTATTTCTCCCTGACCGAGGGCCCCCTCAGCACGAACGCACTGCAACACAGCTGGCCTCAGGCTTTACGCAATTATGCGTTTCCCCCAGTGAGCCTACTCGCACAGACACTGTGCAAGCTCAGGGAGGTGCATACTGGACCTGGACCTGGTTTCCCGAACTCATTTTCCTTGCGACAGCCTCTCCCTGGCGCATTCCTCTGAGGAAGGACCTCCTTTCACAGGGGCGAATATGGCACCCATGTCCAGATCTGTGGAACCTTCATATGTGGCTCCTGGATGGGACGTAGCAGACTTGAATGGTTTTTTACAGGCTGTGGTAAAGACCATCACTCAGGCTAGAGCTCCTTCAACAAGGCAAGCCTATGCACTGAAGTGGAGTCAGTGCATAATTTCCCTTAAATCTTTGTAGTAACGCGAGTGTGCGGTTTTCACATTCTGACTTAAAAGCACAACTGGGTAAATGAGAGCATCCAAGGAGTGCGTGAATGCAGTAATTACACTTGCTCTGACGGCAGCAGGTATCCTTCCATTAACTAGCTAAGCTACTACTACTCTATGGGCTACTAATACATTGATTAGCAATGGATTATAAATATACTTAATTATTATGAAAATACCAGAGATGGCTTGAATAACACAGATGAACTATACATTGTTGTGGTCGAGTGTTATTGTAATTTTATCATTCAAAAGTTTTATCTTCTGTGTAAATATCCCTGGAGCTATGAGTTTGCTACTTCTGATTTGGTTTTTTTTTTTTTTGCACCCCTCTGGCCCCCAGTATCGAGAAAAAAACCAAACGATACCCAACCCTACAGCTAAGACAGCGCTCCTGACCGCTTCCATCAAGGAAGTGATGGAACTCTTAGTATTTTAACTGATAAACTTGTTCACTGACGGATCCATATATCAAGAGTGTTGGGGACCTCCCTTGTGTTCAGGCCGGCCTACTCTCATGTTGTCCTGAGACCCCAGCCTTCATACGTGCCTAAGGTTCCCACCAGGGAAAGCGCCCTTCTGCGTTTAGAAACTGTGGTGAACCTGCAAGTGCTGGATAAAAGCCCTAAATGCATAAATGGAGGATGTTTTGTCTCAGACCCAGCCTTAGCGTTTTTTTCTAAGCTGTTTATAAAAAATTACTTAAATGTCCCGTAAGAACTATGCATTGCGCATATACCCTGTCTGTGATGGGCCCATGTGTTTAGTGCAAATGGCCCGATTATTAATTGAGATTTTAATATATAAGTATCTTCAGAAGCTCTGAGCAGTACCATTTTAAAAGTCTGCCACGGAGGTCAGCAGAAAAAAACCAAACGATACCCAACCCTACAGCAAGGCTGTCTCCGCTTCCAAGCAGAGGTTGGCCCACTGGCTAGTGGATGCCATCGCCTTGTCGTACCAATCTCAAGGCGAACCTGGGGGTGAGGGCTCACTCGAGATTCTACAGTCTCCGCGTTGAGCCAGTTTCTTCCCGAGTGTTGGGTAATAGGTAATGGGCGGGAAGAGCTGGCCGGTGTCACGCTTGCTGCGTTGCTGCTCTGGGGATGCGAGCACCTTTTTCCTCCTCCAGTTAATTTCCCCGGATGGCGAACCCTTGTAGAGTTCCTCCAGCACCCTCGTCGGTCAGACTGGGCGATGCAGTCTGACGCCAGATCCAGTACTGGTGTTAGCTCGCCCAGGTCTCCGGTCAGCCCCTGTACTGCTAGGTGTTGGTATGGCCTGATTCCCCTAGGGTAATCCCATATGTGTATTCTTCCACGGTAAGGTTTCCCTCACGGTAAGCCTGTGTCTTCCCTTTGACAGAGTATTCTGTCAGGCTCTGCTGGCAGCTCTCCTCCCTACGCCTAGTTAGGATCTGCCCCAGAGTCCAGTCGTATGTAGTACTGCCCCTGGCCTGGGTCAGTCCATATCCGTGTCTCCACATGCTACCTCCCTTCGGGCAGGATGTGGCCTCCGTAGCGCCCTTCTCTGGAAGGACCACTTCCCTGTTGTTACTGCCAAGCTGTAACAAAAAATAGGAAAGACTTGAAATTATCTTTCACCGTAGGGCGAAATCCCTTCCAACTTCTGTGGGGAAAGGAACAGCAGCTTGGTTGAGGAGAGACCCCCCCACATGATTGTAAAGTGCTTTGGTTGTACAACAATACAAAATAAAGTGCTATATTAATGCATCATTCATTCATTCATTCATTCATTCAGTGTATATATAAACTCTGACATGGAGAAGAATGAAAACTCCTCACATGACTACTACCGAGCATCTGAACATAACAAAATAAATGCACATTGACGGATCTTCTTCCGTCTGTTTTGCAAAATGTAAACAAATGTATATTGTGAAAATAAGCATTCCTCCTGGAAAAGGTTGCGTGCCGCTGCGCAGAGCCAACGCAGGTTTGGCGGGTGTTCATTTCATACTCTGTGACAGCTTATTTAACGTAGAAATTCTACATTGTATTTAATGTATAAGTATAATGTATAATGTGCTTTCAATTGAACAGAATTTGAACAGAATTGATTTAAAAGAATGAATCATTCACGAATGGGCATTGTCATTGCCCAGAGAAAAGCAGACAGCGCGTTTGGAATAATTTTAAGCATTTTTAACTTGTATTGTATTAAGATAAATAAACAAGAGGAGCGTCACCCATTAACGAAGTAAAAGTACATTTGTTTTCTCAAAAAATTTTCTTGAGTAAGAGTAAAATTACCCCAAAAAATTACTCAAGTAAATGTAACGAAGTAAATGTAACTTCACCTCTGATCATTTCCATAATGACCAACGCAATCTACCAACTTAGCGTCTGGTTTAAGACATGCTATTTTAAATAACCTCAATAAATCACATTGCATAATTTATTTAAATACCCCCCCCCCCCCCATACATTTTGCATTTAAAAGGAAAACTCCAACAAATGCAAAAGCAAATAGGGTCCCAAAAATAACTATCCACGCCTTTCCAATTGTTTTCTCTACTAGAAGCACTAGTTGATTTTAGCATACTTGCTGCTTAAAGTATACTTGAAAGATGTTCTTGAACTTACAGTGGTGGCCAAAATTGTTAGAACACCTGACAGATCTGAAAATATTGTTTTTTTTGCCTCCAAAACATGATGCAATTTCATAATATTCATGAAACCTGTAGATGGCTGCTCTGAGCACAACACATATCAGATGAAATGAGTCGTACTGTTATTATACACTTTTAATTGTAATATTTGGTTTTTCCACCTTTTGCAGCAATTACAGCAGCATATCTCTCTGTCATAGAGTCAATATATATCCTGAGAACTTCAACACTAATGTTATCCTATTCCTTCTGCAACTCAAGCCAAAGGCTTTCATTAGAATATACTATAGATCTGTCCAGTTTATTTTCTAACTCGCCCCAAATTTGCTCGATGGGGTTGAGGTTCGGACTTTGAGGTGGCTATCATTTTCAATGTTCCAGCAGATTCCTTCCATCGCAGGCGGTTCCAGTAATAGTTATTTTTACGGGTATTGTAATGGCCAATTCAACAAAAACAACTGAAACCACTTAAATATGCCAAGTTTTCTAACAATTTTGGCCACCACTGTAAACGTTTTTGTAAGCATGAGTATGTGTACAGAGCTCATATATTGGGTGTATGTGTTTGTGATATGATAGAGTCAAAAGCACAGCTGGACCCTGTGTATTCCACACTCCGCTTTGGAACTTCTCTGGCTAGCACCAGCAGATCTAGCTTTGGGAGCTTCTGTGAATCTCCGACCCAAAGCCTGGTGTGTACCATATATAATACAAGCGGGTTTAAGTTTCATAGTTGTGGCTTGACATTTAGATTTAATAAAGGTGTATTGAGCATTAACCTAGAAATAATAACTTTTTTTGATGACTAAATGTAAATTATAATTTATAAGCATATTTTGCCCCTAAACTTAAAAATTGCATTCTAATTTTTCTGTATTTTCTTTATCTTTGTTTAAAAATGCATTTGTTAAAATATATCAGTTACTGAATGAAAGCTTATATTTTTAACATTCACTCCTGTGTTGAACATTTTTGTTTGAAACTCTTTATGTGCTTTTGAGGATGAAGACGACGGTCAGCAGAAGGATGAGTATATGTCCACTGAGGGGGAGAAACTGACTGAAAACCAGAAGAAGGGTAAAATAATCAAAGTTAATACGTGTATGCATGGAGAGATATACAGTACATTGCACAGTTACAGATCAGTGGTTCTCAACTGGTTTTGCTTTGACTCAATTCAATATTTTTGATTCAATATTAAGTGCTACAGCAAGGGTGGTATTTATTGTATACAGCAGTGCATTTTATATTTTATATTCTTATTTAAATTGATTAACTTTAGTTTCAGGTTAAGTTTATTATTTTGTATATTATTTTATGCACATGGAACAGGCATGTATGAGTGGAGTTGACCACAGAAATTTTCCTTTGCTACCAAAATATTCTGTAAGCTAGTGCGTCCCAGCCACCATGCACAGTTGTCAGGTGTACTGTGAAAAATCACCCATAAAAAGTCATCATCCATAAAATAACTGGAATTGCAAAAAATTTAATCACAGACACTTGCAAAATAAAAAAATAAAATAAAAAAATAAACAAATTTGTCATGATAATACATTCTGAACAATAGGAGCACCAAGATGAACTTCAACGTCTGTCCTGGCAAACCAATTTAAATGATTTCAATATCATCAAACCACTGTGTACATTTTGGAGAGAAGATCGCTGAAGCAATTTGAAGATGTTCTGATAAAAGACTATTCGATTATATTGGAGACCATTCAAGTTGTGTAAATCTATTCTAAGTACTAAAGCTGTATTGAAGGGATAATTCTGTCATCATTTATTCACTGGCAAGTTGTTCCAAATATGTCAGAGTTTCTTACTTCTGTTCTTCTGTCACAATAGATGATATTTTGAAGAATGCTGGTGTGACGAAATCATTCGGTGAAAACATAGATCCAAGTGCAGTTTAATAGTCCAAAACTAATTTCCCAAAACAGTATGACAGGCAGAAAGCAATGGCAAAAATGTAATCCACAAAACAGAACCCATAAACACGGAGTACCAGAACACAAGGTAACACAACTAAATACTGCAGCAACAATGGTCACACAGAATACGTTATATATAGGAGGAACTAACAAGACTAATCACACACAGTTGGAAAAAATGAGATCTGATTGACAGAGCAAAGGGTGATGGGAAATGAAGTCCAGAACAAAACAAAAAATATTCCAGAAGAGTGCACTCTGGTGGCAGGCAAGGGCACTCCAGCAGATGGCTGTGACATGACCCCCGCTTTAAGTAGCAGGTTCCAGATGCTCAAACCAAAGTCAAAGAAATCCAGGAGGGAGGCAGAACGGAGGTGGATCAGGCAGAGGAATTGCAAGCCGGGTCCGTGTAGTGGAAGAGGGCCTGGACACAGGTCAGGTTGCGGCCGGTAGGGCAGGAGGCCAAGGTGCGGCCTGGTGGCTCAGACAGGACAGCAACGAATAGCACAGAGAGGTTAGTAATAGCCTTGCTGGCCATAACAGAACAGGCAGACAGTTCAGCAACAGATTCCTCAGCCGTGACGGGGCTTAGTTGGAGCTGACAAAGCAAGGATCTTGGGTGGAACCGACATGGACAGCAGGGCAAGGATCATGGAAGGAGCTGGCAGGGCAAAGATTATGGCAGGACCTGACAGTTCAAGGATCATGGGAGAGACAAAGTGAGCAGTGAAAGCTCAGGAACGAACTCTGGAATGAGCAAATGGACTTGAGTGGACTCTGAATGCTCCCAGACTGGAGCAGGTTCTGGAATGGACTCTGAGGACTTCCAGAACAGAGCGGGTTCACGAGTGGACTCCGAGCCGGCAGGTCAAGGATCATGGGAGGAGCTGGCAGGGTAAGGATCATGGGAGAGACAAAGAGAGCGGGCTCCTCAGTAACTTCTTGGAGTCGGGTCCTCCAGGACCACTGGACTTGGGTTTACCAGAGTCAGTTCCTCTAGGACCGGAAATTGGGACCGCTGGAGTCGGATCGTCCAGGACAACCGGTCTTGGGACCACTGGAGTCGGGTACTCTAGGTCCAACGGACTTGGGACCAACAGAGTCGGCCTTGCTGCCCTCCTCCTTCTCAATCTTCTCTTTGGAATGGAAATCAATGGAGGGTCCTGTACTTGACTTGACAACGGAGTTGGGCATGGGATAGTCCCTGCCAGTAGATTCAGGTGTATTACCTTCCCCTCCTGATGAAGCTGTAAGTTCCTGGAGAAGTTCCAGAAGTCCAAGGACTTTAACCGATCCATCTCCCATTGCGGTAGGGGTTAATTCAGAGAGAGGTTGAAGATGTCATTGATGTCCAGCCCCTGACAATCCAGCCTCTCTGCCCTCGTCCAAAACTTCTGGGTGAAGTCCCGCACCTCCATTCCCTGCAGGTGAGGAGCAGCCAGACTCTGAAGAAGGACTTGTCTGTCTTGCGTGTTTATAGGGAGCAGTCCTCTGTCTCTCATGCTGCTGGATCTGTAGTGTTGCTGCAGTGTTCTGTCAAGGAATCACTAGGTGAAAACACAAGCCCCTTTTACCGGTACTCGGTGTGTTTCCACCACAAGAACCAAGATTTAAATAAAGTTTCGGGTACATATTTGCCCCTCAGAAACTCCCTTGCTTGCGAGGTAGTACTTTTTCAAAGGGCTGGAACTTTTGGGGGTGGGCCTTGGGCACTGAGCATGCTGATTGGTTGAGTACACACAGCACTGTTAAAAATAAATAAATGCATAATTTTTAAAATATTACTGTTATTGTGTGATGAAATGTAGTTTTAAAAGTATTTCAGGCGAGAATGTTGTTGTTTAAAACTCAAATCTGCGGTTTATTTATAAAGACAGCGTTTATTTGAAAATGAGCTTTGCCGATTTCGGAGACGTGAGCTCCATGCGATCAGAGGCACCTCAGTGCTCATGTATCCTAGTGAGAGGAGCATAACCCCGGCTAGCGCTTCTGACATTTGCCGCTGGCTCTGATGCCTCTGTAGTGGTATAATTCACTGGAATAGTGATATAATTTGCTTTGGGTAAATCTAACTGGTAATCTTTGGTCTTTATTCTATTAATCTATTAATTAGTGCTGTCAAATGATTAGTCACGATTAATCACATCGACAATTAAAGTTTTTGTTTACATAATATATGTGTGTGTATGTGTTTTATATATTTATGATGTATACATAAATACACACACATGCATGTATATATTTTAGAATAACATGTTATGCTTATATATTAAATAGATTTATATATAATATAAACATATACATGAAAATATTTTCAAAATATATACTGTGCATATGCATAATAAATATACACAGAAAACGAAAACTTATATTTTGGATACAATTAATCATGATTAATTGTTTGACAGTACAACTATTAATATGTTTGATTAAAAGAGGCTATGCTGTTTGATATAATATTTCCTTACATTGTAATGTACATTCCCTGTACTAGATTTCCTCAGCTATATTAATATTTTTTATATATAAAATTCACACTTTTGTTTTTGCCCCCATTTTTCATGAGCTACACTCAAAGATCTAAGAATTTTTCTATGTACACAAAAGGCCTAATTCTCTCAAATATTGTTCACAAATCTGTCTAAATCTGTGTTAGTGAGCACTTCTCCTTTGCTGAGATAATCCATCCACCTCACAGGTGTGGCATATCAAGATGCTTATTAGACAGCATGATTATTGCACAGGTGTGCCTTAGGCTGGCCACAATAAAAGGCCACTCTAAAATGTGCAGATTTACTGTATTGGAGGGGGGGGGGGTGTATCTGGTGTGACCACCATTTGCCATCTCCTTCGCATAGAGTTGATCAGGTTGTTGATTGTGGCCTGTCGATGTTCCTCTTCAATGGCTGTGCAAAGTTGCTGGATATTGGCAGGAACTGGAACACGCTGTCGTATACGCCGACCCAGAGAATCCCAAACATGCTCAATGGGTGACATGTCCGGTGAGTATGCTGGCCATGCGAGAACTGGGATGTTTTCAGCTTCCAGGAATTGTGTACAGATCCTTGCAACATGGGGCCGTGCATTACCATGCTGCAACATGAGGTGATAATCGTGGATGAACGGCACAACAATGGGCCTCAGGATCTCATCACGGTATCTCTGTGTGTTCAAAATGCCATCAATAAAATGCACCTGTGTTCGTTGTCCATAACATATGCCTGCCCATACCATAATCCCACCGCCACCATGGGCCACTCGATCCACAGCGTTGACATCAGCAAACCGCTCACCCACACAACACCATACACGCTGTCTGCCATCTGCCCTGTAAAGTGAAAACCTGGATTCATCCGTGAAGAGTGTGAGCATTTGCCCACTCAAGTCGGTTACGACAACGAACTGCAGTAAGGTCAAGACCCCGATGAGGATGATGAGCATGCAGATGAGCTTCCCTGAGATTGTTTCTGACAGTTTGTGCAGAAATTTTTTGGTTATGCAAACCGATTGTTGCAGCAGCTGTCCGGGTGACTGGTCTCAGACGATGCTGGATGTGGAGGTCCTGGGCTGGTGTGGTCACACGTGGTCTGCGGTTGTGAGGCTGGTTGTATGTATTGCTAAATTCTCTGAAAAGCCTTTGGAGACGGCTTATGGTAGAGAAATGAGCATTTAATTCACAGGCTACTGCTCTGGTGGACATTCCTGCAGTCAGCATGCCAATTGCACGCTCCCTCAAAACTTGCAACATTTGTGGCATTGTGCTGTGTAATAAAACTGCACATTTTAGAGTGGCCTTTTATTGTGGCCAGCCTAAGGCACACCTGTGCAATAACCATGCTGTCTAATCAGTATCTTGATATGCCACACCTGTGAGGTGGATGGATTATCTCGGCAAAGAAGTGCTCACTAACTCAGATTTAGACAGATTTGTGAACAATATTTGAGAGAGATAGGCCTTTTGTGTACATAGAAAAAGTCTTAGATCTTTGAGTTCAGCTCATGAAAAATGGGGGCAAAAACAAAAGTGTTGCGTTTATAATTTTGTTCAGTGTAAATACAGTGAGGAAAATTGCAGCAGCCAAGGCGAGCTGACTGACATTATCAAGAATGCTGCAGAATTACCGGACTTGTGTCATCTCATCTGCGGGAGTTCACATTCCCGAGTCCGAAATGACAGAGAATGCAAGTCCGAAATTTGCATCCTTGGTATTGAGAAACACCAGACTATGTGCCTATTCTTCTCGGTACTTTAGACCACGATCGGAATGCAGACATCACCAGGTCTGGGGGTAAAATAAAAAGTTTCTGGGACAAATTATTCCAGGTAATTTCGGTGAAAAGTGACTATAGAAGATCCAAGTGCAGTTTAATAATTCAAAAACAATATACAAAAATGGGGCAACAGTTAAAAAGCAATGGCAAAAAGGTAATCCACAAAACAGAACCCATAAACACAGAGTACCAGAACATAAGATAACAGAAATAAATACTGCAGCAACAAAGGAGACAATGAACACAGTCATGGCCAAAAATATCGGCACCATTGGTAAATATGATCAAATAAGGCTGTGAAAATGAATCTGAATTGTTAATCCTTTTGATCTTTTATTTAACACATTGACAAAAATATAACCTTTCAATGGATTAAAATTATTTAAAATGGGGGGAAATATCATTATGAAATAAATGTTTTTTTCAAATACACGTTGGACACAATTATTGGCACACCTAGAAATTCTTATGAAATATATTCCCATTCATATTCAGAATTTTCAATAAATGACCATCCATAAAGTATAAATTCTTAGTATCTCTTGTTCTTTGAAACCACAATAATGGGGAACACTGAGTGCTGACTTGGCAATGGTCCACAAGACGATCATTGACACCCTCCACAAAGAGTAAGTCACAGAGGGTCATTACTGAAAGGGGGGGGGGGAGGCTGTTCAAGAAGTGCTGTATCAAAGCATATTAAAAGCAAAGTAGACTGGAAGGACAAAATTCGATAGGACAATGTGCACAAGCAACAGGGATGACCACAAGCTTGAGAATACTGTCAAGCAAAGCCGATTCAAACACTTGGGAGAGCTTCACAAGGAGTGAACTGAAGCTGGAGTGAGTGCATCAAGAGTCACCACGCTCCGATGTCTTCAGGAAAAGGTCTACCAAGCCACTTCTGAACCAGAAACTTTGCCAGAAGCATCTTACCTGGGCTAAGGAGAAAAACAACTGGACTGTTGCTCAATGGTCCAAAGTCCTCTTTGCAGATGAAAGTAAATGTTGCATTTAATTTGGAAATCAAGGTCCCAGAGTCTGGAGGAAGATTGGAGAGACACAGAATCCATGTTGCTTGAAGTCCAGTGTGAAGCTTCCACAGTCAGTGATGATTTGGGCTGCCATGTCATCTGCTGGAGTTGGTCCACTGTGTTTTCTGAAGTCCACAGTCAATACAGCCATCTACCAGGAACTGTTAGCGCACTTCATGCTTCCTTCTGCTGACAAGCTTTATGGAGATGCTGATTTCATTTTCCAGCAGGACTTAGCACCTGTCCACACTGCCAAAGGTACCAAAAGCTGGTTCAATGACCATGGTGTTACTCTTCTTGATTGGCCAGCAAACTCGCCTGACCTGAACCCCATATAGAATCTATGGATATTGTCAAGAGGAAAATGACAGACACCAGACCCAACAATGCAGATGACCTGAAGGCCGATATCAAAGCAACCTGGGCTTCATTACACCTGAGCAGTGTCACAGGCTGATTGCCTCCATGCCACGCCGCACTGATACAGTAGTTCATGCAAAAGGAGACCCAACCAAGTATTGAGTGCATAGAAATGAACATACTTTTCAGAACCCTGACATTTCTATTTAAAATATCATTTTTTTACTGATCTTATGTATTATTCTAATTTTCTGAATTTCTGGATTTTCATTATCTATAAACCATACTCATAAAAAAGTCAAGAAATAAAGGCTTGAAATATTCCACTCTATGTGTAAAGAATCTATATAAAATATGGGTTTCACTTTCTGAAATGAGTGACAAAAAATATTGAATGAATGAAGCATTTATGTAGCGCTTTATTGTACACCCAAAGCGCTTTACAATCATGTGGGGGGGTCTCACCTCAACTGCCACCAGTTTGCAGCATCCACTTGGATGATGCGACGGCTGCCAAAGGAAAACGGCGCCAGTACACTCACCACACACCAGCTGGAGAGGATTCAGAGAGCCAATCAAGTGGATGGGGATTATTAGGAGGCCATGCTTGACAAGGGCCAGTGGAGGGAACTTGGCCAGGACATCGGGGTTACACCCCTACTCTTTACGAGAAGTGCCATGGGAGTCAGGACCTCGGTTTAACATCTCATCCGAAAGACGGTGCTTTTTGTCAGTATAGTGTCCCCGTCACTATACTGGGGCGTTAGGACCCACACAGACCACAGGGTGAGCACCCCTTGCAGGCCTCACTAATACATCTTCCAGCAGCAACCTAGTTTACCCAGGAGTCTCCCATCCAGGTATGGGGACACTATACTGTCAAAAAAAGTCTCTCCTCTCCACCTGTATCTCACCTCACCGTATGGTGAGAGCATACACTTGATCGGCTCTATGTCTCTCTCTCCTCTCCACCTGTAGCTGGTGTGTGGTGAGTGCATCCACTTGATTGTCTCTATGACACTCTCTCCTCTCCACCTGTAGCTGGTGTGTGGTGAGAGCATACACTTGATTGTCTCTATGACTCTCTCTCCTCTCCACCTGTATCTGGTGTGTGGTGAGCACATACACTTGATTGTCTCTATGACTCTCTCTCCTCTCCACCTGTAGCTGGTGTGTGGTGAGCGCATACACTTGATTGTCTCTATGACTCTCTCTCCTCTCCACCTGTAGCTGGTGTGTGGTGAGTGCATCCACTTGATTGTCTCTATGACTCTCTCTCCTCTCCACCTGTAGCTGGTGTGTGGTGAGCGCATACACTTGATTGGCTCTATGACTCTCTCTCCTCTCCACCTGTAGCTGGTGTGTGGTGAGCGCATACACTTGATTGGCTCTATGACTCTCTCTCCTCTCCACCTGTAGCTGGTGTGTGGTGAGCGCATACACTTGATTGTCTCTATGTCTCTCTCTTCTCTCCACCTGTAGCTGGTGTGTGGTGAGAGCATACACTTGATTGTCTCTATGACTCTCTCTCTTCTCTCCACCTGTAGCTGGTGTGTGGTGAGCGTATACACTTGATTGGCTCTATGACTCTCTCTCCTCTCCACCTGTAGCTGGTGTGCGGTGAGTGCACTGGCGCTGTTGTCCTGTGGCAGACGTCTCATCATCCAAGTGGATGATACATACTGGTGGTGGTTGAGGATAGACCCCCGACATGATTGTAAAGCACTTTGGGTGTACAGCAATACACAATAAAGCGCTATATAAATGCATCAATCATTCATTCATTCTTTAAATATTTAGAATGACAACTTTAAAATAAATAAGGTTGTGTGTGTTGTTTAAAAAAAACAAATTTTACAGCCTTTCACATAGATAATGTTTCTAACTTTTATTTAGATTTATGTAAAGGATGCATGTTAAAATGAAACACTTTCAAAAGCAGTGATACCCCATAATAAATAATAGTAATAATAATAATAATAATAATACATTTTATATATGGGCACCTTTCAAGACACTTGAGTACACCTTACAAATAATAAAAAATACATGGAACAAAATATTGAAATATCAAAAAATATTGACCTTTTTCATGATATATATTTATATATATATATATATATATATATATAACTATGGAATCAAAACTGAGCTTTCGGTCTAATATTTTGTAAACAGCAAACAGGAACCGAAGGAAACGGAAAATACATACCTACTTAAAAAATCCTCAAAAACAAACAAAGAATGATAGTGGAAGTATCCACAGAGGAGGACAGTGACTATCACAATGGCAGACAATAAGTATCAAAAGAGGAAGACAGTATGTATCGAAACTGGACAAAAAGAAAACACTGCACGGGAACAGCATGGTCAATCAAACTCTGGACATGGACTCTTGAGAGAGAATTGACAATTGAGTGAGATTAAGATGTGAGTATTTACATATTTATCCAAAGCGACTTACAGTGTATTGTTTTGTCAGCATGTGTGTTCCCTGGGAATCGAACCCACAACCTTTGCGCTGCTAACGCAATGCTCTAACCACTGAGCCACAGGAACACCGCATATTTAAAACATCTTTGATGAGTATGCGGACTGTGTGAAAATTTTGTAAGTACAGAAAGAGGGAACTGATCTTGGAAGGAGGTGGAAAGCCAGAAGGCATGACAATACGTCCCCTACATGGGCCGTTCTGGAGGTTCAAAGATGTCCACACAGAACTGGGTAGTGATAATGTTCTGTGTGGCAGGTAAAAAGCAGGTTTTGATCAAATGTGTAGTCCCGAGCTTCCCAAAACCTCTCTTCAGGTCTGTACCATTTCCAGTCCAAGAGGTGCATGAGACAACCCCTTTGGCATAGGGATTGATGTTCAGCACAGTGTACACAGGACTAACCGCAAAGCACAGTCTTAAAAGTACAACCCTAAAATATGTGTCTGGATTTATTTATTATAATATAGTGAAGGAACAAATATATTGGGGACTTAACTTTCAGCTGGGAAGACTAGCTTGTGGAAAGCCAGACCTTCTGTCTGGGTTGGTACTTAGGTGGATCCTATCTAGCTCTCCTAGTTCTTTGCAAGTAGCCATGCCTCTGCTTCCAGATTTTCTTGCTTTCCTGAAACAAGTGGTCAACTGTAGAGACGTCTGATGGCTCAATAGACCATGGGAACATGGGTGGTTGTAACCTAGCACACACTGAAATTAAATTGTTCAAATTCAGGACATATTCTACCAACGGAAGATAACAACTCCAGGATTTCTGTCGATGGTTGTATTGTGTGTAAAAAAATACATAAAAAAATCAAGATTTATATAAAAAAATATAAATTAAAATTACATTACAAAATCACAGACTTATATTGGTAAAAATGTGAGGCACTCATCCTCTGCCCCACATGCCTACTCAGCCTACATGCCAACACCATTAACAAAGTTATCCAAATCCTCTGCTTCGCCCTGGCTCGTTGGCATTCTGCCTCAGTCTCCACCACCACCTGCTCCGCTGCTGGACCAATGAAACATATAGGGTGACAACACCTCCCTTTATTATCACGTGAATGTATACATCCTCACCAAAATCATGGCAAAGAAAGCGGTACAGACTGAAAAGCCATTCTGTGCTCTTATTAAACAGATCAGCGTGCTCTTTGAAAAACACATTCTCTGCGCAGCGCATGGTTTGCCATGACCATATTAGCTACATTTCTAATCGACTTCCCAACTGTCCTTTATAGCTTTTCACATTAATTGTGAAAAATGTTTAGCTTGACATTTGCAATTAAAGGACACAGGACACATGCGGCAGCACTTTCTTTTTGTAGTATCGCCATTCTACCACTAGATTATCAGCGTAAGCATGCTCAGAGTTGTGCTTATATTTACACACATTTCTACATATAAGTACGAGTTGGTAGATCCCACACTTTGCGTGAAAGTGTTCTTATGCACAGAGCATACATAGTCTTGATAAATCCCTCCATACCATGAATGAATTCCACCCTCCATACCATGAATGAGGTGAGACCCTTGAATAAGGAACCAAACCCCAAACCGCTCCCTGGGTAACGCAGCAATATGGCTGCCCATTGCACCGGGTGAGTTCAATGCTGTGTGTGTGTGTGTGTGTGCGCGCGCACGCGTACTTGGATGGGTTAAATGCGGAGCACAAATTCTGAGTATTGGTCACAATACCATGCTGCGGCGTCCTCTGCATATCAATAACTGTCTGGTTCAGCTCAGCGACCAAATCTGACCTCAGAAGACTACGGAGGGTAGTCCGGACTGCTGAGCGAATCATTGGTATAACCCTCCCCACTCTCCAAGAACTGTACTCATCCAGAGTGAGCAAAAGGGCTGGCAAAATCACTCTGGACCCCTCACATCCAGCACACTCCCTGTTACGAACCCCTGTTTAGGTTAGCCAGAAAGAGGAATGCAACATAAAGGTGTACACGTGAAACGAATGTATCGGGAAAAAACATTTATTTAGATAATAAGACAAAACATGACATAAAGGAAACACGTATCAAAAATAAAAAAGTTCCTAAAGCATCTAATGAAAGATAATGAATACCACCAGGCCATGAAACATCTCCAAAATATAAAGGCAACAAAAAGTAATCAACCAAAATAAGAAAGAAGGTAATAAATCTTGTCTGCTGGTAGTTCTCCTGCCCTTCCTCCAAGCTCCACTTCAGCGTCCTTAATATAGCTCATCAGCACTCATGCCCTCAGACGCAGGTGCGCAAAGGCGGACCTACAAATCAGACTCCGACAGTGAGAGAGATTAGAAGAGACATGACGTCCTACGGAGGATACACCCTCAAGGCATAAGCCGTAACACTCCCTCTTTGACACACTCCCTGCACTGTGGAGCTTCTGTCACTATAACAAATTCCTCGTATGTGTAAACGTACCTGGCCAATAAAGCTCATTCTGATTCTGAATATGACTCTGATACTCGGCCACACTTCACTTCATGATTTTTACTGACATTGGATATAGTTTTTTATTTTTTCCTGCTGCCAATGAGCATATCCCAACATTTCGGGTTGCAACTCCCCAGATGAGAACCACTGCCTCTAAACAATACAAATAATTATAATATTTTGAGATCAATCCTGAAATACTCTTTGGTCCGGTTTCACAGACAGGTCTTAGACTAAGCCAGGATTAGGCCATAGTTCAATTAGTACATTTAAGTTATTTTTATTTTATTTTTTTTAGACAAAAACATTACTGCGGTGCATCTTGAAACAAACCAAAAGCACTGATATATTTTAAGATCAGTCAGTGCAAGTTATTTTAGCTGAAACAGCTCAGATTTACATTTTAGTCTAGGACTAGGTTTAAGCCTTGTCTGTGAAACTTTAATGCTGTAAAGTTAATGGATTAATGCTGTAGACAAACAGATTAGGCATTATTGAACTGACAACAAAATGTCCAGCAATGCTTGTTAAAAACATAGTTATACATAATTCCACTACTTTCAGTTACAGATGATTCACTTTCTGAGAATGTCAACTCTGAACTGGATGAGGTCTCCAAGGTATAGTGACATTTCTGTATATTTGTGACAGTTTTTGTTTTGCAGAGATTAAAACTAGAGAACAACCCTACATTTCACTGCTTAGTCCTGTTTGAACTTGTCCTAACAGGAATAGAAGAGCAGTTTTTTAAGCATATTTAATAAACTAATTGTATTCTGAAGCACAGTACAAAAACAAATTTAATTAAATATTTGAAAAAGAACTCTGATCAAAATTAGAAAACACTTACATATACCTCCAATTTATTGCTGTTAATCTGGCACTTGGTGCTAATTGTCTTAATCATACGAAAAAAATGTAACTGGCAACATTCCTCCAATTTTCACTGAGATCGCAAGATGGCTTGTTACGTCATCATACATCGTCGCTAGCTGGCTGCTAGGTCACTAGAGGCGACAAGTGTTGATCACAAACGTCTGCAAGTGTGTGTGTGTGTCGATTGCGTGGGTTTTAGTGATGTTTTTATCTAGTCAGAGAAATGCGGGACTGTTGTGCAAATCAGCAATGTAACACAAGCGTGGAAAAATTGCAATTTTAAAAAATGTTTCAATTAAGAGCATGGTTGCAAATATATATGTACAGGACTGTGTAGAGCACAAAACAAGACTTTTCACAATTTTTAAATCTGGCCGCATTGTGCTCTGGGTACCGCTTGGTTTCAAGTAAGCTTGCAAAATGTCTTGGTTTTAAGGGGTATCTACCCCTTCCCCTTAGCCCTACCCCTCGATCAAAACCAGAACTAGCCCTTACTCTCACGTGAACGTGCTAAACTAAGGGGAAGGGGTAAGACAGAGAATTGGGATTCACCCTAAACCTCGATTGCGTAAAGAAGTCAGTGAAAGGTGGAGGAGGGATTTTTATGGTTTGGGGGATGTTTTCTGCAGTAGGAGTTTGGCCTCTTATACAGATACATGGCAGGGTGAATGCAAATGTCTATCAGAACCTCCTTCAGCAACATACAGTTCCTTCCCTGCAAGGATCTCCCAATCAGTTAGAAATGTTCATAAAAGACGATTCCCCATCACACAGAAAAATGGGTAAAGCAGTTCCTGGAAGCTGAAAACATTAAAATAATGAAATGGCCAGCCTAGAGTCCTGATCTAAACCCGACTGATAATACTTTGCTAAGAAACCCATAACAGTCACTGAATTATGGAAGAGGCTGGAAGAAGAGTGACTCAAGATCACAGCTGCACAGTATGAGAAATAAGTGATATCCTGCTGCCTCATTCAAACCAAAGGCATCTACACTTTCTACTAATTGTTCACAGCTGTAACTCTCCAAAATTTTAGTTGTAATCTTATTTCATGCTAGACATGCACTTGCACCCTCAGACTTGCACTCTCAGGCACCTGCACTTTCAGCAAGTTATGTCAATCGCAGTCTTTTTTAATTTTACATTTTAATTAATTGATTAATTATTTTTTAAACTGAATCTCTCAACATTTTACACAAGTAGCAAGGTGGTGAAGACAAGAACAAATAAACTAAATTACAATATCACTTGCAATCGCCACTTGCACTTTTCGCTGCGTCACAAGACATGGAGACAAGACACTGCGGAGGTTAAACGATTAAAACTAATTTAATATCATAACATACAGGGTCCTGCAAGTCATCTGCAGGAGAAAAAGACAAGACCCGCAAATCCATGGTCACAAAACAGCAGAATATGAACGCTATGCGCTTTTAAACCTCCCGTAGAAAACCATAAACACTTAATATGGCTTAATGTGTTAAGGTGCTATTAAAAGATCAAATTCAATATAGGCCTACAGTTTATTAATATAATGTGTATAGTGTTTTCCTCCCATACCGCAAAACGTGGAATAATGTGGCATAATGGACTAAGACTATAAAGACCAAACTCAATATGCTCCTCTCCATTATTAAAGGGGTCATATGATGCTTTTTTAAAGATCATTATTTGGTGTATTTGGTGTAACAGAATATGTTGGCATGCTTTAATGTTCAAAGAACATTATTGTTCAAATACTGTACATTATTGTAGGTCCTCTATGCCCCACCTCTCTCAAATGTTTTGTTTTCTACAAAGTCCCTCCTTCCGATAAGCACAGTCCGCTCTGATTGGCCAACTGACACAGTGCATTGTGATTGGCCGAACACCACAAGCCGTGTCGGAAATGTAACTCCCCTTTCCATAATCACCAGCTTCAGATTCCAAAACTAAAGTAAAGTCAGTTAATAATGTCCTTAGTTTTACCCTCAGTTCAAGCCTGAAAGGGGAACGTAGTCGCGTGACAGACACAGTGACGATACTCGTATATATTTGCACACAAGTCAAGTCACCGTTATTTATATAGCGCTTTAAACAATACAAATTGTAACAAAGCAACCTCACAATATCAAAATAGTGTGTCAATAATATAAAATGACAAGATTAAACACTCAATTTTCAATTAAAGGCATTTCATTATTTAATTCAGTGATGTCATCGTCCAGCTCAGTTCAGTTTAAATAGTATCTGTGCAATCAAGTCGGTGATATCGCTGGAAATGAAGTGTCCCCAACTAAGCAAGCCAGAGGAAACACAAGCCACGGTTGTGTGACCTTGTCTCCCCCCCCCCCCCCCCACACACACACACACACACACACGACGCTGCAGCTGTGACTCTTTCTCTCTCTCACACGCGACGAGCAAAACTCCACATTTGAACAGTGTAACAAAGTTCGTAAGGAAGGAAGGATGCGGACAGGGTTGGCTCGTGAAGACTCGGGTGAATTTTATTTACAGATAAACTTAAACAGGTGCGCACTCTGCGCGTCCTAAAAACATCAACTCTCTCGGTTGTCTCAGTGATCACTCTCAGCATTCGTTCCGGCTGTCTCCCTCTCACAGACCGTGCGCCCGAGTCTTCACTCCGTCTCTCTCCCTTGAATCCCTGCTCGACGGATGCTTTATTTGGTCTCTCCACGCCAATTACTGCAATCAGAGACAGGTGTTCCTCATTTTGCACTTGACCCACTTACTTACCGCTGTCTCCTGAGTCTTTCTCCCGCTGCAGACTTCGCTGAACCACGCCCCCCTCGCCACAAACAGTTAATAGCAAATACTTGAACTAATAACAAACCATACAGTCGCTGATTCAGAAGCGCCAGATTGTCAGAGCAAAGTCTGAATGACCTCGTCTCCTAGCTTCATGAAACGCTCGTCCGACAAATGCTTTCGTGTTCTGTTGCAAGTAATCTTAATGATTCCTAAATGCATCTACTTTGGGAAGGCCAAATAAAGTGCTTCTGCTTTTGCCTGGAAACACACAGCG
>CM049879.1:1070000-1075000 GCA_027474115.1 Schizopygopsis malacanthus
GGAACCATGTGCTGTGGTCTGATGAGACCAAGATAAACTTATTTGGTTCAGATGTGTCAAGCGTGTGTGGCGGTAACCAGGTGAGGAGTACAAAGACAAGTGTGTCTTGCCTACAGTCAAGCATGGTGGTGGGGGGTGTCATGGTCTGGGGCTGTATGAGTGCTGCCGGCACTGGGGAGCTACAGTTCATTGAGGGAACCATGAATGATAACATGTACTGTGACATACTGAAGCAGAGCATGATCCCCTCCATTTGGAGACTGGGCCACAGGGCAGTAATCCTACATGATAACGACCCCGAATACACCTCCAAGACGACCACTACCTTGCTAAAGAAGCTGAGGTGATGGACTGGCCAAGCATGTCTCCAGACCTAAACCCTATTGAGCATCTGCGGGGCATCCTCAAACAGAAGGTGGAGGAGCGCAAGGTCTCTAACATCCACCAGCTCCGTGATGTCGTCATGGAGGAGTGGAAGAGGACTTCAGTGGCCACCTGTGAAGCTCTGGTGAACTCCATGCTCAAGAGAGTTAAGGCAGTGCTGGAAAATAATGGTGGTCACACAAAATATTGACACTTTGGGCCCAATTTGGACATTTTCACTTAGGGGTGTACTCACTTTTGTGGCCAGCGGGTTTAGACATTAATGACTGTGTGTTGATTTATTTTGAGGGGACAGCAAATTAACACTGTTATACAGATTGTACACTCACTACTTTACATTGTAGCAAAGTCTCATGACAAGTAACATGTATTTGCAAAGTTAATTCTAGTCAGAACAATGTCTGCAAAATTAGAACTAATGTTAATGTCTGTCAGGAATACTGTATAAAGGAAGACTAGTATGTGATTTCCATCCAAATGAGTACTGGCTTATGGAATCATTATATTTGTGTATGTTTGTGTACAGGGAAAATGTGGTGATAGAGTTGGATTATTCCCAGCTAATTTTGTGCAGCGAGTGCGTCCAGGAGAACGTGTCTGGAAGGTGACACAGAATGTCCACGGCAACAAAGACCTAGGCCACCTGACTGTTAAAGAAGCTCAGGTAACACACACACACACACACACACACTACTAATTAATAGTTAATAACGTAGTTCTTAAGTTGAGGTATGGGTGTGGTTAAGGGATCTAAAATATGGTCATGCATTCATTTGTGCTTTATAATCACTGATAAACAGCCAAAATGCTAGTCATTTGCATGCTGAAAAGCAAATAGTTAATAGTGGAAATTGGACCTTAATAATATAAAGCGTTACCTATATATAGTACTGTGCAAAAATCTTAAGCCACTGATATTTTCACCAGCTAAAAAATAGTTTAAAGCCATTAATTGTAATAATCCAGTGAGATTTGTGTTTGCACAAGGAGTCTGACAACAGCCAGTGCTCCACACGGAGATCTCCACATCATCCAGTCTGCCTTGAATGACATGAAAAACAGAAAAAGGAGACAGACTAAAGCCCAGCTCACATTGTGATTTTGGCCACCATTTGGTCGTCTGAGACACATGTAGAAAATCCGAAAAAAATCCTTTAATTCTAGGCTAAGATCCGTAGTCTTCAATCGCTGGTTTGACATATTCACTGGCAGCCGATTAATGGCTGTTGGCGCACAGTCCTTCAGTATGACGTCTCCTACAACAAACTGTCTCCATTTTTCAAGACAAGCCGTGATCAGAGTTAATGCTACAGATTTCTTCTAACCTCTAGAAACTTTGGTGCTCACGGAAATCATCTGATATGTTGCCTTTACTCTGATAAAGACTGGTTGCGCTGCTGTTTTCATGTGGGTCTGTAGTGCTGCTTACACTATTCTTCTTAAATACGTCGCTATTGCCGCCATTTACATACTTTTCATGATAACCAACATTTCAGCCTCGCGTTTGATCATGTAAAACTTGCACGTATCCATTTTTAACGTGTCTTGACTGTCCTACAGTCTGACATTCGTGACAACTGAGATCCTACAATGTGACATGACCAACATGTACAGTCTGACAAGTAACAATTGTAAGGGGCTATTAAAAATGACACAGTGTGTGCCCAGCTTAAAACCAGAAGAACTGTGGCAAAGACGCTTCAAGAGACCTACCTACAAAGATACATTACTGTTAAAAGTTTTAGGCACTTGTGTACAAATGCTGTAAAATGAGTATTCTGTCAAAAATAATGTCATAAATAGATTTTATTGATCAATTAACTTCTGTTAACTAAATTAAATCAACATTTGGTGTGACTATTCTTTGCGTTTAAAGCAGATTTTGTCCTCTATACATTTGAGCATAGTTTTTCAGGTAGCTATCACAGTTCTTCTGGATTTATTATGTCTTAGTTATGTTTCTTCATGTCATTCCAGACAGACTGGATGTCATGACAAAAATCTCACTGGATTATTACAATTTATAGCAAAAGAAAAAACTGTCGGTGCAGATAGCCTTGTGAGTAGCGTGCTGACATATACGTACAGTAGGGCTGTGACGATAACCGCATTACCGCTTCACCGCGGTAATGAGATGCGACCGCGGTGTTGAGGTCATCACCGTCATCACCGCACTGTTTTTCGCGGGATTCGACCAAATTTCTTGCAACGCGGGAATAAAACACGGTAACGGTCGGTAACTCTGGTGTAATTTGAACGGGAGTGGGCGGTCTAACAATATCCCGTTCCCGTTAATATCTCGCTCATGCGCTGCACGCACGCACCAGTGCTTCTGTGTCATGTGTTTTATTGCGCACAGTGCGCAGGATGTGCATAACGCCACCCTGACAGAACAGGCGGGCTGTCGATGAGCAGGGCCGGCGCGTGCATATAGGCGAACAAGGCAGTCACCAAGGGGCGCAACACAGTCAGGGGGGCAAAGGGACAGATATTTTTACTTTATCTTTTGGGCATTCGTTATCACCGCTTAGTTATTCTACATCTAAATTAACTTTGCTTCATAGTAATGCCGCTCCCGCGCCGCCCCCCCAACTGCGCGTCATCAATAGGCTACTCTACATGCAAAACATAATTATATACATTCATAAATGTCATCAAAACGAAAACTATCCAGACATGAATTCCTTTTGCTGCTGGTGCTGTCTGATGAGTTTTAAAGCCAGACACGCGCTTCTGAAAGGTAAGATTATAGCCTAATGTATGTGTGTGAGAGAGAAAGCGCGGGGGAGATAACACAAGTGTAATATTATCTACTAAATAGGCTTACTTACACCCAAAACCGTGTTTTGTTGTGTTTTAGCCAACTGGAATATTACATATTTAGCGTTTATCATATGCAGTGTTTAATTTGTAATAAAGCGGAGTGACCAATAAGCCAACAATTATGGAGAGGTAACGGATCATTCGCGCAATCACTCCGTTGACCCACTTAAGTGATTACCAGCTTGCATCAGTTGCTTTTATTGTGTGCATATACTCTAAAAATCAAGGTTATTTTATTAAACATTTTTTTTTGTAATGTTTGGGTTTTTGTGTAACCCATATCCTATATGACAGTCGCAAAGTTTGCGTTTGCATTGAGTGCACGCAGATATTTTTTTCTTCGAGTGAGAGCAGTTCTCAGTGCCACTTACTTTATTTTTTGTCAAATATAGGTTTGTTCCATATAATCTATAAAACAGTAATCGGTTTTATTTTATGCAAAGCAAACCAAGTCACCTAAACGAGCCGCATCAGGGTTTTTTTGCGACTATTAAATGTTTTATTTTTACTTCTAAAATGCTTGTTAAACGAATTTAAAAATAAGAAATGTTGTATACATGTTTAAACGGTGAAATATGTTGTATTAAGAACTGTATTTGACAAAAATAAAGGCATTAAGAAAAGAAAGAAAGAAAGAAAGAAGAATAAAAAAATGACAAGCTCAAACAAAACGAAACCAATAGCGACTATATAAAATAATCAAATTAATAATTTTCTAATCTCAGCATGTTTTAATTTAGTGTCGCTAGTGGTTTGCGTCAATACGTTTAAATTAAAATATCTTTGGTCTGTGCTCTGGAAGTGTTATTTTAATTCTGCTAAACTTGAATTACTAAAACTCAAATTAAAACCGAAACTATACCTGTATAGGGTAGAAACCTTCACAAAATAAAAACTACACTAAAATTAACCAAATTATTAAAAAATAAAAACGAAACTTACATTTTTTGCGAAAATTGAAAGCAAAATTAAAATAAAAACGAATTTAAAGATGCAAAACTACAATAACCCTGACACAAACGTGTTTCTCTGGAGGAAGAGGATCGGTCAGATGAGATGATCGGAGTTCGGAGGTGCTGATCTGGACCGGGTTTGTTCAGATGAAGCCCTGACTGCTAATAGCACATGCCCGTGCTTGCTTTTATTTTAATGTATGTGTCAATAAACAAATTATCTTTCACTTGCATCTTTAAAATCGTATTTGAGTGAAGTGGGGACGGCACGGCAGGGTTTTGCCTAAAGCCTTTTCCATGAGTGACAGAGCAGAATAAAGATGAAGCACAGTGTGGATTCTTCAACTGCGACTGCAAAATGGCCAGTTTACTGCGAAGAAACCCATGACAGGCAAGTCTGACTCGGGACATTCTTCTCAGGGAAGTTAAATTGTTTGGTTTCATGAAAAAGAGATTCAATTGTACAATGTCTAAGCCAACGGTTTTGTTCATATTTTGCATATACATTTAAATGACAGATGTCTTTTTTTTTCTCTGCGACACTTTTCCGTGTTGACAGCAAAAGGTTAAACAAATTTAGTATATTGACAAGACGAATAAAAATGACAAACATGCTATTTTTACATGTTTGTACAAGCTGGCCTACAGTATTATTATTTTTTTCTCTCTGCGACACTTATTATTACGTTGACAACAAAATGTAAAACTAATTTGATTCTGGAAAAGACGAATAAAATAAATGGCCTACAATAAAATACATTTTGTGCAGACTACATTTGTATTTGTTATCTCTCTCTCTTTCAGTAGAGGAAATGTCATTGTGAGATTCTGGAATTATGT
>CM049879.1:1082500-1110000 GCA_027474115.1 Schizopygopsis malacanthus
GAATGGGGAAGATCACAAAAAGCAGGACCTTTATTTTGAAATGCTTTTATTTTCTGAAAAGGGGTACAAAGTAACACTTATGCCGTTCCCTGTTAAATCTGACCATCGTGACAAACAAGAAAGAACACATTACGTTTTATGTTTTTACATTATAACATTTCATGGAACAACAAACCAAAACTGTTATATTTCAGTTATATATATCCTGCACACTGACACTGTCAAACAGACAATATCATGGAACAACAAATCTGACCATTGTGACAGAAAAACAAAAACATTGGCATTGCCATATAGAGAACCACATCAACGAACACCTGGTTGTTGTTTGAACTCATGCAAGTGACTGACACTAGCATTTGTATGTGCCGTGCAACTGGTCATTTTGTGAACTTATTCACATGACTCACAAATAAATTTTGCATGTGCCTTGCAAATGTTTGCCCGACCTGTGTCTGCATCCCATAAACTGGCGACGTTTTCATTTCTGGACTTGTAGACCCCACACAGAATCAAGAGACCTATGTATGCCTCTATGTCTGTTCGATCTACCTCATTACAGTTTTCCTTGTACATTTACATTTATGCATTTAGCAGATGCTTTTATCCAAAGCGACTTACAGTGCATTCAGGCTATAATTTTTTTTGTCAGTATGTGTGTTCCCTAGGAATCGAACCCACAACCTTTGCGCTGCTAACGCAATGCTCTAACCACTGAGCCACAGGAACACAGTCTTCCCTCCAAATTAGTCATGGATATGACTATGTTTTCAATAGGCTCTGCCAGAAACAGGTTGAAGCATGATTTTATGTCTTCAATGCGGGATGTGGCATATTTTGTCAACCCTGGTGTCATCTTTATGACATTTTCTGTGGATAATCTGCCTTTCTTCTCAGTTGGAGATGATAACCAGGACAAATTTCCATCCTTCGACCAGAATGTTACATCAACTTCAGCTTGGCCCTCAAAATCAGAAGATTGCTCCTCTTCAGTTGTTGCAAGGTTTTCAGCTTGTTCAGTGATGTTTTCCTCTTCCAATATATCTTGCAATGCATCTTCACTGTAAGATTCATCTTCAGTTGTCTCTTCCTCTATTCCCGCTATACTCCCGCTATTCTCTTGATCAGTAATATGATCAAGAACCTCTTGTAAAGACAGCTTCTTCGCCATTGCGCTGACATGGACTGAATGACAAGCAAGGTGATGTGAGGCATTTATCTCTCTCTCTGTGCTAAAGCATTTATTTGTAAACTTTCGTCTACTCTGTGAGAACATGAAAGCCTCAAAACCTACTGCCATAATGTTTTGTCTAGAATATGTGATGAAAGAAAATAGGCTAAAGACAAGGCAGTTTGAGCGTGTGTGTGTGATAGCGTGAGTATACATGCATTCACACACGCACAGGTCCAAGGCCTTTATGTTTGTAAGCACAACATGCTCCTGAACACTAGTTGTTTCTCTTACTTTCATTCTTCCCCATTCACTTTCAATGGCCGGCCATTTTTGACAAGTGTGACTTTGTGCAATTTTGTACAAAATTAAAGCATTTAAAAGAAAACTTCCTGATTAAATATTAAAGCACACTAGGTGCGATAAACAGTGCACATTTTAATAATTTTTCAACTCATATTGTGAATATTATTCATAAAAAATGCTTTTTTCACTCAAAAAACGAGGTACCTACTCTCAGATAAATGAGGCCTACGATTAATTAGATGCAAATAGAAACACAAAACCAGTCCTAAATGAAAGAAAACAAGTTGACAAAAAGATTGAATCCAATATTTGGTGATAATATAGCATAATGACAGATTTATAAGCAATTGATCGGAGTCCGGTCATTTTTGACCGGGAACACCACAAGTGTGACTTTTTGCAATTTTGTACAAAATAAAAGCATTTAAAAGCAAACTTCCTGATTAATCATTAAAGTACACTAGTGTGAGAAACAGTGCAAATTTTCATAATTTTTTATCTCATATTGTGAAAATTATTCATAAAAAATGCTTTTTTCACTCAAAAAATGAGGTGCCTACTTTCGGATAAATGAGGCTTACGATTAATCAGATGCAAATAGAAACACAAAACCAGTCCTAAATGAAAGAAAACAAGTTGACAAAAAGATTGAATCCAATATTTAGTGATAATATAGCATAATGACAGATTCATAAGCAGTTGTTTGGAGTCCGGTCATTTTTGACCGGGAACACCACAAGTGTGACAGGAGTCCGAACACAACCAGAGGGTTAAGATCTACTTCTGTAGTTATTTTGGTGAAAGTAACTCAAATGTAATACATGAATAATGTAATGCATTACAATTCTGAGACAGTAATATTGTACGGTAATTAAATTAATTTAAATTTCAATTTAAATTACTTTTAAATAACAGTAACAAGTAATCTATAGTGTATTGCAGTTTAGAAGTAACTTGCACAACAGTGACATCAAACTTTATAATTTTCAATAAAACAGCGCTCTGGCTTCCTGAGGCTAAGTGAGGGCTGCCCATGCAGGGCCAATGCTAAGGGGCCAACGTTTTGCCAATGAGCAAATTCTCAGGGGCCCTGCATTGGCAGCCCATTAAGGGCCAGTTCAGGCATGTTTGCAGGGATTACTTCTGCATTCTTCTCTGTTATCTGGGTAAAATGGCGTGCTTTCTTTCACAGGTAAAGTTAGATGAAACAATGACCAGAGAAATATACTTAGCTAGTATTTTGCTTGTTTTTTCCATCCTGATAAAAAATTGATTTGAGACATTGTGGGTTTTGCGAGAAGAATTGGTTGTTTTTGTATACCTGACCATCACTGACATAAAGCACATCTGTGCATGGAACACGTGCGTGCTGTGCAACACAATTCTGCCACAGGTCAGACTCCAACAAACATTGCAAAATCTATTTTAAAGGAACAAACCTGTAACTTGGCTTACTTGGGAAAAGATCACCAAGATTTGTCTGTGTACTTGAACATCTTTTTTAAAAGCTTGTGCTCTTGAATAAGAGGTTCTCATTGGTACTTGATGACAGAAAGTGATTCCTTCACAGCATCACATATTCTACCTATGTTCTTGACTGTTAATGATAACTTATGCAACTTCAGGTCAGGTTATAGAGGACTGAGGAACTGTCTGCTTATATTTGTTAGCTTATACTACCCACAGAACACTGCCTGTGTTTTCTGGACATGTGGGAATTAAATTATGATTTTATAGTTAAAGTATTGTTCCATCCTGTCACAGAACATGATGATGATGCTAAAACATCGTCTTCTCAGTAATTGTAAAATTGGTTTTCTCACCCTGAAATATCTGAGTATATCACCTTGAGTATAGAGACACAAATAAAGCTTTCAAAATTTTCAGAAGTCTGAGTGTTTTTTTTTTAATGCAAACAAGTGTTTTCCACACTTAAAAAAAAAAACAGGCTAGTTATTGTCACGGGTGTTTGCTGGATGACAGATGAAGACACAATAATAAGGGTTCAAACAAAAGGTTAATAAAATAATCCAAAATACAGGCAGGAGTAAAACATGTGTATACATGAATATGACCGAACATAGAGTGAGTACAAGCGAATAACTTAAATAAGGACTCAAACAAGGTAATTAATCAAACACAGCTGAAACTAATCATGGTGAACACTAACTAAAGAGTGATGGGGAATTCAAACAAAAGAAAACAGGGCTGCGTTCAGCCCCAAAAACGGTGCAAATGTTTATCAAACAGAAACGGTGGTGCGTTGAACACTGCTCTGATGACGCAAGTGTTGCAGCTACGGCAGCTGAGAAGGACATTACTTGTGTTCTTTTGGAAGAATTTTCAGAGCCTGATGAAATCGTTATAAATACGTGTTTAATACTGCAAAATATGCTCGATGTTACAGTCACTGCTCTTGTCGTCCAGAACAAAAGAGAACATCCCAATCCAGTGAAGAGGTTTGTGGAAACTGTGGTTCCTAATTATTGTGATCCAACATTTGCCTCGCATTTCAGGTGAAGGATAATCCACTTCTTACCTCCGAGACGGTGTTATGATCTATATGACCTATGAGTATTAGACTTCTCATTATTGCTGATCACTGTTGTCGTGCTATGGTATTGTAATATTTACCATTATATAATCAGAGGAGCATATAAACATTTATGAAAGTGTCACTCCACAATACAATAGCAAAATAAATATGTATCGTATTTTTTTGTTACATTAATAAGTGTCTGGCACACCTTCCTAAAGAAAGGATATGGGCCAGAAGACATTGCAATTATGATATTTAGACAGACTTAAAGAAGTTCCAGATCTATACTTGCACTCTTATTATTTCAGTTATTTTGCATTTAATGTCAATAAACATGCGCAAACAATATACTTGCGCTTGTGAATTTATTTTTACGTTAATTCATCATCATCATCATGTTGATATGCTATGTTACTATAAAACTCTTACACGTCTTCTAGTATCTTCAATTGTTGCATATACTGAGCTGCAGCGGACAATGACTTCACTTGGACACATTGTGCGAGCTGTCTCTTTAATACCGCGTGGTTTATATACATGTTGCTGCTGATTGGGCTGACATTTTTGACACACCCACCAAACAAGAGAAAACGTATCTCAAACCCCGTTGCACACCGTTTCCAGGAAACACGTCGTTCAACACGAAAACCATAGCACACCGGTGTGAGCTTGAACTCGCCCCAGATAACATGTGAATACCGGGCTATATACACCTGGTCACTTCATGCATTTTGTCTGATTGGATAGCTATCCGATCGTGAAAAGACCAGGTGTAAATATCCTCCGAAACGGATATAAACCCGATCGCTCAAACCACTTCAGGAGGTGCTCTGAGCTGCATTCCAGACGAAACTGGACAAGTGTAAATGCATCACAACTTGTATTTAAATACTGTTTAAATACTGAATGGCTACATTATATTATATTTTCCTGCCACCCCGGATGGGGAGCTCCGTCCGATGCTGAATAAGCAATGAGACTTAAAACAATTTTTAGGTAATTTACAAAAGCATAGTCATGGTGGATACCGTATAGTTTTGCGAGTTTTACTGTCCAGGTTGAATATAGTCTGCAAAAAGAAGATCTTGTGGCTGGCTGTTCTGGTGGTCGGTGCTCTGTAGTGCCGTCCAGAGGGAACAGTTCAAAGAGAGAGTGTGCTGGGTGCGTCATGTTTGTTGTTTCTCACAGTTTTTTAATCTCACACAGAGACACTGACGAGTTCAAACCATAAACTCTAAATCCAACACAGAGAGACTCCGTGAATGTGGAGGTGAATGTGTGCAATTGTGTGAGTTTGTGTGTGTCAGAGACACTGTAGAAGGACAGAATGCCTGCCGATACGTCCACATACACTCCTACCCTCCTACATGAGCCTGAAGGGACACGTATGTCAGTGAACTTGTTATTGTGACACACAGTAAATTTGTTATTAGATCGTCTCAGACTCCAGGAGTTCCTATTGCGTCCAAACACACAATCATCACTCCGTCCTTTCCTGCTGATTCCTTTATATGTCACTGATATAACAGCATCTCCACTCCATTCAGCCTCCCAGTAACAGCGTCCAGACAGACTCTCTCTACACAGAACTTGAAGAGTATTGTCAAATCTCTCTGGATGATCAGGATAGGACTGATATTCTCTCACATGTGTCACCTTTCTGTTTTCCTCAGACAGAATGAGATGATTGTGTGATGTGTCTGGATCCACTGTGAGATTACAGGCATCTGAACACAAGACGACAGACATTTATATATCAAACAAAAACACCAAAGCTTTGAGTGTGTGTGTGTGTGTGTGTGTGTGTGTGTGTGTGTGTCTCTCTCTGTGTGTATGTATGTGTGTGTGTGTGTGTGTGTGTGCGTGTGTGTCTCTCTCTGTGTGTATGTATGTGTGTGTGTGTGTGTGTGTGCGTGTGTCTCTCTCTGTGTGTCTCTCTCTGTGTGTGTGTGTGTGTGTGTGTGTGTGTGTGTGTGTGTGTGTGTCTCTCTCTGTGTGTGTGTGTGTGTGTGTGTGTGTGTGCGCGCATGTGTGTGTGTGTGTGTCTCTCTCCCTGTTTGTGTGTGTGTGTGTGTGTGTGTGTGTCTCTCTCTGTGTGTATGTGTGTGTGCATGCGCGTGTGTGTGTGCGTCTCTCTCTCTCTGTGTGTGTGTGTGTGTGTGTGTGTGTGTGTGTGTGTGTGTGTACCTACTTAACTAGTGTTAGGTTGTAAAATGTGTAACTATCTGTATATAAAACAAACTATAAAAGTAAATGAATGAATGATGCATTTATATAGCGTTTTTATTGTATATTCCTATACACTCAAAGCGCTTTACAATCGTGGGGGGGGAGGATCTCTCCTCAAAATGTGTGTGTGTGTGTGTGTGTGTGCGTAGACATACATTTGTATAGTCCTGCTGTAATCCTGAACTCTCCTCCATGATCCACACTATAAAACACACAGTGTCATTTATTAAGATAAATTCTTAATTATAACATTTATATTTCCTCTTGATAAATAGATTATTTCATCCTTTTAGGGCAAAGTATAAGTATGTGAATTGAAATGCTGAGATAAAAAATATGCAGTGTTGGGGGGGGCTTCAGGAATGGGAACCATACATTTTTTGAGTAAATGATGCTCCTATGTCTGTTGATGTCTCTCGCAATCACTGCTCAGTGTATTTTAATGAGAGATGTGGTATTTCGCTATCCTATTTCTTATATAACACAAAATAACCACGGGTTCTTAAGAACTCTTAAATGGCATTCAAAGCCTTAATTCTAATGTTAACTACCCTTTTGGGAAAAAAAATGAAAAAAAATTGTATTTTAACTAGTGGTGGGCCGTTATCGGCGTTAACGTGCTGCGTTAACGTGAGACTCTTATCGGGCGATAAAAAAAATATCGCCGTTAATCTATTCTCAAAGTTGGGTTGGGAGCTGGGTCTATACTACGCAAGCTATGATGACTTTCACCCTGATATTTTAGCGCGGATGTATACCTAGCCGAATTGCACTGTAGGGGGCGAGAACGAGTCTTCGAACTAGAGGCTCGCAGTCCGTGATGGACAGATTGTTAACGGCTGGTCTATGTGGTAATACAATCGGGCAGGACATCCAAACGCTCACCTATCATTCATCAACCTCAAATATGGCTTTTCATCTGAAATATGTATGTAGTAGCAACTTTACATGGCCGCTCAATATGATGTTAACCTAGAGAAACGTGCGCTATTGAAGTGTTTGTGTGGAAGCGCGTTTGCTGCAGGACAGGCTCCGCTCACTTGCTCTTACATCTCCGTCATTCTTGGTCATACAGAGAAAAGTAGCCTAACACATCTTTCGAATCTGTAAAGACTCTACGTTTATTTGTGTGCACTCAGAATAACAACGAAACGTTGCGCTTTTAAGCAAACAGGATGCGCTTTAGGTCTCATGTGAACTTGAGCGAGAAACTTCGAAAAATATATCTATAGAGAGTGAAATGTCTAAAAAATACAAATAGAAGACGTGTGTTAGCATGGATGATTTACATGAAATTTAATCTGTGCAACACTGTGCATAAGATGGCTTTCAGTTCAATATAATAACAAAAAACTACATTTTGGGTTTTTATTCAACTAATAAGGTGGGCACGCTGTGATCTGTACTATATTTTTACTGTAATTGACAGTTATCGGCAAAAAAAAAAAAAAAAAAACAACACGGGAGTGGGAGGGAATGGGAGTCATTCTTCCGGGAGTGGAACGGGATTTTCCTCCAGTTTTTTCGTGGGATTGGGACGGGAAGAGATTAAAGTTTGTGATGCATTTTGGAAACAGGAGATGAGCCCCTGGTCTAATGCGCCACCTGGCTTGAGAAACCCGTTCTCAAAGACTTACTTTTAGTCATTATTTGGGTAGCACACATATTCTGAATGCCTTCGGCAGAATTCAAATAAACCATTTTAATCTAGATTAATTCCAAAATTAATCTAGATTAAAAAAAATTATCTATGCCCACCTCTAATTTTAACAAACATGTGAGCTTAATGGGAACAGGGGTGTGCCTAAAGGATACAAAAATGTACCCATTAAGCACAGCCAGACACTTTGCATTTAATGTATATCTTAATTGAAATGTTTTTATAATTTTAAATAAAATAAAATATTATTGTGTGAGAGATTAATATTTTATTTTAACATAACTTCTTGTACTGAATCCGATAACTTGTGCACTAAAAATGTTTCGATGTGGATTTAGGTGAGCTTAATAGGTACGTTCACCCTATAGCCCTTATGTTGAAATTGTCTTTTGTCGAGTAATATTTGCGAAACCTGCTGTTAGTGAGTTGTGTTTCTGTTCATGCCAAGTCAAGTCTGTTCGTGTCAAGTCAAGTCTGTTCAAGCCAAGTCTTCATTTGTTTGGATTTTGGATATCACTTTGTTAAATAAAAGTTGCACATGGGTTCTAACAACTTCCCTTCAGTGGACTGATTGTTACAACAGCTACGCATTTTTCCAATTTCCAATAATATTAACAAAAGTATAAATTTGTTTGTATTTAACATGCTTTTCAATCAGATAGTGATACTTAGTAATTTGAATAATAAAATAGAAAAAAATACTGCTTAACATACTTGAGTTTGTCCAGTGTGCAGTCAGGATGGTTGAGAATATCAGAGAGCAAATATACTCCTGAATCTCCCGGATGATTGTAGCTCAGAACCAGCTCTCTCAGGTGCGAGGGGTTTGAACTCAGAGCTAAAGACACATAACGACAGCCTTCCTCTGTCAGCATGCAGCCAGACAATCTACAAGAACACACAGCACAACAGTCTACATGATAGGGTTTGGCATTCTGAAATCATCCAAACTGTGGATTCTGCAGTTACAATAACTAGGATTTATTTTTGTTTCTAAATGTAGTAAAGTCAACAGAGACATGATTTCTACATTGTCACTACACACCAGGGGCAAAATCTGAAATGGGTTACATATTTGTCCCATAGAAAACATTTTTAGAACAATTATACATTTTTACCATTTATTAGGTATTATGTATTTAAGCAATTTAACACAATTCAAAGTACCATTAATATGCTTGTCCACATTGTACTGTCTGAATAATTATTATGTAGTTCACAACCTTTTGCTCTTTGAATCCCCCATCCTTACCTAAATGTGTGATATGATTTGATATTTCTATTGGAAGGGTTTTAAAAAAGTAATTTTGGTAGAATAATAATTTTACTGATTAAACATTATAACCTGCACTATTTAAATTTAAATTAAAAAGATGTATTTTTGCCATATTCACCTTTATTATAAGACAGTATAGAGTTGGCATGAAGTGAATTGAGAGAGAAAGACAGGGGAATATGATCGCTAAAGGTCTGTGTAAAAAAAACATTTAATATATAGAAATAATTACATTTAAGTATACTTAAATACTTATAGTGACAGAAAAGGTCAAAGTATATTTGGCATATGCTTGTTCTCCAACAATCCCCGTTATATGCTACGTGGTGATATTACGCATCTTCTGAAAGAGTACAGACAACGAAGCAGAAACAAAACAGAAGCTGCGTCACGCAGATACGTTTTCCACGTTTATTTACGCTTTGATTTGAACAAAAGCTACGTATCTGTGTGGTGCGGCTGACACAGAACAACATACACTGTTTGTGTTCAGTGGATACTCTTCAAAATGGCGCTAGAGTGACGAATTGTTGAATAAATGTGTTATTTTCGTTTTCTTTGCGTACAAAATTTATTCTCGTAGCTTCGTAAAATTACAGCTGAACAGCAAGATTGCTGAAGACATAGATGCACCGATATCTCGGGTAAGCTGTGAATGCGTGATGAGTGCTGCATCAACCAGATTCAAAGCATCACGATCTTCTGAACTGATCACTTTCCTCAAAGAAGCAAGGACTATCGCCAAAGCGTTTCCCGATCGGGCTGCCCGAGTACAAATGACAGCCTAATTTTAGTGCAAGTGATCACATCGGTGCCTCCATGTTATCTGTCATGCAGTGAGCACACTACTATTCAGCTTCCACACAAAGACTTAAATATCACGCATTAACTAGGTTAACATAAGAGCGAGAGGTTACAACTACTTCCATGTTTCAGATAAGCCATATTTGAGTTGGATTAAATATAGGCATGTTTAGGTGTGCCTAATGTGCTGTATATTACCACTTAGACCAGCTGTTATCCATCTGTCTATATGCAGCACCATGCAACTGTTTACTTTTTTATGCAACTAATACAATCTTGGTCATCTAAGCCTCTTCTCATTGACTAGTCTACTGTTAGGGGACAATCCAAATTGAATCATTTTCTTTTAATATAAATATTATGAATAGAACTTTTGTGATATTTTAAAGCATATTGAAATACTTTCAGTAAATTTCCTGAGGGAGTGAAGGCGGAGCGGTGTTTCTGATATGATTGAGCGAGGAGTGTTGTGTTATTCTGGAAATGGTGAACCGGAAGAGGAGTGATTATTGAAAGCTTAGAGTGCTTTCAGGAGGAGAAATCGTTGCCGCTCAGCTCCGCTCACATTCTCTGTTTCCAACACCCTTAATTCATCTTAAAATGTAGCATGAGTTGAATTCTGAAAACGCGGATGATCAAAACCGATCGATCAGATCCAACCCGTGCAAGCGTGACTTGTCCAGTACATTTCACAGGAGTAAGTAGTCTTTGTGCATAGCCTGTGTTGTACTTTCCCACACTTATTCCTAATTTCTTCCATTTTCAGAAGACAAACAAAGCAATCTTGCTTTCGCGTTGAAACACACAGTATCTCTGCAACATGAAGCCTAATCTTGCTAGGAAACGCTTGTTTTGTTTACTGTGTGGAGACGTGCTGAAATGGCGTTTGGTCTCGTACTGTATCGCGTCTCCTGTCAGTGTCTGCGCTTGCTTGGCCATTTATTGTGATTAAAAATTATTGTCACCTCCTCGTGAGAAGACCGAAGAGTGTAAAGACCATCGACTCCACCGGACAGGACACCGGCAAACGATATAAGTATCGCTTTTTATTTATCCTTTTTCTTACTGCTTCACTTCTGTTTTAGTTTTATAACCAATTCTTACTCTGTGTAAGTTGTTGTATGTGTATTTGACAGTGGTTTTTTTTAGGATTACTGATAAACTACTGCCGTTTGATTTATCTATTTTAATTTTAGATCAATTATGTATGAATTTATTATGTCTTTATAGGTATTTTCTTTAGTTTTAGTTTTAATAAATTTGAGTTATTTTAGTAACGTTATTTCAACATACTACATGGACATTAAATAACATATATATATGGGCTTAGTGTCATGTTAGAATCATACCTTTTGTTGTTTTAATATTTTGAAATGTTTTTAGCTTTATTTTTTGTTTTCATTTAAAGGTTTAGTTTTGAAATGTTGTATGCATTTGTCATTTTATTTAATTTCTCCATTTTCTTAAATGTGTGTATATAGTATGTATAGAGTTTTAACTTATAGTTTTAGTTACTTTTTCTTATTTGTAAGTCGCTTTGGATAAAAGCGTCTGCTATATGACTAAAAAGTAAAGTAAAAGTAATATTTTCTCTTTACGTGTGTATTATGCTAATATACCACATAGTGACAGAGGAACAATTTGATTATATTTAGTAGTTTATGGTGTTAGTGTTTTGTTAATTATTTGATAGAAAATCACTGACCTCAGAATCTCCAACTGACAGTTTGGACTCATCAATCCATTAGAAAGAAACTTTACTCCTGAATCTTGCAGATCATTGTTACTCAGGTCCAGCTCTCTCAGGACAGAGTTTGGGGAGTGTAAAACCGAAGATAAACTAGTGCAACAACGATCAGTGAGATAACAGCCATGTAGCCTGTGTAGGGAACAAAACAAACAGATATAGGTACCTCCACTGATAACTACCACTTTGATGCTTCAAAAAGTTCTTAAAAATAATCCATATCAATCCAAATTTACTGAAGAAACACAATCATTAATTTAGACTTTTATTCATGTATTTATTTGTATTAACATACTCATTAATGCACACATCAGATATTGTAAATGGCAGAAGTGTTGGGCACACTGTGAGCTCCTTCTGATGCCAGCAGCCAATCACAGCACTGGGATGGAGAAGCACCACATTGAAATTTCCTCATCTGCCATAGCAAGGTTGGCTATGATAGATGTGGGTGCTTCAATACCGTACAGCAGGGGCGGTGCTAGGGGTGGGCTGAAGCCCCGAATGTTTTCAGAAAAGCCCCGAATGTATTTATTACCATGCACTGTACATTTACATTTACATTTAGTCATTTAGCAGACGCTTTTATCCAAAGCGACTTACAATTGGGGAGTACATAAAGCGATTAATCTTGAAGAGGCAAACATACAGAGGAAGTGCCAATAACACCAAGTCTCAGGCATTGTTCAAATAAGTACAAGCTAGCAAGGGAAGGAGAGAAAGATGAAGATTTTGAAAAAAATGAAAGGTTTTTTTTTTTTTTTTTTATATAGTCAAGTAGAGTTGAAAGAGATGAGTTTTCAGTTGTTGCTTGAAAAGTGACAGGGATCCAGCATTCCGGATGGGGGTGGGAAGATCATTCCACCGGCCAGGAGCGGTGAAAGAGAATGTTCTGGAGAGTGATTTTGAGCCTCTCTGTGATGGTACCACGAGGCGTCGCTCACTAGCAGATCTCAGGCTTCTGGAGGGGATGTAAGTTTGTAATAGTGAGTGGAAGTAGGTGGGTGCTGAGCCTGTGATTGTTCTATATGCAAGCATCAGTGTCTTGAACTGGATGCGAGCTGCAACTGGTAGCCAGTGCAAGGAGACAAAGAGAGGTGTAACATGGGCTCTCTTGGGCTCGTTGAAGACCAGTCGTGCCGCTGCATTCTGAATCATTTGTAAAGGTTTGATTGTGTTTGATGGAAGTCCAGCTAGAAGAGCATTGCAGTAGTCCAGTCTAGAAATGACAAGGGCCTGGACAAGAAGTTGTGCAGCATGCTCTGTCAGAAAGGGCCTGATCTTTCTGATGTTGTGTAGTGCAAACCTGCAAGATCGAGCAGTCTTTGCAATGTGCTCTTTGAAGGTCAGCTGGTCATCGAAGATTACACCAAGATTTCTGACCGAAGCTGATGGGGTAATTGTTGATGAACCTAACTGAATCGTGAAATCATGCTGTAGAGTTGGAGTTGCAGGGAAGACAAGAAGCTCAGTCTTTGCCAGGTTGAGCTGTAGATGGTTTTCTTTCATCCATGCCGAGATGTCCGCCAGGCAGCCTGAGTGCCGTGCAGCTACCGTTGGATCATCTGGTCGAAATGAGAGATAGAGCTGTGTGTCATCAGCGTAGAAGTGGTAGGAGAAGCCATGTGCCTGTATGATGGGAGCCAGTGATGTAGTGTATGTGGAGAAGAGGAGGGGTCCAAGAACCGATCCCTGGGGAACCCCAGTGACCAATTTATGTGCTTTGGATACCTCCCCTCCCCAGGCCACCTTGAAAGACCGACCAGTGAGATAGGATTCAAACCAGCGAAGTGGAATCCCAGTGATATCCAGTGATGAGAGGGTGGACAGGAGGATCTGATGATTGACAGTGTCAAAAGCGGCAGAGAGATCCAGCAGAATGAGGACTGATGATTTGGAATTGGCTTTTGCAATTCGCAGGGCTTCAGTGACCGATAGTAGCGCAGTCTCAGTTGAATGGCCACTCCTGAAACCTGACTGTTTAGTGTCCAGTTTGTTGTTCTGTGAAAGAAACAATGAGACCTGGTTAAAGACAACTCGTTTGCATCATCATCACGGAGTTTTCATGCGTATTAAAATCACGAACCGCAGGAAGCGTCCACTGAAGCTCGTACTTCTGACTGACATGTAAACCGCCCAACCATCGATAAGAAGTTATAGCAGATCTCGCCATCGGTCAAATTAGGTTGTTGGTTACTGAGCCCTGTCACTTTGAAGCAACACATAGCCTAGGCTATTTAATTATAGCCTATATTATAGCCTATAGCCACAGATATCATACACTGTCTTTCTAGGAGACGCGCATTTAGAGAGATTATATGTTTTCTTAGCATGGTCTGTGGCACTTTTCTTCATGTCAGGGCAACAATTCAATACAAAATAAGTAAATTTTAAGTGGCTTAAATTTTAATATTGTATTCACTGACACAAATGTTCACAAACAAAGCCCAGGGCTCCGGACTGACACCACTGTGTTCTGCCGGTTCAAGTAAAGTGTGTTTGTTTGTTGTCTGCGTAGGAGGAACATCAAACGAGACAAAAGCGTAACAACATCCCACTCTTTTGAGCTGCGAAGCGCGGACCGTTTATCAGCGCCGCCACACAAACAAACTTGTTTTTTCTATCATTTATTGTTTCTATATTCCACTTTTTATATTTAAAACATAAATCTCATAACATTATTTATGCAATAGGGTATGTGCGGTCTAAATGCATTTACAAGTGCTGACAAATAAGTGTATAGAGGCTCTATAATAGAGCCCTGAATGTTTAATCATACTTATATATATCATTTATATTATACTTTATTTTTTTAAGCCATATAATTGAAATGTAAAGGCACTTAGCTAAAGTATAATTGAAACATATATAGCCTATATATTAAGTGTATTCTGACACATATTTGAATGTCTTTGGGCTTAGCGCCGGATATATCCACTCACCATCATCATGAACGCATTCAGAAAGACAAATGTACCAGTTTATAATGTTTACATTGATATGTCCAGTGTAAAAACACCTAAACGCAGTTGCAAATACATTGGATGGGTTTATTATACACGAGACGCTCATGAACGCAATCCGTCATTGAATATTTTTTGTGAGTATCGATGTGTGTGTGATTCTCAGAGATTAACTTACTTCAGTGTTTCCAGTTTACAATCCTTCATCCCATCAGAGAGCAGATTAACTCCTGAATCTCCAAGTTTATTCCATGACAGATTCAGTTCTCTCAGGTGTGATGGGTTTGATCTCAGAGCTGTATCCAGAGCTACACAACCTTCATCCGTGACGCCACAATCACTCAACCTGTAGAGAACAATGACACCCTTTATTCTTGCATTTTAAGATACACAACTCTAATAAGCCACAGCTTTACAGTAACACATTCAACAGATTCAGTCTAAGTTTCTCAAATTGCATTTTATACTAGATCTACAGTCATGGTCAGAATTATTGGCACCCTTGGTAACTATGAAAAATACATCTGCAATGTTTATCCTTTTGATCTTTCATTCAAACTTATCTTAAACCACATGTACCAATACAACAAAACCTGTCCCTAACTTTATTCATATGCCACTTTAATTTTGACATACATCATAAACACAATAAGTACATAGTACTGAATATTTTTATTAATGAGTGATATGTTTGGAGGAAGTCGTGGCCAGATGGTTAGAGATTTGGACTCAGAATCCAAAGGTTGTGAGTTCGAGTCTCGGCCGGCAGGGATTGTGGGGGGGGGGGCACTCTCTCCACCATCAATGCCACGACTGAGGTGTCCTTGAGCATGGCACCGAACCCCCGACTGCAGACTGCTCCCTGGGCGCTGCAGCATCAATGGCTGCCCACTGCTCCGTGTGTGTGTGTGTGTGTGTGTGTGTGTGTGTGTACACTATGGATGGGTTAAAAGCAGTATGGGTCACCATACTTGGCCATATGTCACATAACTTTCACTTTCAAAACAAGGGCATTGTTTACATTACTATACAAGTCCTTAATTTCAGTAGGATGATAATGTTTATACAATCTTACCACAGTGTTACCAGATTACAGCGAAGATCTTTGAGTCCAGCAGAGAGCAGCTTCACTCCGGTGTCTCCTATGTTACTCTGAATCAGATCTAGTCTTCTCAGGTTTGAAGGATTTGATCTCAGACATGAAGCCAGAGCCGCACAACCTTCATCCGTGACACAGCAATAATTCATACTGTACAGAAAATGCAAATATAGACTAATTAATTACATAATTACAGAACAGACAAATATAGACTATTTTCAGTCAATTTTGATCCCCTTCACATTCAAACCTTCATCTTCTTCTTACACACTGATATCCAGCCCTCACATACATCACATAAAAACCTCCTCAGCTGCTTGAGTGTAACACACACACACACACACACATTCACTAAGTGTTACTTACTGAACTGATCTGGATTCTTTAACCACAGGCAGCAGGTTCTGAAGAACTTCATCTGCTGTGTTTTGTGCTCCAATAAATAGTTTTAGATCAAAAACATCCATCTTCTGTTCTGATGTCAGCAACACATAAACAAGAGCTGACCACTGTGAAGAGGAGAGTTTGGTTTCACCTATTTGTCCAGATTTCAAATAATCTTGGATCTCCTGCATCAGTGAAAGATCACCCAGTTCACTCAGACAGTGGAACAGATTGACGGCTCTCTCTGGAGAGCGATTCTCCGTGATCTTCATCTTTAAATACCGAACGGTTTCCTCTTTGTTGTAGGAGCAGCATCTTGTCTGTGTCGGTAGTTTTTGCAAAAGAGTCTGATTGGACTCCACTGAGAGACCCAGAAGGAAACGCAGAAAAAGGTCCAGATGTCCATTCTTGCTCTGTAAAGCAACATCTGCAGCTTTCTGATGTAACTTAGATACTGAACTCATCCATTTTAAAGCTTTGGAGAGCAGACTATGTTTGGTTTGGTCAAACACATTGATTTTGCTGTTCATAAAAGAGAGTGTGCATATAGAGCCGCTAGATGCTCCTGAATGCTCAGATGAACAAAGCAGAAGACTTTCCCCTGATACAAGCCAAACTCCTCTCTGAAGATCTGGGAGCACAATCCGGAGTACACCGATGCTTCTCTCACATCAATGCCACTCTCTCTCAGGTCTTCCTCGTAGAAGATCAGGTTGCCTTTCACAAGCTGCTGAAAAGCCACTTTCCCCAGTTTGAGGATCATGTCTTCATCTGTCTCCTTCTTCTCATAGTCCTTCTCACGTTTGATGTTGGTCTGAAGGATCAAGAAGTGCGTGTACATTTGAGTGAGAGTCTTGGGAATCTCTCCACTCTCTGCTCGACTCATCTTCTCCAGAACCGCGGCTGAGATCCAGCAGAACACTGGGATGTGGCACATGATGTAGAGGCTCCTTGATGACTTCAGGTGTGAGATGATTGTATCGGCCAGACTCGGATCACTGATTCTCTTCCTGAAGTATTCCTCCTTCTGTGGCTCATTGAAGCCTCGTACCTCTGTCACTCGATGGACACACTCGGAGGGGACGAGATCAGCTGCTGCTGGTCTGGAGGTGATCCAGATGAGAGCAGAGGGAAGCAGATTCCCCACAATGAGGTTCATCAGCAGCACGTCCACTGAGGCTGATTCACTTACATCACACAACCTCACATCACTCTGAAAATCCAGAGACAGACGACACTCATCCAGACCATCAAAGATGAACAACACTTTATATTCATCACTGGATATTTCCATTTCTTTAGTTTCAGGGAAAAAGACATGAAGAAGATCTGAAAGACTGAGTGTTTTGTCCTTCATCAGGTTGATTTCTCTGAAAGGCAGTGGAAATATGAGTTGGACGTCCTGATTCTCTTTCCCTTCAGCCCAGTCCAGGATCAACTTCTGCACAGAGACTGTTTTTCCAATACCAGCGACTCCCTTTGTCAGCACAGTTCTGATGTCTTTGTCTTGTCCAGGTAAAGGTGTAAAGATGTCACTGCATTTGATGGCTGTGTCCTCTGTTGCTGCTCTCCTGGATTGTGTCTCAATCTGTCTCACCTCATGTTCATTACTGATCTCTCCACTCTCACTCTCTGTGATGTAGAGCTCCGTGTAGATCTCATTCAGGAGTGTTGGGTTTCCCTGCGTCGCTGTTCCCTCATACAGACGAACAAACTTCTTCAGCAGATTTGATCTAAACCGGTTGAGGACTTCGGAGTCATGGCTGTAAAATTTAAATACCTAATTATTACACACAATTTGGAAGTAAATGTACAGAGCTATAAATAGCATTTTTTTTAATAATGGGACAAATGTTTTATGAATTACGTTTGATTATTAACAGAGGTGTAAAATCCAGGTTCAGAAAGTAAAAGTCCTTCCCAGGATTTTGTTCCAAACACGTGGATTTGCTAATTAGCACAGTTTTTCCATCAGAGATGGAACCAAGTCATTCCTTTCAAGTCACAAGCAAGTCTTGAGACGCATCCCAAGTCCTCAAATAGTTCAAGTTAATGAGATAATTAAGTTCCTAATTAAAAGGTGATTGAGCATTAGTGATGGACAGCTGCTGTTAACAAGCAGCATCACTGAAGAAAAGAGAAACATAAGAACTACAAATGACTTCAGTCACAGACTTGGAGGAAATCAACTGGTTAAAAACACCAACAACAACTTAAATCACTCGAGATCTGATTAAAAAACTCCACAAACAGCGTCACCAGCTTCACTTATTACTAACCAGACTGAGTAATTGTATGTCTGCAGAGTCCCTTATTGAGAATAACAGAGGTTTAGATGTTGTTTTATTAGTCAAGATAAAAAATATAAAACGATGCCACCATAATTGTGGTCAGTGTTTGCTTTAATTTGTCTCTTGACCCTTTTAGTTATTAAAAGTAATTTGCATTTAAGCGATTGCAATGTTGTTTCAAACAGTTGTACATTGCTGACTCAAAAGCTTGAATACACGAAGTGTATTAAGTGTATTCTTTCTGTTTGTGACTCATTTGAATGAACATCACGTAGTGGTCTCTATTTGGTTTATTGACTGATATTCAGCTGTTACAGAATTGCAAAAGCATTTTGTTGATTGTCACCATTGTTGAGTTTCATATATTTCAAATTCATTAACTGTAACTACTAGAGCCACACTTTGTTTATGTGCTGTAGTTTCACATAGATGCTTGCGCAAAATTTAAATGAGTAATAAATAAACATGAAACTAATTTTGACAGGACAACTTATCATGAGCTCCTCATATAAAAACAGCACACATCTCTTCACTGCTTTACATGCATTGCTTCAGAGAGAGATCTAACACAAAGTCAAGAGCCCAACTAAAGCAAACATTGATCTCCATGAGAGTGGAATCATTTTAACCAGTAAAACATCAACATCTGATCCTCATCACTAATGCACAATCATCATTTAATTAGTCACACATCATTAACTTGAACTCTTTGAGGACTTGGGATTTGACTTGAGACTTGGTTCCTCCTCTGGTGAAATCAGCTGCTGAATTCATAGGTGGAACAAAAATATGGCAGGACTTTTACACTTCTGATTATTAATCATGTGTTTTAGTGATGCGTGATGATTACAGCACCTAAAACAATTATAAAAACATCCAACATTTTACCTCAAACCAGGACACATGCTTTCATTACAATCCTGTGGTTGTTTCTCAGACCGGTCATATGTCCTATCAGCTGGTGCTTTTGGGGCTGGTCTGGATAGTTGGTTTAGCCATAATCAGCATGAAAAGAATATAAAATCAGACATTCCAATGTTAAAGAATTGTATAATTGACTGAATAACATACCATAAGTTTGTGTGAATGTATTAACAATACATAAGGGCACAGTGGAAATCATTTAAAAGTCAGCCTGACATTTTTCTTTTAAAAGGAGCATTTTTATCAGGCTCTTACATTTATGTCCAGTAATTTCGCTTCAATGGCAATGAAAAGTTTATTAGTGAGCTATTGATATGCCATATTTGAAAAAATTTAACTTCAGTCCAATAATTGGTGTTTAACTAATTTGATTGCAAAACCAGGAAGGTCCACGCTTGCTTGCTTTTTTTGGCAAAAACCTTAGATGCTACGCACAAAATCCTGTTATTGCCACTATTTTCTTTAGTTTAATAACAAGCAGAAAAGTTTAGATGGTATTTTTTATTTTCATCTTGGCTCTGTATAATGCATATTAAAGGTCATAAGGGCAGCGCTGCTTGTTTACTTTTCAATATACACGAATCCACAAACGACTTAAATTATTCAGTTTATAAACGTGCCTCACACTCCCTCTGTTATTGAGTAACTCCAGCAGTACATTGACTGAACTGCTGTGAAAAGATAACTGATGAGCACGAGCAGAGAATGTGTTTACACCGGAAACCATGGAAAGGCTTGAAGCGCCACCTGCTGGCAGACAGTGAACCTGCGTCTCTTCTTCATATTGCATGTATGCAGCATCTTTGCTTGTATGATAATTAAAATGCAGTGGTTGCCTCTAATTGTAAATGGAAAGAGCACAGCCGAGCCTTATTTTGTTTATATGAAGAGATTTATTTTATTGGTGTTACTTATTTGATTTAGTGCTTGTTTTAAAATTGTAATTTAGTTTTGTTATTTACATTTACATTATATTAAAACTAATTTATTTAGCAGAGGCTTTTATCCAAAGCAATTAAAACCAATAATATGCAATGAAATGCTATATTAGTATATTATTATAGTGTTATATTTCAGTTTCACAAAGAAATGTGCAGCATTTTCTCCAAGCAATAATAAAAGGACACATTTATTTTATAATCTGTCTTAAATCTCATTTTGTTTAAATAAAATCATGAATCGAATCGAGTTAATTGTTACATCCCTAACACTATATGATCCAAAGTAACCAGTAATGCACTACTTGAGTAGTTTTTCTTAATCCGATACTGTTTTACTCTTACTCAAGTAACTATTCAGACTATTACTTTTACTCGAGTACAGTTTTTGGGTACTCTACCCACCTCTGCTGATCTGTATATATCAAAAATAACACAATGGCAACTAGCCACATTAGCAAAGTGCTAACAAGCACATTCAGAAAAGCAATTTGCAAACATCATAAAATATATTTACGTGTTCTGGATATGAAATTGGATCATGAACAGTTGGTTATCCATCTTTGATAATTAACTTCCATACATATCCAGTGTTTGACCCTCGTTTGCAAAGCAGTATGATGTAAAATGACTTGCACATACTGTCATTTCTTTTGGGACACATTCCCATCTTAATTAAAATTAGACCACTGCATCCTTAGTGGTTCAGATGCTGGGAGTTTACGAAGACTCTGAACAGATCAGTTATAATATTTCTGTAGTTGAGACATTATATCACAATCAATCCCACCAATCATGGACAGGGCTGTCCCTACAATGACGTCAACGTAGGAAGAATTGGGTTTATGGAGATTATCAAAAAAGAAGTGGGTGAATTTGAGTTGTATACACACACTGTCGACACACATCTGTGTTCAAACACCTTATAAAAGTGAATTGTGCATAATAGGTCCCTTTCAAAATCAGGATCATTACAGAATTGCATATTTGAAAACTTCACATATACCATAATACTACAAACCTATTTTCACGGAAGTTTCATAAGAAATATGTGATTCTGGACCACGAAACCAGTCATAAGGGTACATTTTTGGAAATTTTGATTTATATATTATCTGAACGCTGACTAAATAAGCTTTCCATTGATGTTTGTTAGGATAGGACAATATTTTCCGAGGTACAACTATTAGAAAATCTGGAATCCGAGGGTGCAAAAACATCAAAATGTTGAGAAAATCACCTTTAAAGTTGTCCAAATTAAGTCCTTAGTAACGCATATGAAGGGTTGGTTTTAATGCTCTCTATTAGCTTTCCGCTGTAATGATGTTGTGGAGAGTAACTTTACATAGATACCGAACTTAAGTGAGTAACTCCTAAAGAGAGGGCAGCAGCGAGCGAAGTTTGTGGCATGTTTCCGGCCATTTCTGTTCGCAAGTTTGCTGCATCCACTCACAAAAATAAAGTTTTGCTATATTTACGGTACAAAATATCTTCATGGAACATGATCTTAATATCTAATGATTTGTGGCATAAAAGAAAAATCAATCATTTTGACCCATACAATGTATTGTTTGGCTATTGCTACAAATATACCCGTGCTGCTTATGACAGCTTTTGTGCTCCAGGGTCACATTTACATTATATAAAACATATTATCATAGAAATTGCATACCTGAGACTAGGTTGTATGTTTCCACACTTAAATTGCTTTGGCTCATCCATTGACTGATCACTCTTCAATGACACGGAGCTGGGCTCTGGTTTTGATCTCTCCTGCAGGACTGAACTGGAAGAAGTTAATTAGTGTAATTACTGGAGCTATTCTGTACGATTACATCTCATTCATTTTTCATGAGAAGACTAGGAAAGACCGTATGATGTTATTATTCAATGAACTGAAAAAATATATAAACACAAAAAAAGGCAAAACGTTATGGATCTTTTTTCCATAATATAAATGATTGTTTATTAAAGTACCTGCATCTTGGAGAAAACTCTTCATTTCTTAATCTCTGTGAACTGTCCATGATGGAGCTGTGTAGGTTTGACAGAACGGAAATGACATTTAGACACAAAAACGAATCACATAATCAAATGAATCAAACATTATAATATATCTGAATGGATCCTGTGACTGTTAAGTTAATCTCAGCCGTACATTTACACAAGTGCTGTTAGACCATCACAAATAACACGTCCTTTCACTCACCTCGATCAAACTTTCACAAGATTACGTTTCTCAAAACCCTCAAACTTTTCCATCAAGATACATCCTGCATAAACGTACATATTCGTCTTTATTAAACACTTCAGTGGTACATTTTACTTGTGTAACATATTCTGCGTGTTTAAAATGGTGGCAGATGGACTCTGTGGTGTACTTTCTCTTTCTCTTTTGCAGAGTTAAACAAAATGAAAGACTTCGGCCGTCCTCTTCACACAGAGCTCATTATGGCTTTTCCATGCCATAAACATACACAGAAGCTCATCATCAGCACCAAATATACACCTAAAAACATGTTACGAAATTTGAACAGTGTAATAAAGAAACATTTTGCCTTTGAGAATGTTAAGAACAGTAGTGAAACAATTTAACACTGAAACGTGTCTCCCTCTGTTGGCTGGATAGTTTCTGACTCGTTTTTCATCTCACTTGTGTAGTGATGTAACCAGTGGTGTAGTCTAGCTTTTTGTAGTGAGTATACTGTGCTTTTTTCCCCTCCCAGCCTCATACACACCCATCCCAGAGCGACACCCCATGGCACCACCACACTCACTAATGCATAAAGTATGCATCTACATGTAATTGAGAGCATTATTAAAGACTGCTTATGTGTTATCAACATTCCAATTTATTATAAACAACAAAAGACAGTCAGCTGATAAAACCTGTGCTCCAGGTACCATATTCATATAGTATCATCATTCTTAAAGGTATAGTTCACCCAAAAATGAAAATTGTTATAATTTCCTCACCCTCAAGTTGTCCCAAAACTGTATGAGTTTCTTTCTTCTGTTTAACACAAAAGAAGATATTTTGAAAAATGTTGGTAATCAGACAGTTGGCAGCACCCATTGACTTTCATAGTCTATATTTTTTCCTACTGTGGAAGTGGCTGTATTGGTGTAAATGTTTTAAATAGACATGTGCCAGTATCTGTAATACAATACATCACGATAATGAACATGCTCAATGTCAGGGGTGGGTGACATTCATTTTCGGTTTACATTTTCGCCTGTTTTTTTTATTTCGGCCCGACACCAATGCCATTTTCGGCCGAACATTTTCGTGTGTGCTGAGCAGCTGATATCTACCTAACTTACTGTCTATGAATGAAAGTTCTGTCACAAAACGATGTTGTTACGTATCCTCACGTTTTTTAAGTGGGTATACGGAAATCCTTTGACTTTCCTAGTGGGTATACGGCGTATACCTGCGTATCACGTAGACTACACCACTGGATGTAACCCGAGCATGAGTGGAGCTCAATACGCTCAGCGCCGCTCGCTCCTCACAGAACGCTCTCTGCTAGCTGGAGAAGCTGGGGAATAGGCTAAGCTACGTTGAAGATAGTCTAAAATCTAAAATCCTGTGAGGATTGAAAGGCGGTTTATTAGACCGCAGTTTGGGTCGATTTTAATTTTAGAAAGTATTTTATTTAATAACGAAACGAAATAATTCATCTTGAGTGTGCTTTCATGAGCCTGAAGGTGTATTTTGTGAAAATCTATATCTGCATTTCATCTTGTGTGCGTGTTTTGAATGCGTGCACAACAACTGAAGCGTGTTGTAATGGAAGTACACTTTTTCAGTTATACATTTTTTTGTCAAGTGGCTTCACAAACAAGCTTTTAAATAAAAATAGTACTTTAATACATTTAAATTAATAATGTCACCCTGAAACATAACCGTTACTTACCGGACTACTGCTTTAATGGAGACATTTATTCAATAATTTCATTATAAACAGGGGGGTGGGGGGGTAGGCCTACTGGAGACAATATATCAAAATAAAGGTGGCTTAAATTTAATCTCTCCAGTTTTATTTTATTTATTTTTTCTATAAGGCTTGCATTTTTGCCAAAATATGAGAAAAGCAAATATTTTTCAGTCTCTGATGTTGCATCTCTAAGTTTTGCAAGATAAATTGTCCAAAACATTTACTTCTAGGTAAGCTTTAGTACAACAGAAAAGGGAAAATTAAAGTAAACTGTTTCTAATGGGCCTGGTTTGTTAAAGCTCTAACTTGTACAAGTCAAAACACATTATGCAGACCCTCTGTATTTATAGATTGCAATTAATACATGGATGTATTATCAATATCATGCAGCGCCAGTATGAGTGGATTCAAAGATGGGAAAATGCTTAATGTGTCCCATCACTGTGAAATGCAGTATATTTTTTTCTGTGTGCCACAGCCATGCGATAGCAAGTTACACAAGCAGAGAAAAAAAATGCACCAAGATCTGAAGTTGCAGTGTAATATTTGAGGTAGTGCTGTATAATTCAGTGCACAAGCGTTCAGCTTTTCACAGAGCAGGCTATAGAAGTCCACTGCCAAATTATTTTCATGTTTCAAACAGTATTTCCCTCAGAACCACAGCCCAAGCTACAATGAAGACATGCAGAAGCCAGACTGACAAACTAATGCGCCTTTATTTATCATAGACAGAACTTAATTTCAATTGTTTCTCAAACAATTGTTTTCAAACTCAAATTTCATAAGCAGCAAAAAAAATTATAATTCTGTACTTAAAGTACTAACAGCTGAAACAAAACATTTCTCTTTACATACATACTATGCATGGTTTAAACAAACAAAATTAATCTATTTTTCAGCCACCTTAGTTGGACGGATGCTGAACAGATCTCGGAGGTTTACTTCAGGATCAACATAGTGGGGGATTTTACGCTCATTAAAGAGGCCGGTCAGATCAGCTTCCAGTTTGGCCCTTGGAGAGATCTTCATGCGTAACGAGAAGAGCGAGCGAAGGTCTTCGACCAGAGGACGACGACTGCGCCCTTCCAAACGCTTCTGCCAACTCTTGCTGCTCCGCTTATGTGGGCGCTTAACACAAATAACCAGAGAGTTAAAAACATCTTACGATTATTTTTAAACATACAAACACCAATGAACTTAATACAAATGTGGTAAAGTACACAATGCTGTTAATCAAGCTCAAAGCTTTTGAAAGTGGATCCAAAAAATATAAACGGTCAAAGTTGTCCAAAGAAAATAACGCATTTTGGCTTAAGCTCAACTTTGAAAAGGTTAAATCCACTTCAAATCTTGACCAGTGTATTTTAAGGGCAGAAGTACCTTGAGTTTGGCCACGTCAGGTTCATGACATACCATGTGGCGGACGAGGCTTTCCTGTTAAAACAGCACGGGTTACTAGCACAATATTTCACAATCTACAAACACTACAGATCTTCAAAAACATCGAGGTCAAAACTGGAGCAGAACTCAACCACTGGTTACTTAAGCGTCATTTCACAAGGCCATCGTATGCTCCTCAAATGCACTCACACGCATGGCAAAACTCTTGCTGCAGCCCGGGAAGGAACAGCAGTGTGAGAGCAGCTGTAGATGGATCTTTCGGATGTGATGCTGCAGGTTGAAGGTGGTGGAAAAGTAAGCCTGGCAGCCCTGACTGGGACACAGCAAAACCGGCTTCTGTAACGCATGTGTCCGCTTGTGTCTCCTCAAAGCATCACGCTTCCTGAAGGCTTTTTCACATACCACACAGGGGAACGATGCTGTTGACAGAAGGAAACGTTCTTAGAGCTGTTGGACAAACAATTACCAAGCACACCACTCACGGAAAACCGCCGTTTACATCCAATAAGCCAACACTAGCAGTTCCACCGGTTTACCTGTGTGACTCGCCATGTGTTTCTGTAAACTCTTCCAGGTGTTCACACTGACGGGGCATTCAGCATGAAGACAGCGATAACCTGAAGAAACAAACACTGGGTGGGTGTTGTGAGCGTGTTAGAAGCACTTCTGATACCACCTACCCACCATAAAACAACAAAAACAGTAATTTGACTACATTAGAGTAACCTTCTGACACTCATGGGTCTTTGACCCAACTATACTCAAACAGAATACAGATGTCACTCAAATTAATGAGTTTAAGTCCCAGTATTGCTTTGCAATCAATCTCAACTCCAAAGCATCTAAACAAAGTTCGTACCTCAAGTTGAAAACTCACTCCCCTGCATTTTACATAGTCTTAATTTGTACTAAAACAAGTTCACAAGCAGAAAGCATTAAATGTGAACCATTAAAGATACTTGAGTAACCACTGCGTAACATGTTAACAGATAACAGCTAATGAGCTTAACCAATTAATATGGTTAGAGTTAATGCCAGGGATTAAAATTCATAAATGAATCTTCACCTGAATGTCTCCGTTCATGTGCTTTCCGCGCAACGTGAGACGCGAACCTCACTCCACAGCCGCTCTTCGAGCATCTTAACCGGGGAAAGATGAAGATATTTGCACTTTTTTTTGATGTTTTATGGTGAAAGTTACAGAGCATAGGTCAAGAAAAACACATCGTGCAGACGCACCTGAAGCTGGGTGTACCGTGCGTCGCCAGGTGCAGTTTTAACGCTCGCCGCTTCCTAAACGTCTTTGCGCACTGTGGATCATTACACTGAGAAAACAGACTCCGTGATTAAAACCAAAGAGTGTTCAGGTGAACGGAGTAATTGTGTGGAGGGGAAGATCATAGAGTCCGACCTTGAAATACTCGCGTGTCTCGCCGTGAGCGTAGCGCACGTGCCTCTTAAGTCTCTCCGCGGTGAAGAAGCTTTGGCCACATGCAGCAGCACTGCACCTGCTCAACGACAACCAAACACAGATGTACAACACCTTTAAACTGGACACTTATTTCCCACCATGCAGTTCAGTTTAAGCATGCCTACCGATATTACACATAGCATCTCAATTAATACGATCCCATAACTAAATTTAAAACTACTGAGGGTTTGTCAAATACGCTAATGCATTTAAATAAGCCTATGGAGATCTCACTACATTTACATTTATGCATTTAGCAGACGCTTTTATCCAAAGAGACTTACTCAGGTTATACATTTTTTTGTCAGTACATGTGTTCCCTGGGAGTCGAACCCACAACCTTTGCGCTGCTAACG
>CM049879.1:1117500-1182500 GCA_027474115.1 Schizopygopsis malacanthus
AAAGAGTACTTGAAGTGAAAATTATGAACTATATATTTCTTACAGGTGAACAGTATCTCAGGAAATGTGTAAAAGAAAAAAAAATGAACTCATGTCCTCTGGACTGCTCACTGCATGAACTGAATAACCACTAGATAGCAGTATGACAAATGAAATAATACTTTCAGTATTCATCACTATATGGAATCAGTAATATAATAAAACAGAAACGAATAAGGGTGTAGTATAAGTAGTCCCTTACATTAGGTCAAATGAGAGCAAACATACCCATATCGTTATGACAAGACTACTTCTAAGCAAAGAAGAAAAAAACCATCTCAGTGAATATACTGGGGCACCGAATCACATTCTCGAGAATGTTACATGTGCATGAATGTGAACATGAGCAAATAATTTCATGGCTGCAGTTTACATAATAGCCAGCAGTGTTGCTAATAATACAGGTCTGTGAATTCTATATATAGCTCTGTTAATTGCATAAACTTGCAATGAAAAACATTTGCAATCGTTTCATTTTCACTGTGCTTACACCGGACATGAGGGGCTCAACACTGGGTGCAACACGACACAACAAATCCCCAACAGGTCTATGAAATACACCACTTCTGACAAAGAACAAATTGATTTGCAACAGTGACTTTGTCATGTCAATATTTTAATGTGTAGACACTTTTTACCTAGCACAACCAGTGGAAGACATCACCACCACTAGACTGCTCATTAAACCACGCGTAGCATAAATATCACTAACCCAAACCACTTTCCAGAGACTTTAGCATTGGTGTATTTTGTCGGATTTTCTAAGTTGCCGATATTTTAAAACACAGCAGACTTTGAAATATTGTGGATACTAAATGTACACTGTTGGATTGCATCAACATGCTACAGGTTACTGCCTGTATTACTGCTACATTTTTAGTTAAGTGAACATTTAAATGTAGTTTTTACTCTAATTGAATGAATATGCATTTAATGTAAACTACTTCAGCTTTCCTTTGTAAAGACAATAAAACGTGGTATATCTTTCTATGTTTGTAAAGGTGCGTTCACGCCAGATGCGAATGAAGCGTTAAGCGCGAATGATTTACATGTTAAGTCAATGCAAAGATGCGATGTTCAATCCTGCGGCGCTATTCGTGCGAATTGAGCGTTTGGGGCGTTTGCGCGAGTTGAAAAATCGGAACTTTGGCGGATATTCGCGCCGCGTTAACCAATCAGGAGCTTGCTCTAGCAGTGACGTCATTACGAGCGGAGGCAGACAATCCCAAACAACAACAACAATGGAGGACAAATGAATAGTGGTTGTATGTGGGTACCCGGAGCTGTACGATACTACTCGTACTTTTACAAAAACAGGAATAAATTTATCAACGAGACTGGAGCTGCCTCGCAGAAGCCCCCCCCCCATGACGTGAATTCACGTCTGTAGTGTAGTGAACTTAACGCGCGAATGAAGCGAGTAAACTCAATGTTCAAGCGTCCAACTACGTGCGAATAGCGCGATTTATTCACTTCATTCTCGTCTGGTGTGAACGCACCTATAGAGTTTGAAGTGATTTCTCACAATGCAGATATTAGGTGTTTTTGTGTGTTTTCTTTTGAATACAAGGCTTGGATTTTCTGACTTGGGTATTTGATGGATTTCTGTTGTTTATGTTGTAGGTAATCTCAGATTTTGATATGACTCTCACCAGGTTTGCCTACAATGGCAAACGCTGTCCTACATCCCATAGTAAGTACAACAATCACTAATATTGCCTTTAGTTTTGCTGAGCTAGTTGTCCACCAATCAATTAGCCAATTAGTGTGGTTAAATAGTTGTATTTTTTGTGTTGACAGCACGCTGGGTGTTTAGCTGTTAGACTGTTTGCACACTCAGCATCTTTAAATTAAAACATCGTCACATTCATAGACATTGAGACGGATGTCTTTGGTCAGAAGTTTTTGTTTAGTTGATTTTGAAAATGTGTAATTTTCCAGGTCCCTATGACAAAACATTAAGCACAGAATGCTAGATAAAGGTTGTGAGAGTTTAACGAGCTTTCTCTATTAACATAAATGTATAAATCTAACCTAAAGTGAATGCTGTTGAACACTGAAAGCTGTAAATAACCTACAGAAAATCAGACCTGCCAACCTGTACGCATTTTGCATAGCACAAACAACACAACTTCAAAACAACTACCAACAGACACAAGCAAGACATCGGCCACATTGTCTCAGCATCTTCCTTTTATAGATCCAGCTGGTCACTAATTAGGACGAGATAGATGATGTCATCTCCTCCAGCGATGACTGGCAGGGAGCAGGACCAATGGCGTAGCGCTAAAAAAGAAAAAAAAAACAGACAACAACACAAAACGGCACCTGCCGTAACACTTCTTATTCAGTTACAGCGATAGCTGGATGCTTTTGGGGGGGGCGTCAGTTCTTTTGCTTGTGTATGCTAGTGATGGGTCGGTCTTGAATGATTCATTAATTTTGAACGAATCTTTAATGTGACTCGAGAAGAACGAGTCGTCTCGGGGAGTGATTCGTTCAGTCGTGCATGCGCACCATCCTATAGGTTCTGTACTGGAATTAGTTCACCTGTTTCGAGTTTTTTGAGTCGTTTGTTCATCACGTGACAGCCCCGTAAACTAAACCTAGAGTAGAGTAGAGATCGACCGATATATCGGGTTTACCGATATTTTTCCCGATATTTAAGCATTTTACCATAACCAGCAGTGAAATGTGTTCTCTGTATTTGACCCATCCAAGCACACACACACCTGGAGCAGTGGTCTCTCTCTCTCTCTCTCTCTCGCACGCACGCACACACACACCTGGAGCAGTGGACGCGCACACACACACACGCTCTCTCTCTCTCTCGCACGCACACACACACCTGGAGCAGTGGACGCGCACACACACACGCGCGCTCTCTCTCTCTCGCACGCACACACACACCTGGAGCAGTGGACGCGCACACACACACACGCGCTCTCTCTCTCTCGCACGCACACACACCTGGAGCAGTGGACGCGCACACACACACACACGCTCTCTCGCGCTCTCTCTCTCTCGCACACACACACACACACACACCTGGAGCAGTGGACGCACACACACGCGCTCTCTCACTCTCTCACACACACACACACACACACACACCTGGAGCAGTGGACACTGTTCACTCAGGAGAAGCTCCAGCACGATTACCGCATGTTATTTTTTATACAAGATTCACTCGTTTGAAACACGCTAAACTATATTAATATTTACTATAGAACCATTATTTCACCAATAAACATCTAAATAAATACATCTCTATCAAAATTAATGATTTATTATCTCCGCAAGCGATCGCAGTTTGAGTATAGTTCTTAAAATGAAGTTGATATGACTTCTGTCCTTTATTTTCTCCATTTGAATACATTAGACATTATTGTTGCTGATGATGCTTTTTATAAATAAAATGTTTTTATTGTAATTTGAAGATTAAATTTAACATGAAAGAATGTTAATTTTCAACAGTTTTGTGTTGTTGTTAAGACGACTGAAAGGAGGAAAACCAAAGCAAAGAATGGACTTACTTCACTCCTTTTATATATTTACTTTATAACAGTAAATAAATATCGGTTATCGGGAACATAAACATACAAATAATCGGTATCGGTTATAAAAAAATCAATATCGGTCGATCACTAATCACAAATATTTTCCAAGGTTGGCAGGGCTGGAAAATGAATCAGCGTTAAGTTGTCTCATGTGGATTTCTCGTGTTGTTAAAATGAGTAATAAATGGTATGCTTTCAGATATTCTGGAGAATAGCAAACTGATCAGTGAAGACTGCAAAGCCAAGGTGAGAAAGCTCAGGTTTTCCCTAATGAACACATTTAGTTTTGACTCGGAAATCAATCGATGTTACACTGTTATGTGTTTGATGTCAAATTCACAGATTTTCAACCACTTCGAGTAAATTAACAATGTGTTATTGTTTCTGTTACTTACACCAAAATATCAATTTATTTGTCAGTTCCAGGGCTTTTGTGAAAACTACAGATCATACTTCTGTTACCTTTTTTGTTAATTGTCCTAAATGCTGTTTTATCACAAAACACTGATCATTTATTCTGTGTGCAGGTTTTACAGACATATCTTACCTTAGCTTAGCACTGTATAGATGTCTTTTTGATGACCAGGACAGTTTTGAAATTGTTGAGGGTTGTTTTTCTGCAGCTGAAGGATCTTCTGGACACGTACTACCCTATAGAGATCGATTACAACCGCTCAGTGGACGAGAAGTTTCCACTCATGGTTGAATGGTGAGATACATCTACTTATTAACTTATCTCTCAACAACAACAGAAGGTGACCCTACAATGCATCTGATTCCTATGAGGGTCCAAGTCTGACCATTATTTGTTATACAGCAGTGTTTATTTTTGTGACACTTGTGGCGGCAGGTGACATTAATTTGCATATTCATGACGTCAAGTTTGCGTACAGACGAGTTTTGGCACTTCAGATCTGTTCTACTCTATGAAATAACAGCTGAAAAAAAGAAATTATTTATAACACCCATAACAGCGCCTAGGTTGTGACCGCTGGTGTGGCTGATCATGAACACCAAGGATATTAAAAACAAACAATATCTACAAAGATTGTCACATACTGTAATACAACTGAATGCCCAATAAAGCTGTTCACATTATATTTTCTGTTGTCATAAAACAAGTATAAATGGTAAACACGACCCATTAATAGGCTATTACTTGTTAACCAGGAATTACTCTTCACTATACTCCTTAAATCCTTATTTATAATCGCGACGTCATCTGATAAAATCAATATAAATCTAATTTACACTAAAAAGCAACTATATGCGGTGGTTTTGTCTATATTACTTTTGTCTCATTCAGCGCACTGCCTGCGTCTGAGTAACAAACTATGCGCATATTAACAGACGAATTGTTGGTATTTAAAGGTCCAAACACTCAGTAAGCGACAGGTGCTTGGAAACGCTGTTTTGTAAATGATTTACTGACGAGTCGGCTGCGCTTCGGCCAGCTGAAAGCTCTGCCGCTCGCTGCTCAGAACAGACTAGGGATGGCTCGATACCACTTTTTCAGAACCGATACCGATCCGATACCAAAAATTCTGAGTATCTGCCGATATCGATATCTATCTTATACCAGCAGAGTTTTTTAATCAGTGTAGAATTTCTATATCTCAGTGTGTGTTGACCTGCTCATCACTATTTTGTGTTTTACACACAATCTACTAAATGTAGACAACTTGACTGTAAAGAAAAACAACAAATGAATGGATATGTAATTATAATCTTTGACAAAAATACTTGTATAAACTAGGTTAGTGAATAATTCAGTTGCAAAAGCTACTCTAGAAAAATCATGAGTGCACATAAATTTGATCAAATCTAACATTTGTGACAAAAAAATTATTGGGGAACAAAGAAAAGTGATTAAGTGTAGGACTAAATCTGGTTAAAAAAAATTATGTATTGCACTTTGTATTGTTGTAAAATACATTCATGAAAAACAAGTAATATATATATATATGCTGTAAAATTTAAATACATTTCTTTTAAACGTACTGCACAGTAATGAGGCAGCACCATATACCAGATGAGACGAACAAGAAAGGCTATTAATAATCTTTCATTGTGCAAAAATATAATATGAAAGGCTCCAATACAGAGCGTGATTAAGCACGTATGCACATCCCGTGCGCAGAATGATACACTTGAAGCAACACTGAGTCATAGCGCACAAACACAGCGCTCCAGAGTCCACATAGAGAAGTCCAAAGAACAAAGGAAAGAGATATTAATGCGTAGTTTATTAAATCTGTGCGGCAGTTTATTGAGCCTTTCCTTTTAACCGTTTTAAATGTCAGTTACTGTGCTTGTGAAGAACCCTTCATAGTGCGTGGGGGGGCTAGGAGTATCACGATTCACGATTTTATCACGATTCTTTGTCATGTTAGTTTTTCTATTTCGCAAGCTGTTTGAGCATTACAGCCAAACTAATTTCCCTATTATAGAGACAAAGGTAGCAAAATATTAAAAAGTATGGCGGATATTTAAGCCAAAGTGGGTGAAGATAAAAAGCCAGTCATTATTTTATCTTTGTTATTTTTTTTACACATTACAAATATTATATAAATAAAATAAACAGTGTTTTATTTTCAGGTAGGCTACAATAGGTGTATTTTGCAGGAGCATTCAAGAAACTGAATGACGAAATATACAAATAAAACTCTATATAGATTGATTCCTAAAGCAATTATATTAAAGTTCCCTTCCTCGCTGATGCCGAGATTCGCCGTTGAAACGCCTCAGCAGCTGGATTGGACCTCTTGCAGCTATCAGCTTATAGATCCGTTCTATCCCCTACCGCTATCCAGCGACGATCTAAAAGAGCCTTACAAAAGAGTAAATTTCAGCGCGACGTTGTTGCAAATGCCGTGCCATCATTGTAAGACGTGTGTGACAGTCACACGGTGTATGTGTCATGCTTGGGAAATCCCACACTGACGCTGTGCTCAGCAGGGCTGACTGCTCTCACTGCGAGAGTCTCAGTCTCGCCTTTCTGCGTTCGCGGATAGCTTTTTTTTCAGAAAGCGACTCCGCCCCTCCCGTTTTCTTCCTCTCAAGGACCTGTGAGGAAAAAATAACGGGGCAGAGGATTCGAGCGGCCGGTGACAAGCGAGCCCTGCTCAATGCCCGCGTGCCTCGCCGTCACTGCAGAGAGAGCATTCGCCGGTCCTCTTCACTCAGCATGATTAGCGTCCCTCCGCGGCTGCGAACGACATGATCTGTTTCAGTGGGAGTGACGGTGAGATGGATGACAGCCTTTCTCTGGCAGCTTATCGAGCTCTGTGACTGAGGAGCTCATCCGTATCATGACAAAGGCTGTCAATGAGCTCGGGCTCGAGTGGTCTACGCTTGAGGAGCCATCTCGCAGCAGTCTGGATGAGTGGTTTCTCCCCCTACTGCGCCCCCTACTTGTCTCGCATCTGTCCTTCTGCCTCCGCTGCCCTCACCTCCGTTGACGGCGTTGAAGAGAAGGTATACGAGTGCCTGCCCCCTCTGGATGAGTCCGTGGCTGCGCATCTCTGCCCACTTCTGCACTCGCTGGACACACCTACTCGGCGGCTGGACATGCGGCTTTGGCGCTTCACATTATGGCTGTGCTCCAGGTCTTCCAGACAAAGATGCTCGCCAGTGAGGAGGCCGGTCTAGATGCAGCTTCACTCAGGCACCTGAGGAGCGAGACAGACCTGGCCCTACACACCACCAAAGCCACCATCCAGGCCATCGGGCGGTCAATGTCCAGCCTGGTAGTGTTGGAATGCCACCTCTGGCTCACGATGACGGAGATGAAAGAGGCAGACAAGGTTCCCTTCCTCAACGCTTCGGTCTCGTCAGGCAGCCTGTTTGGACCAGCTGTGGAGGGCTTTGCGGAACGCTTCACAGAGGCTCAGAAGTCGACTCAGGCAATGCGAAACTTCCTCCCGAAACGCACCAGCTCTGCTGCTTCCAGTCACCCTAAACCTGCGCCGACTCAGCGGACGGCTAAGCCAATGCCAGCCACTCCTGAGCCCAACCTCCTAAAGAGCGGCAGGATAGAGGGCGTTCACACGTGGACACGACGCTATCCCTTCCCGAAGCGCAAAGGACCCCGACCCAAGATCGCCTTGGATCCAGCACCTCAGAAGTCCTCCTGATCAGCCAGGCAGAAAGAGGAGGGGCCTGAGTCTCGCCACTGCCGGACCACCCCGCAAGCAGTCTCTAATGCGCTGGGTGCAGAGAAAAGTGTGTTATTGGTTCCCCCACGGGCCCACTTTAGCACCCGGGCGTCCAACCGATGTGACAAATATCCTCTTCTGCCTAGTATAAGCATCCTGCCCTTAGGCAGCCAGTCTTTAGAGCTGTTTCAACCTCTTGCCACCCGTTCCGAGGCCTGACAGGCCATCCTTGGTGTGTCAGAGTGGGTAATGGCTACAATATGATGCTATACACTCCAGTTTGCTCGAAGACCCCCGCGCTTTGGATGTATGTGCTCAGAAAAACTGCAGTCAGGCCAGCCAAAACAGGGGGTGCTTCTCAATTCTTATTTGTATATCCTCGTTTCCTTTCTTTGCTTCCTTTCCTCGCATCTTAACTCCACCCCTTCAGGATGCGAGCAAAGGATGCACGGAAAAGATGCGAGGACGGAGGAATTGAATCAAGTGAAATGAACAGATCACACAGAAGTACAAAGTACACCCCTAACATTTTTGTAAATATTTGATTACATATTTTAATGTGACAACACTGAAGAAATTACACTTTGCTACAATGTAAAGTTGTGATTGTACAGCTTGTGTAACAGTGTAAATTTGCTGTCCTCTCAAAATAACTCAATACACAGCCATTAATGTCTAAACCACTGGCCACAAAAGTGAGTACACCCCTAAGTGGAAATGTCCAATGTCCCACAGCACTGCCAGAGTTTCCCAGAGCTTCACAGGTTGCCCCTGGAGTCCATGCGCCTGAGGAAATTTAGAATGAGTCCCCACATCCAGTGTTGGGGAAAGTTACTTTTAAAAGTAATGCATTACAATATTGCGTTACTCCCTAAAGAAGTTACGTTACTTAGTTACTTTTTATGGAAAGTAATGCGTAACTTTATTTCAGTAATTCAACTCAAATTGTGAAAGTCATGTATTAAATAAATTCAATGCACACAGACTGAAGTAGTTTAAGTCTTTGGTTCTTTTGTAATCATGATGATTTTGGCCAAAAATCAAAGAGCCCACTCCTCTACTCCCTGTACTCACACGACTGTACAGCTACACACAGCTCCAATGTCATCGTCAAATTTGCTGATGACACAAAGGTGATAGGCCTGATCACCGACAACGATGAGATGGCCTACAGAGAGGAGGTGGGTAGGGGTCGACCGATATGTGTTTTTCAGGGCCGATGCCGATACCGATTATTACAGATCAAGTAGACCGATAACCGATATTTTGAACCGATATACGTGTCTGGTGTAAAAATTTAAATTAATGCCAAAATTAATAATAACAAGAGCTCTGACAAAAAACGTTCTTTAAATGCTTTTAAACATGTCTTTAATTCTGAAAACTGTTAATAACAACAACATTTCCGTTGGTTTTAATTTATAGTACAGTGCAAATGAAGGCATAAAACATTAATTTAATTGATCTTTTAATCAAATGAGAGCTAGACTTTATTTTTGGCAAACAAATGAGTTTACTATTAAAATTAAAACATGGAAGAAATAGCGTATTGTGTTATTAAAAGTTGTAATAATTGTTGTAGTTGTATTACGTATACAGTAATATATTCGGCTAAACCGAACTTATATTTCGACAGGTTGCCATGAGGACCTTTTAAGTTTCTGTAGCCTATGTATATATGATATGACGATCGTTTTACTCAAATGAAACGGTCAAATGCTCATGAAGTGACTCTCCGAGCAGTTCTGGGGATGTTGTTCATGTATTTATGTCCTCATTTAGTGAGACGGCAGATGCTGAAAACACCGCGAGCAGCACGTGCTTCAGTATGTGTGTGTGCAGTAAATGAAACCGCACGTCTGTGTCATTCATTAACAGAGATGCAGAACATGCAGGATTCATATTTAAAGTGTTTTTGCAGCTTAATATTTATAGATACTAGTCCATAGCGCGAGTCGATTTAAGTGTACTGACCTACTTTTGATTAATTCATCCAAACTTCGCCACATTCCGTGACATTCCGCGTTATACGGTAAAGTCCATTATATGACTGCATTCCGCGATTCCGCCCGCATTTTCCGCATCGCGGACATCATAGGTTATATTGAGGTGTTTTGCAACTTCAGCAACGTCTGCTGCTGCTTTACCTTTGAGAGACAACTGATGCGTGATCACTGACGCAGCTCCAGTTAGCAAGTGCTCTCGGTGTGAGACTGCCTTCAGTTTTCCGCGTTGATTGGTCGGACTCGTGACTCTCTACATATCAGATGAGCGGTGGGCGGAGATTGCTCTCAGAGATTGAGAGATCGCCTCACTCTCACAGTGTTGAGCTCAGACAGGCTGCATCGAGCCAAATAGTGCATTTAAACATTAAATAGTTTCACCTGTATTATTTATTCACCAATAAATAATGTCACCTGTAAATAGTATGTTTGTTTGCATTATAATAAAAAAAAAAAAAATAATAATAATTATCGGCAAATCTGTTTTGAAAATGGCCGATATCGGTAAAATGCTTAATATCGGCCAGGCCGATAATCGGTCGACCCCTAGAGGTGGGTACCCTGACTAAATGATGTCAGGAGAACCACCTCTCACTCAACGTCGACAAGACCAAGGAGCTGGTGGTGGATTACAGGAGACAGAGCAGAGAACACACACCCATCACCATCGACAAGACACCTGTGGAGCGGGTGAGCAGCTTTAAGTTCCTCGGCGTTCACATCACTGAGGATCTCACATGGTCTGCTCACACAGATGCAGTGCTGAAGAAGGCACATCAGCGTCTCTTCTTCCTGAGACGGCTGAGGAAGTTTGGAACGAGCCCCAGAATCCTCAGGTCCTTCTACACCTGCACTGTGGAGAGCATCCTGACCGGCTGTATCACCGCCTGGTTTGGAAACAGCACCGCTGGCAACCGCAGGGCTCTGCAAAGGGTCGTGCGAACTGCCCGCCACATTGTTGGAGGTGAGCTTCCCTCCCTCCAGGATATCTACACCAGGCGGTGTACAAGGAAAGCCCGGAGGATTATCAAAGACTCCAGCCACCCGTCCCACAGACTGCTCTCTCTGCTGCCCTCAGGGCGACGTTTCCGCAGCATCCGATCCCGCACTAGCCGACTGAGGGACAGCTTTTTCCCTCAGGCTATCAGGCTAATGAACAGTCAGAAATAACTCACCTACATCACACTCCCTCTCACACAACATGCCATGCACTGCACTTTAACACCGTTCAACTGGACTACACGCACACACTGCACTAACACATCTGCTATCACTGGACACCATACAAAAGCACATCCACGACACTGCATATGCATAATCTGTTGCACCTTTGCACAACTATCTGTTGCACAACCAATCTGTTGTATAATTTATAATATGTTGCACCTTCACATATTACTATGTATAGATGTGTACATAATGTAGATGTGCACATACGGTGTATAATGTGTATTGATAACTAAGTATGTCTTTATAGTACAAGGTTCAAGATTTCTTTATTTGTCACATAATAAATTATACAGGGTATAATCAGAAGTGAAATGTATATCAAATCAGGTCCGCTCAGTGGACAGTGCAAAAGAATAAAAATAAAAATAATATAAAAGTAACACAACACAAGAGCATATATATGGTAAAAAAGAGAAATAAGAGTAAAATGTGCAATGGAATAAAAAGTGCAAAACAATAAGATGTGCAAAAAACTGTGTACTGGGACTTAATAAATAGTAATATGAACAAGAGGGATGTGCAAACGGGTTGTGCAGGGTATGTACACATAGCAGCAATGCGGATGATGAGAATATGGATGTTTTACAGTTAACAATGAGTCTTGTAAGTGTTTATGAGACTGGTTTGTGTTAAGGAGCCTGATGGCCTGAGGGAAGAAACTCCTATGTGTACTGAGTATATGTATGTGTATTTTGCACATTGTCTTCTGTACAGTCTGTAAATATGTACTGTCCATATGTAAATTGTTTTGTTTTTCTGCACTGTCTGGAGCACGCTCATAAGAATTTCACTCACCAAGGCACTTGTGCTGTGGTGATGTGACAATAAAAGTGATTTGATTTGATGTTGGACACCTCAAATAGAATTTTGTCACGTCAAATATTATAAGATCTTTCCGTTTTATTTACATTGCCAATTTTGACATTACTTTCAAACATTTTAAGACTTGCATGTGCGAGTAAATGCAGTTGTCAATCTCATAATAGTTTAAATAGCCCAAAAAAAAATGTCCAAGACCAAAGCACAATATGTTAGGTGTGTAGTAGTCCAAAATAGCCAAGAAAGGCCCATACACTATAAGCTTGAATGAAGCAAAAAAAAGTCAATTTTACACTGTGACCTGAAACATTTTCCTTTTGTCTTTGTTTTGTTGTTGTACTTTTGCAGTAAAACTAGTTTTATCTTGTTTTACACCAATTGCAAGTTGTCATTTATTCATAGTACTTAGCTCTGTGTGTGTGTGTGTGTGCACTACGTAGGTGGACTAAAGCTCATGAGCTTCTTGTGGAGCAGAAGATCGTTAAGGATCGTTTGTCTCTGGCTGTGCAGAAGTCTGAAGCCATGCTGAGGTAGGATCATTAAAGGGTTAGTTCACCTAAAAATGAAAATGAGTCTGTGTTTTACTCCCCTTGGAAGCATCCTATGTGTATGTGGCTTTCTTTCAGAAGAATCCAATCGGAGTTATATTAAAAATTGTCCTGGTCCCTCCAAGCCTTTCAATGGGGATAAACGGGTATTTGCTGGATCTAGTTCGGAAGATGTGAAATAAAGTATGTGCATCCGTAATAAATAATCCCTCACACGGCTCCGGGGGGTGAATAAAGGCCCCCTGTAGCGAATCCATGCGTTTTTGAAAGATAGATATCCATATTTCAAACATAATAAACACATTTCTCTCACTACATCTAACATCTAAAGAAAGTCACATACACCTAGGATGCTTCCAAGGTGAGTAAAACGGCCTAATTTTCATTTTTGGGTGAACTAAGCCTTTAATAAAACTAACAAGCGTGTGTGTTGTAGTGGGTGGTGATATCACTAATGCTGATGATCTGATAATGTTTGTCAGGGATGGATACCAGCAGTTCTTTGATCATCTCCATCAGTTGTCTGTTCCTCTGCTGATCTTCTCTGCTGGAGTTGGGGATGTGTTAGAGGAAGTGATCAGACAAGCTGGTGTTTTCCATCCTAATGTTAAAGTCATCTCCAATTACATGGACTTTGATGAGTCTGTAAGTTTCTTTATAAACATCTGTCTTGTGTTTGTTAATGGATATGGATCAAATCATTTTCAATACATTTCTTGTTTTGTTTTATTTTCGTAAACTGTTTAATTTCTGATAGTGAATACGGGTACATCTCAAAAAAAGTAGAATATAGTGAATAAGTTATATATAAAGTTGAATATTTCCGCATCATGATGTTTGACATGTTTAAATATCATTTATAACATTTATAAACTAATATCTCTTTGGGTTTGAGACTTTATTCTTTGCAACTTTAGGGATCTCATCTAAGCATGAACAGCTTTTATCACCTCAGAGAAAATAAACCTTGAAATCGCATCATATGACCCCTTTAATTAATGGGTTTGACATTTGTAAAAAAAAAAACTAAAACATGTACACATGAGGGCGCTATAACATGCACAGAGCATATTTAAAACTACACAAACATTTAATTATTGCAGGTTTGCGTCATATTCTGAGTTTGTATTTCACTGTTTTAATTCATTTTGATGAATACTGAATCTGTTTTTTGCGAGTGTGATGAATTAATACACATTCATATTTAGTCTAGATTAGATCTACAGTAAGATCATGTTCACACGGCGCACTCAGTCAATAAATGGAGAAAAATAACTCAGATATTTTCTAGTAAATGAAAAAGTAATGCGTTACGTTACTTTACTAGTTACTTGAAAAAGTAATATTATTACGTAACTCGCGTTACTTGTAATGTGTTACCCCCCCCGACACTGATGGTCAGTGTCGGTCACGGCACCTTTTAACTGCTGATTTGGACCCGGCAATGTTTCATTTGTAAATTAAGCTCTGATCTGGCCCACATGTAGTGTAGTGTTGAAGGATGGCACTTGGGTGGACCGCTCCTGTTTGCCAGATCTGGGTCAAAAGCAGGCAATAGCAATGCCACATGTCAGCCTAGAGCAAATAAACAAACCACACTGGACCTTATGTGAGCCACAACATCTTCATAAACTATTTCTAGAGTCCTCTCAGCTTATTAACAAGCAAAAGAGACGAACAGAAACTCAACAACTGACTTCAGTCACAGCCTTAAATGAATTCAACTGAAGATGAAAGACATTCAATCTCTGAAGATCTCAGTAGAGGAGGATTAAACAACTCCACAAACAGCATCAGCAGACTGACTTTATTTCTATTAGAGGTCTACAGACGTTCTTATCGGGATTTAACGGGGTTTAAATCTAATGTTTGTTTCATTTGAAGTCACTGTAATGGGGATTGGTGCTTCCATTAGTTGGGCTCTTATTACAATTAGTTTATCAAATGCGTTTGCGTTAGCAAATAAAGACAACATGAGATAGGGGATGATAGTCAGTAATTGATGGTTCATCATCATAATGAAATGCCTGATTCATTTGAAGCTAACGATTGTGTTGTGCAGTAATACACTGCAGAGCTAGATTAACAGTAGAGTAGAACCAGTCAAAAATAACCAAGTTCAACTCCAATAACACAGTTATCATACATCTACACGTGAACCTTAACAATGGTGACAGTAAAACAGGTAATGCTGCTGGATACCATAGTACAAATCTCCCAGCATGCATCACAGCATGAATATATTATGCGGTTAAATTGTTCTATAATTTTCTAACTTATGTATTTGTCTTGTTATTGGCTTTTTGTGATGTCCAGAATTGATCCGATTAGCTGAATACTTTGTCACCATTGTTGAGGTTCATATGCTGGTATCTGTGTGTGTCACTGCTGTTCCCTTTTATTATATCTTCATACTGACTCACTGTCATCTGTATTAACACAGGGTTCATAATGCCAAAGCATTCAATTACACCGCTTTAGGATTCACATGATTTCAGTGAATTAGGCCGTAACATGATAATTGTGAAACCATCAACAGCAAACTATCATGTACTGCAAATGTGTCAAAAACACTGTCATGGCAATTCAACAAATGTTGAAATGTCTTAATATGTTTCATGTTGTTATGCTGGGATAAATTATATCGGGATGTGTGCTCAAATATTTGGATGTGATGCCCCACCTAGAACATTTGCCATTGTCTCGAGCCTCTTTTTGTGCTTGTAACAGGGTGTTTTACAGGCGTTTAAAGGAGAGCTGATTCACATCTACAACAAACGGGAAGGAGCTCTGCTCAATACCGAACACTTCAAGGAGCTCGAGAGCCGCTGTAATGTCCTCCTGCTCGGAGACTCTCTCGGGGATCTCAACATGGCTGATGGAGTCGTGGACTTACAAAGCACCCTGAAGATCGGATACCTCAATGATAAGGTAAAAGCAGGACAGCACATGACAAAAAGGAAAGAAACACTAATGACTGTCGTTGTTTTTACCCTAGGTGGAAGAGAGGAGGGACTCGTACTTAAAATCCTATGATATCATTTTGGAGAAAGATGAAACCATGGATGTTCCTAATGCCATCTTACTATACATCACAGGACAGTGAACTTAGACCTAAGATCTCCAGATAAGGACAGAATCACTGATTTTCTTTTCTATGGGTGTGTATATGTGCCCCTCTCTGTGAAATCCAGGCTAAAGTCTCAAAATCTATTTATCAGAAAACAAGCATCAAAGATGGATTTCAAAAATTTCACTATAATTTCAATTTTGACATGGCTTTACTCAGGCCATATTAAAGAAATGTTACATTTTCACAGAATGTTCTTTACCTTATGAAGCATGATTTTGTGTAGAAAACGGTAAATCACACAAAAAAGACTTCGCAGAGAGGCTTGCATATTATTCTGTTGTTTTTCTAGCTTGACGACTTCTACATGTTTGTATTGTGCCGTTATCTGGATTGTGCCATCTGCGCACGGTTGAGAAGGACCTCAAAGACACCGACTTGGTTTCTCCCATTCATATAGAGTCGTTAATCCGTTAATCTACACATCTTTCTCTCACTGAAGGTCAAAAGAAGTGTTTTGGTGGAGGTGTCATGATGTTAATTGTGTAAGTCAGTACATGTATATATAAAGGAGACAAAGGGGTAACTTGTTTGCATCTACCCTAAAAACATTAATGGCATGTCTTGTTTTAAACATGGAAAAATAAAAGAATAGAACCAGCAAGTCAAGTTCTAATTCTAAATGATATTTGTCAAAATGTATAAAGTAAAAAAGCTTTCTTAGACCAGATGTTAAACTATTTGTCACAGTAAACTCATTTATAGAGTTAGGTCCAGTAAATGCATGTTACAGGTTTCAGAGAACGAGCATGAAGTGAGCCAAACCAGCTTTAGGGATACTGTGTATTATGCACAGAGCATGAACTACAGTAATAGAAAAATACAGGCAGAGCATGGTGTAATGGAGGTTTCCCGACAGTGGCTCAGGCTATAGGATTACTGAACACCTAAAGAAACGTTATCAGCACAATGGTATAAAACAGCAGTTCTTGTCTGTTCCCACCCACTAACACCGGAAATAAGCGCAGTTAGAATAGCTACATATGTGGGAGACTGTTGCTATTTAGTTTGGCATTAGTGGAAAACATTCAATGTTATACAGGCCATGTATAAAACTGTAGATGTGCGTTCTACAGGGATGCAGGCGGAGCCCAACCCTGTTTAACATCTACATCATATGTGTTCCTGTGGCTCAGTGGTAGAGCATTGCGTCAGTAGTGCAAAAGGTTGTGGGTTCGATTCCCAGGGAACATACCTACTAATGAAAATGTATAACCTGAATGCAATTGTAAGTCGCTTTGGATAAAAGCATCTGTTAAATGCGTAAATGTACATCAACACCATATTTGATCCGGGGGGGTGCTAGGGGCGGGGCTTGATGTTGCAGGGCGGGGCTTTTTTACAAAATCCAAATGTTAAACAGCCCAAACTCGTATAGATTAACATACAAATGATAATGTATCACTAAATTAAGTTAATGATAATGCAAAACCAATACATGATTTTAGTTCAATATTTTTTCTGTCATATTTCTATTAGGCTATTTAAGGGCATTTTACTAAATGTGAACATCACTGATATGCAAACGTTTCGGTCAGTGGACTTTGGCGAATTCTCTCATCAGAAACAACAAAGTAAAGATGTACCTGCGATTTAAGAGATGAATGAATCATACGCTACAGACAACATCACTGATTCTAGCTCGTTTAGAGTGCTAGACTGAATCCAGTCATTCTTCAATAATGCGCTTTGCTTGTTTGAATAATAGTGGAAATGCGACATTATAATTAAACTTAAGCAGGTTAAATACGAATTCAGACTTGAAAATATTGTCAATGTGGCTAGCCTACTTACCTACATCTTTATGATGTGCGTAGTTAGATTACATTAGGCTACAAACAGTGGTTTGAGTGTGATTGACGGTGGCCATCTTGAGGAGCGAGAAAGCTTCGTATAACGGCTCATAGTCCCTCTGCAGAACACAGATCCAGGGGGTGGGGGTGGTAGGTTTAGGTATATGCAAGATGGGAGGGGTTGGGTCTGGATACAACCTCGCCCCCTGGATCTTGTGTTCAGTGAACCATCTCTAAAAAGCAGAGGATAAGAATGGTTTTTAATTAATAATATCACATGAACGTTTCACAATAAATTGCGTCAGTGTGAGATATAGGGATGTGCAACCACACTGGGCTATATATTTCTGGTCAGTTTAATGAATAATTAATCACAAAACTATCACTAAAATTAAGTATATTGGGGATGATCAAGGAAAATCTCTGCTGCAACACCCCTAGTTCCCGCAGCCATGCTACAAACTGGCATCGCTCTGGACCGCTCCGGCAGCATCCCGGGCCTCGCTCTGCACGACTCTGAAGTCCAATGCCTGCTGTATGCGGACGACCTGGTTCTGCCGAGGGTCTCCAGCACAGCCTGGCCCTGCTGGAACAGTACTGTGAGGAATGGGCTCTGACGGTCAACCTGGACAAAACCAGAGTCATGGTGTTCCAGAAGAAGGCCAGGTCTCAGGGAAGCAGATACCAGTTCAGTTACGGAGGAGAAGTTCTGGAGCACAGCACCAGCTACTCTTACCTGGGCATCCAGATCTCTGCACCGGGGGGGCTTCAGTCTGGCTGTGAAGGCCTTGCATGAGAAGGCATTTTATACCATCAAATCACGGTTTGACCAATTAGAACATGGAGTAAATTATATCACACCATCATTAAACCAATTCAACTGTACGGGAGTGAAATTTGGGGACCAATATTTAGGTTTGAAAATTGGGATAAAGTTTAATTGAAATTAAACAATCGAAATTTGCCAAAAACACATTTGAAAGGTAAACAGAGGCATTGCTAACAATGAACTGGGCTTAAACCCTTTAAACACACTATTCTGGCATCACCTGACTCGGTCTGACACTGAATCTACTCAATATAAACCCTCCTTGCTAAGCAGGGCTTCATCATTGAATTATGATGAAAAACGAATTTGACCAAACCAAACTCGTGTTATTCGGCCCTAAATTATTAGCAAATTTGGCCCCACCAATTACTTATCAATCAAACAATTAAAAGAAAGACTAATGCTTTCAAAACATCGATTCAGAGGCCATGACACTGTTTCTCATCCTCTGTTTGATTCAGGTCACACTTTCTTCTTCTCTGCCCCAAATACATCATTACAAGTCAAAAATTATTTCCACAATTTGAAGCATTGAATTATTCCTGTTTGTCTCTAAATGACTCTACGCTATATACTCGGAGAGAACGACATGGCCGTCAAACTAGCTGCAAAAGATGTATACACACCATACATTTATTGTATCCATTTGCTTTATTTGACATTCTTCAACCTATATAATTGAAATTATTATAATTAATATTAGAAACACTGTCTGCTGTTATATTACTGTATTTATCATTACTTAGTGTCTCTTTTTTACTTTGATGGTGTAATTATGTATTATTGTACACATTTAAAGGGCTTTGGCAAAACGGTCACACAAATGTCATGCCAATAAAACAACTTGAGCTTGAGAGAGGCACGCACACACACAGGGCTCATTTTAAATAACTTTAATGTACTTGAAGTGAGCGCCAAACACTGGGAAAATACAAGAATCAGATTGGGACTGTATCTGCAGATACTCAATTGAATGACTCGGACTGGATCAGCGGCACAGAAACCCGATCAGGACATAGAAGCTGCATAACAGCTATATATGAACAATCCCATCGTTCAGTTACATTGATTAATGGACAGAAGTGACGCACATTATATAACACATCTTCCAATGTAGCCTCCGAAATACTGCAACTAGAAATGTCTTTTTAAAATAGTGCATTATATGTCATCAGAACATTACCCATCACTGATCCCAACATCAAGCTAACACAGTCAGCCAATTACAACTTTAATTACACAAATCAACCCTCACAGCTCCTCGTGTTTAGGCACTTCATCGTCCTCATTTACTATGCTGTTCAGTTCGTCTTCAGTTATCTTGCCATCTGCATTGCGATCCTGCGTTTTGAACATGTCCCTTAGGATACTGTCCCGGTCTATTCCCGGATGGAGGCGGCCCCTGCCTTCAGACACCTGCAGCTTAATGAATGCTGAAAACTGCAGAAGAAAACAGAAAAACTATTGTGATCAGACGTGACAAACCGTACGAGCATGTCATATTACTCACATACTGTAGTATTTGAGCGATAGGACCGGGTCTGTTTAATCGTATGCTGACTTGAGAAGTGATGGTAATTCTTGTGCACAGACTAACACGCGATCATCCAAATGATGGATCGGGAAAACATTTAGTAGCGACCTGTTTGTGTGTAGCTTTAAGAGAGCAAACAAACATCTGTATTAAATCCTCGGGCTGTGTTTGTGTTTTTCTCCATCTCTCTCTATTTTACTTTCTTATGCCGGGTACACACTAAAAGGTTTTAAAAATCTTAGAAGATCTTCAACATGTGAGAGACCACAAACATGGACACAAAAATCCTAGATTGAACGGTTTTGCTCCTTTAGTGTGTGTTGTGCTGCGATGTGACGGAGACAGAGCACCACACACCAACAGAGTCCCGACTGAACATCTGCTAAACCTCTGGAGACTTGAGAATAAACAAAGAACATACAAGGGCAATAACAAATTACAACAAATACAATGATAAACAATACAATAATAAAGGAAAAGAAATAAGAAAATTACATTTCCTTAAACAAGTATAAGTACAAATTATTCAAAGAATAGATGTAAGGCTTTAAAGTAAAGGCAAAGTCCCAGTCTTTGGTAAAGGCTGGAAGAAATCGTGATGATAGTGTACAAATCTGTAAATAAACTAAAGTTTATTACGCTTCCGTCTTCTGTCAGCTCGCTTTCTGATCGCTTCACGTGATGATCTACAATCATACCCGCGTTCATCCTCAGGATCATTAGACATTCTTTTGCTTATTGTTAATATCAGTGTTGCTTTTTATAAATAAAATGTTTTTATTGTTGTAATTTGAAGATTCAATTTACATGAAAGAATGTTAATTTTCAACAGTTTGTTGTTGTTAAGACGACTGAAAGTGAAGAATGGACTTACTTCAATCTGTTATTTATATACTTTATAAAAGTAAATAAATATTGGTTATTGGTACATAAACGGACAAATAATCGGCATCGGTTATATAAAATCTATATTGGTCAATCACTACTAAGAAGTTCAAAGTGTGCCAAGAAAATACCCCCCCCCCCCACCATTACACCACCAGCAGTCTGAACCGTTGAGACAAGGCAGGATGATCCATGCTTTCATGTTCTTTACACCAAATTCTGACCCTACATCTGAATGTATATATTGAATTGCCAGTAATAAAGCAGACAGCAGCGAGCATACCTCTTCCAGCGGTACCTCCTGGTCTCGGTTCATGTCCATGGAAGGAAACAGCGGCTCGGGACTGTCCTGCAGCCAGATGAAGAAGAAGCCCTCAGGAACACCCTTCTGCAGCTGTAGTAGTTCCAGCTCAAACAGCAGCACTGCGTTACTGGGAACACCCGACGCTACAGGAACAGAGGAGAACACTGGCTCATCTAATACACCAGAACATAGGAAAGTGAAAAGCAGCATGTTTTTGCAATCAGATTTTTAAACGGGTAAACTCCTGGAAAGTTTTCAGGTCAAGGAAAGCTCTGATGGATGATGACTGTAATCAAGGTAATATGATTACAGTGGTATACAGGAGCCATACATTGGGCTCGCGGGAGTCTAATGTTATTGATGTGCAACCAAACCATGTGTGCTTTCACACAGTGATCACTATGAACACATTCAGTATATTCACGTAGTCGTCAGAATTCATGTCCTGAGTGTTTTATAATACATTCTGTCTACATAAGTATGTGAGGGTCAATCCCTTTGTGATTTGTTTTGTAAAAATGGTTGTTAATTTATATTTTAGTTATTTTTTTGTATTTTGCATTGCAAGTGTTTCCATTGCTGAAGAAACATGTACATGTTCAGAAGTTTATTTTATTTTAACATTATTGGATGAAAAACAGCTAAATCCCGCTGAGTTATGGCACCTGTGATTGGCCCGTGCTTATGTCAGTCAAGAGAGTGTATATTGTTTTGGTAAAAGCAAGAGCATATGTTATTAGCATGATAACAGATAATGCGGCATTATATAGAGTCTAAACTGTATTGATTGAGTAGCATAGTATTCTCTGGTGAAGTCAACACAATGCGTTTCGGAAGAACAGTCAATTTAACGCCTGATTGCTATTGCAGTGAATTTTAGGAAAGGAACTTTAATTAAGTTAAGCACTCACATCGCCAAATATGAGCGCATCAAAGGTGATCTAAATGATTACTGTGAACTGTTATAGCATTGATCAATGCCGGGGGGGGGGGGGGGGGGGTTCATTGTACAGAAAGAAAAAAAACTTTGTTGCACTTTTGAAGGAGAGAAGTGTTAGTCCTTATTTAATACTGGTGGAAAAGTAATACAATTAATAACTGAGCATACTGTGTGGCAGCATCTTAAAACTCCTGAGAAACAACGATGGCAAAGGAAACACGTATCTGTAGATTGGCATACTTAAAACATACATGCCTTTATGAATATGGCCATTCAGGACAAATATAGACTTTACATGGAATTTGATGTGCATGTAAATATATATATAGTCAATATTTCTCTTAACATTTGTCTCGTTGTACTGAGCTCATCACAATGCATTCTGGGATTATAATTCTACACCGCAAAAAAAATGCTTTTCTTACTTAGATTGTTTTTATCTTGTTTCCAGGCAAAATATCAAAAAATTCTTAAAATCAAGATTTTCTAGACATGTCAAAAATTTTGTGTTGTTTTCAGAAAAAAAACAAGTCAAAATTAAGATTCTTTTGCTGGTGTCAAGCAAAGACTTACTTTAACTAAATGTTGACTTGTTTAGAAAATCCTTCTTGATTTAAGATTGTATAGATATTTTGAGAATATTGTTTTTGCAGTGCATGTGTGATGCTCCCTTGGGTTTCAGCAAAATACAAAAATACACATTTTCAGAGGACATAATGAAAGCATACGTTTTCTGCAAAACCTTTGGAACAACCAACTGGACACCTAGTGAGGTTTTGGAATAGAGCAATTATTTAGAAACGCATCAGCACAAACTGAATTGATATTCAAAAAAGTTTGTGAAGTTTATTGGGATTTTTACTGACCTCCGTTGGTGCCGTGTGCGCGGTGGGGCGGCACAATGATCTCTCGCCTTTCTAACACACACATGCCCTGCAAACCTTCATCCAGACCGCCGATCAACTTCCCTTGACCTAGCGTGACACGTGGGGGTTCTGGGTAGTCATCTCTGCAGATAATACATTACTAATGCTTAGAATACTAACAACGACCCCACACCTGTATTTGATTAAAGTGTGTTCTGCACACCTCTCCAGTGATAATCCTACTTTACCAAAATAGGTCATGCTGATTTGTGAACCCAAGTTACACCATGCTCAACCATCAATATTAATAAATAACCCCATCGAGAGCACTCACGAAGAGTAGAGGCGTGTGCCATCCAGCAGAGAACAGTTGTAGCGGTACACAATCAGGTCATTTGCAGCACTTGTCAGGTTGCAGTCGGCTGGTTTGTAGATCACGTTGATGTCCACTTGGTCTTTAGGGTTGTGAAAGTCAATGATATGCAGGTCAAAGATGAGCACGGCCGATCCTGGGATCAGCTCACCTGAGAATAGAGCAGATGAGAAACAGCATGCTTATGTTGCATTATGTAAAGGACTTATTTTCATCTCTTCTAATAGTCACCTGATCCATTCTCTCCATAGGCCAGATGAGGTGGCACAGTGACCCGTCTCCACTCACCCACACAGACCCCCAGCAGGGCCTTGTCAATGCCAGCTATCACATAGCCCATGCCAATAAACGTGTCGTAAGTGCTGTTTCGAGAATAACTGAGGAGGTTTAAAACAATTATCATTTAAATGCATTAAAGTTAAAAAAAATGTGACATGCGTCAACAGTCTCGTGAGATCGAAATGATCTGCATTTTGCTAAATGGCAACACTTCAACACAAACATTGTTATATGCAACTATCTCTTTTCCAGACTGACCTGGAATCAAAGACCGTGCCGTCTTGAAAGGTGCCGTTATAATGGTAACGCATGAAATCTCCCTTCACTGCCCTTCTGCGGCATGGCTGCGGGCTCTTCTGAACCTCCACATTCACATCGTCCTTCACGTTAAACACGTCCACCAGTAACACATCGAAAATCAGAGTTGCATGTGGAGGGACCTTAGTACCTAAGAGTGCAGTTCCTTTATTATGAAATCCACGGTCTCATAAAAGATCAAAAATATGTTCGCACTTTTTTCATAGTTTACACTTTATATGTACTTTGAGTTTTATAGCTGAAATGTATAATATTTACAGTATAATAAGGAGTGTATAATACATGAGTAAATCATGAAAGTAATTCATAATTCTACCATATCCTTTGTCATCATAAGCCAGAAACGGCGGGATGATAATGGACCTGGTCTCCCCCACACACATGCCCAGAAGGCCTTGCTCCATGCCGTTGATGAGACTGCCCTGTCCCACATACGTGTCGTATGTTGAGTTCTGGAGATAGCTGTAATAGAATTCACAGGCTAAATTAAATAATCAGAATTAAAAAAAAATAATAATTGTATCTGGCTTTGCTAATAACTACTTTGCTAGTATTTATGTACAGCACTTTGGTCAACTTTGGCTGTTTTTAAATAGAAACTAAATGTGCCTTACCTTTCCATATAATAATTACATATATACACAAGTAGTCCCAAACATATTCAGACATTTTGAGCCACAATTAAAAATGCAATAAAGTGTTTGTATTTAATCTATTTATTCAACAAAATATCAAGTGGCATTAGCTAAGAAATAAACGCTTTACACTTCTTTTTTTTTATTTTACACACTTTAGATCAAGTTTGTAAGGTTTCAAAACATGAAAGCATAAATACACTGCTCAGAAAATTAAGAGAACACTTAATCGTCACAGTATAACACCAAGACAATTCAACTTCAGGCCGGGGATATCAATTTATGTCCAGTTACATTTACATTTAGCAGACGCTTTTACCCAAAGCAACGTACAGTGCATTCAGTTTATACATTTTTTGTGAGTATGTGTCATGTGTGTTCCCTGGGAATCGAACCCATGACCTTTTTGCGCTGCTAACGTAATGCTCTACCACTGAGCCACAGGAACACGTAGGTTAGGAAGGATTTTGTTCTCAACGAATTCTGTTAAATGAGGCTAAATGAGTCATAATGAGCACATTTTCAAAAATGAAAACTCATATTTTCACATTAAAAAACAATGTATGCTTTGTTGGAATCGGCCTGAAATGTCTGAGCTACAGGCGTTTGAAGTCGACAGAGGCAGCGAAGTCAGTTCTGAGAAAAATGAATGAGTTTTCTGAATGTTCAAAAGCTAAATCACAGAGAAACGTTGCATCTTTTCCTCCAAAAGCAGTTCAATCAAGAGCAGTGAGTGATTCCCTCTTTTCTTTTATTGTTAGATTAACATTAATGAGAAAGACGGCCTATATATTAAAACCTACGGTACTGCACGGATCTAATATAATGTTGCACATGAGATGTTTTCCCCAACAGATCCCCAAATGTTCCCTTAAGACATAACAGAGTATGTAATTCTGTGTATGCGTGTTGTATATCGGGGTCGCACCGCCAGTCAGAGTCAGTGCGAGAGGAGAAAAGGTACTCCAGAAGACATACAAAACATCATTTTAGATGTTTAATTACTATTTGGAGCATTGGGATTGCTAGACGAGGGCTTAATAAATCTCATTTTTGTGAAAACCTTAAATCCATATTTTTGTCCACTCACTTTTTTTCGTGTAGCTCATGAACATTCACACTCATTTAGCCAGCAGGGGTTACACACAATAATATAAGTCAAGATTTTAAGTGTTCCCTTAATTTCAACAGCACATATAATTAAAAACAAAGACTTTATTCCCCCCCCCCGAAATCAGTGGTGTTATGATTTTGGCCTACCTGGAATCAAATATGTTTCCCACTAACAAGGATCCATTGTAATGATATCGGACAAAGTCACCGCGCATCACGGTCCTTTTGCAGTTCTGCTGCTTGTGAAGCATTCGGATTTGAACCTCGTCTTCTTGATTCCACAGATCCAGCAAGAGCACATCAAACACCAATGTTGCATCAGGTGGGATAACTGAACCTAGAGAAAGGGTGGACTTTTGATAAGGTCCTAACGTCTCAAAGTGCATCAATTAGTGGAATCAAGTGAGAATGATCAGAACATTATTAAAGAGGAAGGCCACACCTTATGTTTATGATATCATCATGCCAAGTTCAACACCGTAACATTCAGTTCACCATCCAGCTGTTATCAGTTACTTTCCATGGTTTTTCCATCGACTTTACTCATTTCATATGAATATGAAATTGAAGCTTTCTTTCAATGCACTGTCTGTCACGGTCGTGTTTTGCTTGTTTGATTCGGTTCATGTTTGCATGAGTTTTTTATTAAATAAATGAAATACTGCTGCATTTTAGATTTGAACTCATTATTATTCTTGGCATGCTTTTTAGTTTATTTTTTATTTTTAACCATAAAACAATGTTACCATAATGTTGCAGGGTAGTTATTTTTTAAACGACACAAAATAACAAAACATTTCCTAAGTTAATTTTAAATTATTATTATTTTGCAGCCATAAAATAATCTTATCAGAACATAGCAAGGTAGGTTTATTTTTAAATAACCTAAAAATAACTGATACGAAATTTTAATTACTAGTTATTTTAGGTTATTATTTTTATAACCATGTTAAGTACCCTCACAATTACAAAGTTGCATATGTTTTTTGTTTAATGACCTGTACTGCGTTCCTGGCCGTGCTAGGAGCTGCTCGCTCGCCACCGCCGTGCATTGGTTCGTTTTTATCCTACACGAACCAATCACGTGCAGTTATAACTGCGTGATTTAAATAGTATGGGAAAACCCTTTTTCCCTCTTCACCTGAAGCCTAAGCGTCGATATCTCGACGCAGTACTCGTTCCCATAGCTCAGGGAACCGAGCTTACGATAGTAACCGAGTACGTTTCTCATTCTTTTGAATGAGTTGTGATTGCTTTGGTACATTCATGTACATTTGTTTGCGGTTTCCTACATGATAAGTTGCTAATTTGACATGTTGCTCAAAATGTATTATATAGTTCTCAGTGCAATAGTCTTACCCAGTGTCGGGGAAAGTTACTTGTAAAAGTAATGCGTTACAATATTGCGTTACTCTCTAAAAAAGTAACTAATTACATTACTTAGTTACTTTTTATGGAAAGTAATGCGATACGTTACTTTTTAAATATGAGCAGGGCTTGATTGTTTGTTTTTAATACAAGAAGTTATATTTATAGCAAATATAAAAGCCTTTCACACCAAAAAGTGTAAAGAATAAACCTCAGACTGAAGGACGAGTAAATCACGTCTGTACAGAAGAACACAGAAGAAGTTCAACACTCTTCAGCAATAAAACACAATATTAGTTTATCTAAAGTCATGTTTGATTATTATTATGATTGAACTGATCATCAAAGATCAGCAGAAAACACATCGGTTAATAAAATGAGATTAGATATATTTGTGTTGTTGAACATATTTAATTATTGCAGGTTTGCGTCATATTCTGAGTTTGTATTTCTCTGTTTTAATTCATTTTGATGAATACTGAATCTGTTTTTTGTGAGTGTGATGAATTAATACACATTCATATTTAGTCTAGATTAGATCTACAGTAAGATCATGTTCACACGGCGCTCTCAGTCAATAAATGGAGAAAAAGTAACTCAGATATTTTCTAGTAAATTAAAAAGTAATGCGTTACTTTACTAGTTACTTGGAAAAAGTAATATTATTACGTAACTCGCGCTACTTGTAATACGTTACCCCCCCGACACGGATCAGAAAACTGCGATCAAATGTGGATTTTGGTCAAATAATGAGGCAGAAATATGTTGTTAGTAACATTTACGTGGAAGATACACAGTTACAGCTTCTGTGGGACGTGAAGGAAAAGTAATGTAACTAGTAGTGTAACTAATTACAGTTGTCAAAAAGTAATAAGTAAAGAAACAATATTACTTTTGAAAGGAGGAACTAGTAATGATGAGTAATATATTACATTCTTTCAGTAATGAGCCCAACACTGCAAGTCATTACATGCAAAATGCATCTAGTTATAAAAACGGTCAAGTACATTTCTCACACATCATTATTAGACATTTAGTAAATTTGCCATGAATTGTGCAAGTGAATCTTAACTTTCACTAATGAAGAGAATATAGATCAACTAATGATAAAATAGCTCAAAGGTTCATCTCATGAATCTTTAATTGGAAAGCATATATAGACAGAGGATAACACAAGAGTTACAAATTCTGACAGCAGACTTTCTATTTGTTTATTTTTGTCTTTGTACCCATATTTATTGTTCCATTTTAATATCACGAGGACATTGTAATGTTTTTTTTTTTTGTCAGACCACTAGTAAAAGCGTAACTGGGAATTATATCCAGTCTCTTTCAATCAATATCCAACATACAGTAAAGTGTGTACTTTTTAAATGGCATACATAAGAATTGCAGGCTTCTGCATTTCAATACAGTAACTATTGACATTGTTTATATCAGGCAATACTAACAGAGTGCAGTGTTATATTGACAACATGACTAGGCATTTTTGAACTTGTTTGAGAACAACGACACAAGGATTTTTCATTCTAATAGCACTGATATGTTCCTTGACAAATACTTACTTTTGAGAGATGAACTAAAGATTTTGAATAAGTTAATCTTTTGAAGGTAATCCATTATGTGGTGCTGTTTATACCAACTGTTTTGAGAAACTCAAATATTTGTTTGCATATATTAAGCATGATTTGAGAAATGCACCAAAGTGACAAAAAAAACTGTAACTAAAAAGACGACTTGACTTAAATTGAATTGACAACCTTTTGCTGTGTTCCCGTCTCTAATCTCTGCGAGTTCAATGCAGGATTCGTAAACCGGTTGTCTTTGTAAAATGGGTCAATGGCCAGTTTGTTTGGACAAGCTTGCTATTCCGAATCACAACCTCCAAGTATGATTAATAATTGGTGCTTTACTGTTCTGTCGAGCTTTCAAAATATGTAGTTATGCAGCAGTAGGTCTCCGTCTAACTCACATTATAGTTCTAGAGTGCTCATGCAACTGGGCCTGATTCCTAGTCATGAAGCCTCTTTAAAAATTGTTTCTATGCATCGTAAGACTGTTAAATTTGGTGATGTGCATCAGGTAAAGTAGTAAAACATCCAATGAACAGCTATTATTTTTGTTATCCTCAGTAGAAAGCATTCTCTAAGTTTTATAGTTGATTTGTCTCTTAATTGTACATTTATAAAATGGACTATTTATTAAGCTGTATAATTATTCTCTGTTTTTATCTTTAAGATTATTCAATCTTTTTTCAGGGTTTTGGAGCTTTGAGGGGGTCCTTACCATGGTCAAAAACCTTTTACATTTTGCACACATGAAAGTTGTGTTTTATATTTACCCGAATCACTTCGACACAAAATAATGTCAAGACACGGCTACATCCTCAGCCTCTTCTACTGCTTGGTTTGCCTCCCTACCTTTCACCATCCCTATAACAGAACTGGTTGATATAACGTCTTTTAGTCAAATTAAGATTCACCTGCACAATTCATCAATTCAGAACACAGTCACAAAATAATCTAATAGATATTTATGGAAAATATGCTTGACAGATTATGACAGCTAGCTCAACCATTTTGCATTGAATGACTTCCGCATTGAACTAATGCCTATATGTTTTGGGGTAGGAATATTCAACAGAGAACCAGTATAATGTATTTTGATCCACATGATATAAGAAACTTATAATGTAGGAAACAGCAGACAATTTTACATAATCTACTGAATGAAATTGATCATTACTGTTTTGGAAACGAAGATGAAGTTCTCAAGTTGAATGCATACCTTGACTCTAGGTATCAAAATCAAGTCAAACTAAAAATCAAGTCAAAAATCTTGGGGTGATTCTGGAGACAGACCTTAGTTTTAGTAGTCGTGTCAAAGCAGTAACTAAATCAGCATACTATCATCTCAAAAACAATGCAAGAATTAGATGTTCCCTATTGATACTACACTTCGTACTGCGTCTCTGTTAAGATGCTAGGGGACTCCTTTTTCTCCGATACTGAAGCCTTTTTTAATAACGCAGTGTAACTGCACGGCCATTGGTTTGTGCAGAGACTGCAAATAAACCAATGGCGGCAGCTGAATGGGCAGGGCATATGGCTATATAATGTGGGCATTCACCAAGGCTCCTCAGATTTCTTCTCCTTCAGCGATGACTACAAGATCTTCGCTCTACGAGACTCGAATGCCTTCGCCATTGAACGAGCCATCGCAACGGATCCAGACCTCTCTCTGCTCGGCCGACTCGCCGCTTCTCAGCAGCCCGCAGCAGCTGGTCCACGGATTCCCTGCCGCTATCCGGCGACACTCTCTTACGAGAACTCCTCTATAAAAGAGCAAACTTTCACGGCGTTGTTGCAAATGCCGCACCGTTTTTGTCACTAGCTGACCACAGGTTAGATGCACCCTGCCCCCTAGCAGTCTTCGCAGCCCAGTGCATCCAGCCCAGGCATGGACGCCAAACTTTTCCACGTCCTGTCTAACGCTGTGGAGGAGCTGGGTTTTGAATGGTCTCCCCCAGAGGAACCGTCCCGTAGCCACCTGGATGAATGGTTCTTGCCAGGGCACCTCGACAACAAGCTTCGCAAATCTTCCCCGAGGTTCACGACGAGATCAAGTCTTGGCGTGCACCCTACTCGTCCTGCCTACGTGCCTCTTCTTCCTCCACCCTCACTTCGGCCAACGGCGCAGAAGAAAAGTTTACAACAGCCTGCCTCCACTGGATGAGTCAGTGGCATCTCTGCCCGCCCACGGCCATTGGCTGGAAGGCAAAATCCACCCACCCGTCAAAGCTGTGTAGGACTGCTTCAGCTCTCGCTGAACGAGCCTATTCATCGGCTGGACAAGCGGCATTGGCGCTTCACTCCATGGTGGTCCTGTTCAATGGACGAGTCTAACCCGAACCCTGCAACTTTCAGCGAGCTGCGCAGTGCAACCGATCTGGCCCTGCATGCCACCAAGATAACAGCCCAGTCTTGTGGTGCTCGAGCGCCACCTGTGGTTAAACCTGACGGAGATGAAGGATGCGGATAAAGTCCCCTTCCTCGACTCCCCGGTCACCCCCGCTGGCATGTTTGGTCCTGCAGTAGAGTCCACACAGCCAATCGCTGTTATAGAAAGAAAAATAAAACCCAAACATTCATGCAACATGCGTTGCAGCTCTGGCCCCTTGGAAGAACCATCAGTGGATGGAACAGGGCGTGCCCCTGGGCATGGTCTGCAGAAGGAAAGTAGTCTCGACAGACGCCTCCAACTTAGGTTTAGGGTGCTGTGCAATGGCAAACCGGCCTTCAGCCTCTGGTCAAAGAAGGAAGGTTACCTTCACATCAGCTGCCTGGAAATGCTAGCAGTATGTTTGGGCCTTCGCACCTTTCTGCCAGACATGAAGGGACATCACGTCTTAGTCCGCTCGGACGGTATGATGGGGGTGTCCTACATAAATCTCCAGGTCTCTCCTCGAGGCGCCTTTTTATTCTAGCAGAGCGCCTCTTGAGATGGGCCAAAACCTCAACGTGCTTGCATTTTTTCCCCACAAGAATACCAACATGTTCACCTTCTCTGGTTTTAAGAAACTGACTTTTACTTTACTTTAGCGTGAGAACCAAATCCTCCGTCCACTATCACTACCTCAATATTCGCATAATTTATGCCGCGCGCTGTGCGCTCGCACTGACACGGCGAGTGTAAACCAGGCTCTACACCCGAACCGCTCGCAGTGAATGCGCCTCTCTTTACATGATCAACACTGAAGAAATGACACTTTGCTACAATGTAAAGTTGTGAGTGTACAGCTTGTATAACAGTAGTGAGGGGTGTACTTCTGTGAGAAACTGATATATATATATATATATATATAAAAATCGTGATTAATCGCATCCAAAATACAAGTTTTTGTTTACATACTATATGCGTGTGTACTGTGTATATTTATTATGTATATATACACACACATCCACTCACATACAGCATATATTTTGGAAATATTTACGTGCATATACATTTCTATTCCTATATTATATATAAATATATTTAATATCCCTCCATCCTCCTCCTCCCCCTCCTTCATCAACCCTAACAGCTGACGACTTTGCCACATTCTTCATTAATAAAATTACAAACCAACATTGCACACACTTGCATGTCGTCAAATTATTGATTTTATTTCAAACTAAAAAAAATGCTCTGTATTAGTCACAACAGTTTGTGTTGCTGTGCACTTTTTTCAGACCTCTAAGAATACTTTCGCAATATTTTTTACCAACTAAAGACTATCTGAGTTTTAATGTGCATTATTGTCCTACAGTCATTGTGCTGACACTGCTATTGCTGTGTGCAGCTATCTTAGAGAATTTAACTCTTTAAGCTGCACGAGGACGCCTTCACACTGAACGCTCGTTGTTTGCACATGTCATTGTTTACAAATAGATTAAATGAAACGGGACAAAATTAATCTTGACAAACTATATATGATTCTGAAGGTCTAAGCCTCAAGCATCGACGATAGAGCGCTGTTTTTCGAAGGTAAGCTTATAAGGAATGTATTTGCTACATTTGTGTAAGCAGTAACATCAAAACATCCATAATACAAAAGCAGTACATACCAGCTTCGTGTAATATTGAGTCACAAACGCATCCACTGCTGTAAATCCCGGTTTAGTTCGAGAGGTAAGGATCCATTGAACAACATCAGATCGAGTATTTTAGTCCAACGAGGCAATAACATTGTTATATGGACGGATATTCCTTTGTTTACATCTCCTTTCTTCAGGGATAGTTATTGTTTGTATCCGTTTTGGAATAGCTCACGCTCAAAAAAAGTTGTAAAAACGACATTGTTTTGTAGCATACATACGTAAATTAGTTTATTTGAATCTGGCACGCTATCTCGAGGGCTGTGACGCACTTTTTGTCGTCCCTGTCATCTGATGGGGGCGGCTCTTGGACAAAATAAACTTTTTTCTTCAACATTTTTAATATGTGTGTATGTGTTTTGTGGGGAATGTGGCTGTATCTGTATGATTAGTATCTGTGTGGCTGATAATCCATAAAGGGCATTTTTTTTTTCATTCTTTCTTTTTATTACTCAAATTATTCTTATTTAATTTTTCTGTGGTCAAATAAATCACTTATATGAGGTCTAAGATTCTGTCTATAGTAATTTTATAATTGAAAAACGTGCAGTGGTATGTATAATGACTAAAATAGTTGAATAGTTTGTAGAACTCTTCAATACATTTGGTAAATAAATATTTTTCCTCAAAAGTGTGTGTGTGTGTGTGTGTGGGGGGGGGGGGGGGGGGGGGGGGCTATAAATATAGTCTCAGGAAAATAAAAGTTTTCATGGTATCTTCTTCAGATTTGAAATATAAACTCATGAGACATGTGACTTTCAATCCATTACTCTTCTGGATTGCTCCGGGACTTATTTCATGTATTTTTATATGAAATACAATTATTACACTTTTTTCAAGGCACTTCAGTCTCTATAACTTTTTATCTTTTTGAGCATTATCAACTCTGGATGATGGATAGTAAAGCCCAAAGGGTCTTCTTTGCAAAGACACCAAAATGGTGTCTGTAGCACGCTGAAGTCAGCACCTGTTATAATCTTAAGTTAGGTACGTCTTTTTCAACTGTGAGTCCCAAAATGGGGAGTGCTGGCTAACAGGTTAAGACATTTTAAAGAATTTTAAGACATTAAACAATTTACCATTACATCATATTTTGAATGTGTTAATTAATTTCAATTTTCTTTCTGCAGTGTAACTCCATATCAACATTTATCATGATGTGGAACGAATCAGAATTCTCCCACATACCGGTGTGTTAGAAAAGGTACCCAGTACATTTGGTACATGTTAATGAACAAAAATCTGTATTAGGACAACTGTGAACACATTAAGATATTTATTTTGGTATTTGTCTCATATTAGAAGATGTATAAATTTATTAGGAAAAAAAGGCAGTGTTACCAGCTCCCAAGACTCCGTATGCAAGATGAGGAGGTATGGTGATCTTTCTTCGCTCGTTTACACACATGCTCTGAACTCCTTTATCCAAACCTGGAATGACTTTAGATTCCACACCCACCTGCCCCACGAATGCAAAACCCTTATTCAGGCTGAGGGAGAAAGGGAGGAGAGAAAAAGAGAAGGATACTTCATTCTAATCAGCTACAACAACAAATGTGTGATATATATATATATATATACACACACACACATATACATACACACACACACACACACACTATCTCACAGAAGTACACCCCTCGCATTTATATCTTTTCATGTGACAACACTGAAGAAATTACACTTTACAAGTAGTGAGTGTACATCTTGTATAACAGTGTAAATTTGCAGTCCCCTCAAAATAACTCAACACAGCCATTAATGTCTAAACCGCTGGACACAAAAGTGAGTACACCCCTATGTGAAAATGGCTAAATTGGGCCCGATTAGGCATTTTCTCTCCCCGGTGTGACTCGTTAGTGTTACAAGGTCTCAGGTGTGAATGGGGAGCAGGTGTGTTAAATTTGGTGTTATTGCTCTCACTCTCTCATACTGGTCACTGGAAGTTCAACATGACACCTCATGGCAAAGAACTCTCTGAGGATCTGAAAAAAGAAGTGTTGCTCTACATAAAGATGGTGTAGGCTATAAGAAGATTGCCAAGACCCTGAAACTGAGCTGCAGCATGGTGACCATACAGTGGTTTAACAGGACCGGTTCCACTCAGAACAGGCCTCGCCATGGTCGACAGAAGTTGAGTGCATGTGCTCATCGTCATATTCGGAGGTTGTGTTTGGGAAAAATACATATGAGTGCTGCCGGCATTTCTGCAGAGGTTGAAGGGGTCGGGGGTCAGCCTGTCAGTGCTCAAACCAAACGCCGCATACTGCATTAAATTTATCTGCATGGTTGTAGTCCCAGAAGGAAGCCTCTTCTAAAGATGATGCACAAGAAAGCCTGCAAACGGTTTGCTGAAGACAAGCAGACTAAGGACATGGATTACTGGAACCATGTTCTGTGGTCTGATGAGACCAAGATAAACTTATTTGGTTCAGATGGTGTCAAGCGTATGTGGGGATTAACCAGGTGATGAGTACAAAGATAAGTGTGTCTTGCCTACAGTCAAGCATGGTGGAGGGAGTGTCATGGTCTGGGGCTGCTTGAGTGCTGCCGGCACTGGGGAGCTACAGTTCATTGAGGGAACCATGAATGCCAACATGTACTGTGACATACTGAAGCAGAGCAGGATCCCCTCCCTTCTGAGACTGGGCCACAGGGCAGTATTACAACATGATAACGACCACTGCCTTGCTAAAGAAGCTGAGTGTAAAGGTGATGGACTGGCCAAGCATGTCTCCAGACCAAAACTCTATTGAGCATCTGTGGGGCATCCTCAAACAGAAGGTGGAGGAGCGCAAGGTCTCTAACATCCACCAGCTCTGTGATGTTGTCATGGAGGAGTGGAAGAGGACTCCAGTGGCAACCTGTGAAGCTCTGGTGAACTCCAAGCCCAAGAGGGTTAACGCAGTGGTGGGAAATAATATGTCCACATTATTATTAAATTATGTGTTCACACAAAATATTGACACTTTGGGCCCAATTTGGACATTTTCACTTAGGGGTGTACTCACTTTTGTGTGCAGTTTTGACATTAATGTCTGTGTGTTGAGTTATTTTGAGAGGACAGTAAATTTACACTGTTACACTGTTATACAAGCTGTACACTCACTACTTTACATTGTAGCAAAGTGTAATTTCTTCAGCGTTGTCACATGAAAAGATATAATAAAATATTTACAAAAATGTGAGGTGTGTACTCACTTCTGTGAGATACTAATATATATATTATTTAAAACAAACACAAACACATATAATCTCAAACACGTAACATATACACAACCCTGGACCACAAAACCAGTCGTAAGTGTCATTTTTTCGAAATTGAAAGTTATACATCATCTGAAAGCTGAAAAAAAGCTTTCTATTGATGCATGGTTTGTTAGGATATGACAATATTTGGCCGAGATACAATTATTTTAAAATCTGGAATCTGAGGGCGCAAAAAACATCAAGATACTGCATTTACACACAGTTTGATGAAGCTGAGGTGCCATAAATGCATTTACACAGCAAAGTTTCAATGATTAATGTTTTACATGTTTTTTTAAACATACAAATAGATGCAATGATACTTTTAAATATGACAACCACCAGTAGGTGGCGGCAAATGTCTGTTTTATTGAGTGAGTCACTTATTTGAATCGCAACTATTTTCGTCAGCAAAATTCAGTCACATTGCAATCGTGCTGATATTGTTATTCAGGGAAACATCATGGCCGTCTAATGTTGCTTATCTAAATCATATGTTGTAAATCGCTTTTATTTATTTTCTACCGCAGTATGCATCTATACATTTCTGAGAGTATCTTTGTGTGTGCTGTCTCTCTCTCACTCACTCAGGCTGTGCAAGCCTCATCTCGCACGACATAAATACATTATCAGTTGCCGTTTACACTGAATGCCATTCAAATTAGAATCATTCTCATTCTGCCTGCGCCACTGGCAATAAAAGGATCGGCTAAGAAACGGCAAGACGAGAGATTGACCGGCCGGTCACCGATCCGGGCCGATCATGCGAACAACCGGCCGATTACGATCCCTGGCCGGTCAATCCCTAATCTCTTATCTTATCTCTAGATAAGATCCCTGAAGTTGCAAAGACTAAAGTCTCAAAACCAAAGAGATATTCTTTATCAAAGTTACGATTCTGCCACGCCCCCCTAAAACAGCTCATTCAAACACGCCCCACACGTCTACCTCACGATGTGGAAATATTTGCATAAATGTTCACGCACAGACAGAATGCGTGGTTTCAGTAACGCTGTAGTGTTGATGCAGCCGTGTCAGGGAGACGCTGTGTGTTTCCAGGCAAAAGCAGAAGCACTTTATTTGGCCTTCCAACAGTAGATGCATTTAGGAATCATTAAGATTACTTGCAACAGAACACGAACGCATTTGTCCGACGAGCGTTTCGTGAAGCTAGGAGACGAGGTCATTCGGACTTTGATCTGTCATTTCAGAAAGTGAAACCCATATATTATACAGATATTAAGCCTTTATTTCTTGAAATTTTGATGATTATAACTTACGAATAATAAAAACCCAAAATTCAGTGTATCAGTAAATTTGAATATTACATAAGGTCAATAAAAAAAATGATATTTTAAAAAGAAATGTCAGGCTTCTGAAAAGTATGTTCATTTCTATGCACTCAATACTTGGTTGGACCTCCTTTTGCATGAACTACTGCATCAACGCGGCGTGGCATGAAGACAATCAGTCCGTGGCACTGCTCAGGTGTAATGAAGCACAGGTTGCTTTAATAGCGGCAGCGTGGGCAGGTGCCAAGTCCTGCTGGAAAATGAAATCAGCATCTCCATAAAGCTTGTCAGCAGAAGGTAGCATGAAGTGCTCTAAAATTTCCTGGTAGATGGCTGTGTTGACTGTGTCCTAGACTATTTAATGTTTATCTAAAGATGTATTTGCAGGGGTAGTTTAGGAATATGATCATGCCTAAGAACAGTCTGCAGGAGAATCAACAGCTGCGGATGAGAAGTGTCCGAACAAGGTTTACTAGGAATAGAACTTAGTGTCGCAGTCAATATACTGTCTTTAAGAAAAAAGCATCATGTTTGGATGTTGCTAGAATGAGCCTGTAGAAATGATGTCAATATACAGGGCCGCTGCTGGCCAAACGGGTGCCCGGAGCAGTTTGATTGTTGTGACCCCGCCCCCAAATATTATACAATATATTAAAAAAACTATTAGGAATTAAAATAGAACTTTAATAAAATATAAATTAATTATATTTAAACTATTATTTACAAACAACATTTGTAGCTATAACTTTATAGGCTATTATTTTATTAACACAGTTTAATGTAATACAGTCAAAAATCATGCAAAAGAAAATTAAGCAATTTTCAAATAATAAAACCATAGTTAATTTTTGTAAGGGTTGTGATGTCCACATGTGTTTGTTCAATAAATTATAGAGGCTGTAGCATTTCTATTGTAAAAAGGTGGCGAATAATTAAAGATTAAGTAGATATTAGAATTAGCCTAAATATTACAAAAGATATGATCGTCCTGTGACAGCAGCAATTACCAGGCCTTCGGCTCTCTTTACAGGTATTTGTAATAATATGCAACATACAGTGTTTATTTTGTATTAAATTATGTATTTTAACAGTGTTATCCAATGAAAACATAATTATGAATTAACCAAACATTATGGTCATTGTTTTATATAATGTATTTAAGTCATTCTAAGGCTGTTGTTGTCTTAAGTCTGTTTTTATAACCACTAAAAAAATATTACTTAATACATCTTAATTCTTCGTAGACTAGTATTTGAAGTATCCTAACATGGTTCATTTGGGGATATCATCCATGGCTACAAGAATGTGATTTTTGGTTTTATTCGTAAAAAACATGGCTAATTGTCGTTACATGGAAACTCAGAAATCATTTTTATTAATTATGATTATGAATGTACCTGAAGGCTTCATCATTTTGGTTTTCTTTTCTCAGTGCCGGACTGCTGATGTCTCTTCACGGGCATAACTGTCTATTAATTATGTTAATTTGCATTCAGCCGCAAACATGGTAAGATCGGTCAATGATATTGTAGGCTACTGTAATGTGTTGTCAGACCACTAGTGAAAGTATAAAATGCTGTGCAGTGACTTGCAATCAATATCCTTGTGTAAATGTGTACTGCTGAAACTGATGCCTTGCAGAAAAAGAAGCTGCACTTAACGGAATGAGTTCACTGACCTGGAGTCAAACTGTCGTCCGTCCGTTAATGTGCCGTTATAATGATACCGAACATAATCTCCGACCTGAACCTCTCTCGAACAGTGCGTCGGTATGAAGTATCGATCAATAATCACATCTTCCAGCTGACTACATGCAACATGTATGAGAGTGAGGAGAACCGGGAGAGCTGCTGTTCTCGCCATTTAAAATGAGAAGATCACTTTCTGCAAGAGAAACTAACGCAAACCAAACAAGCCGGGACAAACGATACTCAGATATAAAACATTCACTTTGCATTTGTTCTCCTGAAATGATGTGCAAACATGCGGAAAATGTTGACGTAGGCTTTGTTACTGTGCTGCGTGTCAATATCCCAAACAGGGAGGATCAAGCGCGCGGTCCTAAACTCCATCCGGTCACGCGTTTCCTAAAGTGCCCGAACTGGTGTCCTGCAGAGTTTAGCTCCAACCCTAATTAAACACACCCGAAGCAGCTAATCAAGGTCTTACTAGACCAGGGATCCTCAGATCTGGAGCATTCCTGCAGAGTTTAGCTGTAACCCTAATCAAACACTCCTGAGCATGCTAATTAGTCTTCCAGATCATTAGAGAATCACAGGTGAGTTTGATCAGAGTTGAAGCTATACTCTGCACCAGATTGGACCTCCAGGGAAAGATTTGAGGAACTAGAACAGTGCTTCCCAAACCTGTCCTGGAGGACCTGGATATTTTGCATGTCTCCCTTATCTAACACACCTGATTCCACTCATCAGCTCGTTAGTAGAGACGGCAAGACATGAATCAGGTGTGTTAGATAAGGGAGACATACAAAACATGCAAGGCTAGGGGTCCTCCAGGACAGGTTTGGGAAGCACTGTCCTAGAAGCATGCATGCAGGTGTGTTGAGGCAAGTTGGAGCTAAACTCTGCAGGGCATCGGTCCTCCAGGACCGAGTTTGGACAGTCCTGGTTTAAAGCAACACACAGTAGGCCAAAGCCTCTCAAACCTGTTCTGGAGTATCCCCAGCCCAGCATATTTAGTATGTCTTCCTTTTCTATCACACCAGATTCAACTCATCAGCTCACAGTGGACACTGCAAGACCTGGGTGTGTCAGATATAGGGAGACGTGCAAGATGTGAGCCAGGTCTCACACAAATGCCAAATAAAAACGAAAACTCATGGTATTGATATGCAAAAAATGGGTTTTGGCGTAAATATGATTCGAATGTGTTTGGCGTGCATATGATACCAAATTTATTGGCATTCATGTCAGTTTTTGCATTCATATGATACCCTATAACCCTATCCATCGCGTAGCATGTATGCCAAAGTTCATTTTTGCATATCAATACCACAAGTTTTCAATTTTCTTTCATTTGTATGCACTTTCCCGAGATCCGGTTGAACATGTGCAGTGCTGGTGTACTTCACAGAGAGGGTTGAAAAGCATTGCAGTAGCATTCAACAAGACAACAGGCACCAGATACATATTTAACAATGTTTTTTGTCAATATAAAGAACGCTAAATTAATTGCATGGTTTTATAAAATGTTCAAACCAAAAATGCAGAATTCTGCATTTAAATAAAAATAATAATAAAAAAACGGTTTATTCAGTAGGCTGAATATCATTTTGTTTGGTCGGTTTTAGGCTTTTTGCGATTTCCTCAGCATTTTCTGACAAGACATACAATTAAAACCTCTTTATAACATTTATGAATTAGGCTAAAAATATAGGTCACTGAATGACATCTCAAATCTGACCCAGCATTTTAAATTAAGTCAATGTAGACTAAGTGCATTCCTGTGGGGAAAAGGGACAAAGGGAGGTTTTATATGCTATCTAAAGCAACAATAATCTAACTTTAAGAAGGCTGTTTCTCAGAGCAATGACAGTACTTAAACCCGACGGACGTTTAGACCCAGAGAAGCAGTCCAGGTCCGAATTTGGGAGGCATGCAGAGTTTTCCATCACCGTAAACCTCCTTCAACCCCAAAGGGCCACCGATTGCATACGTGCAGTCTGACATGAATCTCCTCTCTCCGTTATTACACGGGGCTCGGCGTTTACAGTGAGGAACAGAAGCGTGAGCAGAAGCATGGCCCAAACAAGAATACGTCTAGTCGTGTTTTTCAGTACCGCCTATCTTCTCTGTACTGTGCAGGCTCAGTATGAGAAATACAGCTTCAAAAGCTTCCCAGCGAACGAGCTCATGCCGCTGGAGTCAGCGTACGGACACGCGTTGGAGCTGTATGAAGCTCAGGACTGGACGCAGAGCGCTAAATACCTGGAGCTGAGCCTGCGGCTTCACCGGCTGCTGAAGGACAGCGAGGCGCACTGCGGGCAGAACTGCAGCTCCGTGGGCCGGGAGCAGGAGGAGAACAACACGGAAACCACCCTCTTCATCATGGGGCACATCATAAAGCGAGCTGCATGCCTGAAAAGATGCAAAACAAACTTTCCCGTGTTTTCTAAATCGCATCCTAAGCGAGAGACTGTAGGTGATTTCGAACAGAGGATACCCTACCGTTACCTGCAGAACGTCTATTATCAGGTAAGTGTGTGGGATTTGTGAGGGACCAGAACGCTTTCACAGTAGCCATGCGACGTTCAACTGAACATGGTAATACACGATGGATGGACATTAATGGAAATAACATAGCCTATCAACTTGTTTAGATGAAATGTGCTCTATTAACAATAATGCGTTATGTGTCTGAATTGGTGCGTCGCGTTTCATTGGTCCAGTCAGCGGCACACATGCCACGTCCACGCACGAGCGCTTGGTAATCGCGAGACAGCCGCGCGTTAAAGGTGTAACGCCGAAACATGGCCGTTCTTTCAGTTAATTATGGTCGTGAATGTAGTAGCCGTTTATAATATTTAGATGGCGAGAAAAGTAATGCTAAGTAAACGTTAACATCATATTGAGACTTTTGCTCGACTCTGCTTCTCAAACTTGTCTCCTGAGACTCTAAAACTCCCATTATGGTCTGCTTTAACATTTTCGAAGAGATTTCATCACACACAGATTTGTCCCCGTAGCTAGAGACAGTGAAGATCTCTTCTAAAGCTTTAAAGTGAGATTTCAACAACACTGCTCAGGTTTTCTCCAGCCGGAGACTGGGTCCTCATAATTGTCTCTTATACATTTGAGTAGCAATCTCAACAACTTGTAGGCAATCAATATGAGCTCAAACATGTCTATCAAATATTATGCATTAATAATCTAATGCGTTTTGGATTGCATTGAGTCATAAGCCATTGAATATGCTCCTGTAAGTCAGTTCTGATCAGGGCAGTGGATAGATTATTATTTCCAAGAACATGTGATGTGCCCAAAGCACATAAACTGCACGGGTCAATTATTTTATTGTGTGTCAACAAGAGTAATGTTAACTGTATTTTTGCATAATTTAAATCTTAAAATAGGCTTGAACTCTAATCATTTTATTTTATTGCGTGCCTTTCAAGTACTTGGTGCATACTTTGTAAAGTTGTCGAGATCTCTTCTAAAGCCTTAAAAGAGACTAATATGAGACCCCCAGATTAGTTTAGGAGAAATCTCTGAGCACAGTGTGATGCTGTTATGCATGAAATGTGCTATGCATGCTCATTGGAAAAACATACCTTTATCTATATTTCTGAAAACTAAAAAAACGGTACTATAAATACGATTTGCTGCAGTTTCCAGTCATAATGAAGTCTAGGGGCAGTAAAACAGACTTTTCTCCTTTCCACACAAAGTGTAATGTACAGGGCCGAAGTATCCAACAAGGTTAATTTTAAACAAGTAATTTCACTATATTGTGTTATGATTTCAAAACTATTGTACATGCTGCTGCATTAAAATATATATAATTTTGAATTAACAGACAGAGAAGAGCTTGACCTTTTCACAGAGTCATCCCTCCAATCCAAAGCGTTATATCTCTTCATGTGCACTTTTTCATTCGTTAAGGGTTCGGTTTGGTGCAGGAGGTATTTCACGATAGAACATCAACTTTTGGCAACACTCACCGGACTTGGCTTCTGAACAGCCACAGTCGTACCTGAAGAAACACAGCGATACGTGCCTGTATCAGCGTAACACAAATCTGTCATTTCATGGGTCGTGTATGGAACATGCATTTTAGTGCCACTCACGGGCATTTTACTTTGAAAACGCCATGAAACACGTAAAATCGGTATTGCAGAAATGTCACCTCAAGCACACTTTTCCAACGAGCCCGGGATGCAAACGTGATCGATCCAGAGTCTCCAGCTAAGGAGACGAATCTGAGCAGTGTGTGACGATGATGATGAGAGATCTGCTAAAACTTTTAAGGACACCATTTTAAAAGTGTTAGATTTTTATTACATGTTTTTGTCTCAGGAGACTCAATCAAAACTCTCCATTTGATGTTAAAATAACCTAATTTGTGTTACAGAGATCTGTTTTTAATCTCATTCATCCACAGTATTCCAGTCAAACATAACACTTGCATTATCATATTTGAAGTTATGTAGTGTAGACAGTGTTTTAAAACACAATGTTACGCATGCAGAGGAAATCATGACATTTATTTGCATGCATGAATATGTACAAGACAAACTTTTCAATGCTAAATAAAATGTCATGCAACAACCGTGAAGCACTGGGACACTACATCTAAAAGAGTACTGATCTCGTACTAGAAACACGTATATAGGCCTGATCCCTTTATAGTGTATTTGGAAACGTGCTGCATATACAATGCTGGGCATTGAAGATACATTTAATATTGTAACCCTTACTATTCTGAAATGTATAATGCTATTTAAATGATAGTTTCTGAATTTACAGTAATAATAAAAAAAAAGTAATTTTGTAATAATTAAACTTTTCTCCTAAAATGAAACGGAAGACATCTGAAGACAAAGCTGATGCCTAAAGGAGATGCAAGAAAATCAGCCCTTAGTATCCCGAGCTTCGAGTAACCTCTGTTAAAGTCATCACCGTATGGGACGCAGATCGATGTCAAAGCACAGACAGAATGAGTCTGACCTTCTCACTGTCCTGACCATTGATGTCATTGAACAAGACCACTCCAGTGTAATCAGAAAAGAAAGAAAGAGCCATAAACATTTTTATGACAGTGCCTTGAAAGAGATCTCTCATGTTTCTCATTTTAGACTCTTTCTCTCAGAACTTTCTCATTTGTGTTGTCTTTTATTCCTCCCAAGTAATTTTAGGAGAAACATCTGAAATGCGAGACCGTTTTTGCCTGTAAGACTTTCTTCTAGCCCACTCAGGGTCAAACCGATCCCTGATTTATTGCCCCTAGTTCCCTCCTCTTTTGCTCCTCCCTGAAGGCCTACCTGCTTCATTGTGCTCCCTGGTTCATGTTCATCCGCTCCACATCCGCTGTGCTTCCCATATTCTATTCCTATATGTATAGTGTGTAAATCTATATTTCATAAAGCACTATATAAATAAATGTGACTTGGCTATTCTAACAGTAACAGGTCACAACATGTAATTGAATCTGAGAAAGCCAATGGAGAGATCTCACCTGTGTGTCCTACCTCTTATTTCACTAGTGTCAATGAAATGAGAAACTGCAAAACAATACGTGACCCTGGAGCACAAAACCAGTCGCTCGGGTATATTTGTAGCAATAGCTCAAAATAAATGTTATGGGTCAAAATTATTGATTTTTCTTTTATGCCAAGGATATTAAGTAAAAATCATGTTCCATGAAGATATTTTGTAAATGTCCTACCATAAATGTATCAAAACGTAATTTTTGATTAGTAATATGCATTGCTAAGAACTTCATTTGGACCACTTTAAAGGTGATTTTCTCAATAGTTCTTTTTTTTTTTTTACCCTCAGATTCCAGATTTTATAATAGTTGTATCTCGGCCAAATATTGTCCTATCCTAAGCTTATTTATTCAGCTTTCAGATGATGTATAAATCTCAATTTCGAAAATTGCCCCTTATGACTGGTTTTGTGGTCCAGGGTCACATATTTAAACAAGCCAATCGGATCCAGACACTGAATTATCTTATGTCATGTGTGTCTAGATGAATGAGTTGGAGCGAGCGGTTTCGGCAGCACACACGTATCTACAGCGAAACCCCGAGGACCCCGTTCTATCAAGGAGTCTTAACTACTATAAAAGCCTGTTTGACACGGAGGAGTACCTCGTAGACCACGAGGAGAAGCCCTATGAGGTATTTATTCTCTCTAATTGTGTTTCTTTGTGAGAGGCACTCGTGTGAAATAACTTCATATCGATCCGTCTCTTAGGCTTTATTCCTGAAGGCTGTAAAGCTGTATAATTCGGGGGATTTTAGCAGCAGTACTCGAGACATGGAGCTGGCGGCTGCGGAGTATTTTAAAACATTCAACATGTGTTTGATGTCCTGTGAGGGGTCATACGATGTGCAGGAGTTTAAAGACTTCTACCCCAGCTTAGCCGGTCAGTGATATCATGATGCATTCGCTGTGAATATTAGAAATCTATCCTAACTAAAATAAGCCTTGTTTAAATGCAGATAGCTTGGTAAACATAAGTTCATCAGTGATCTGACATAGGAAGTCTAGTACCATCATAAGTTGAGTTATTTTGTTATATTTTCTCTTTTTTTCTCCCCCAGATTTCTATTTTGAAGTAATGAAGTGTAAAGTAAAATGTGAGGAAATATTTATTCCAAATGTTGGCGGTTTCTTTGTGGAGAAGTTTGTAGCCACCATGTACCACTACATGCAGTTTGCTTATTACAAATGTAAGTAACAGAAACTCACACACAGCAAACATGTGTATTGTCTTCTGTCAGCAGTAAACACAAGAAATACTACAATCTGCCCAGATTTCATATCAGATAGTACATTTTGATCAAATGGGGAATGATGTGTTATCAAACAATATTACTGTAGGAGACATGCAAGTCTCACATGAATAGTTTCCGGTTCCTGTAGACATCGAGAGGTATTGGCATGATACACTGTACATGAAATAAGATACTGAGATTGTTTTACTGTTTACTACACTGTAGCGAAAAATAATTTGTTACCCCGCTTACTAGAAATGTTAAAGGATTAGTCCACTTTGAAATCAAAATGTCCTGATAATTTACCCCCCCCCCCCCCCGTCATCCAAGATGTTTATGTATTTCTTTCTTCAGTCGGAAATAAATGAAGGTTTTTGATGAAAACATAGCAGGATTTGTCTCCATATAGTTAGTTTCAATGTTCTCCAAACGGTTGAAGGTCAAAAGGACAGTTTCAGCGCAGCTTCAAAGGGCTATAAACGATACCAGACGATGAATAAGGGTCTTATCTAGCGAAATGATCGGCCATTTAGAAAAATTAAAGTATATGCTTTATAAACACAATTGCTTGGCTTTTCTGTGATGAGCGTTCATGACGTCATATAATATGTAATCACGCTGAAAAGCTCATGCTCGAGTGTTTACTAGTTGAACGTGCAAATACGAAGTCAACGGCGTTCCAAAAAAAGGGAGTTACATCTCAACGAGTTTACAAGGTAACACAGCGATGTCGGACGATTTTAAACTTGGAGGAGATGAGATGGAGACTACGTCAAGCGTGACCTTTTTAACGTTATTACGTGAAGTCTGGGACGTGCATCGCAGAACAGGCGAGCATTTGTGCTTATAAAACAGATACAAATATATTTTTTTAATGACCGATTGTTTGGCTAGATAAGACTCTTATTCATCATCTGGTATCGTTTATAGCCCTTTGAAGCTGCGCTGAAACTGTCCTTTTGACCTTCAACCGTTTGGAGAACATTGAAACTAACTATATGGAGACAAATCCTGCTATGTTTTCATCAAAAACCTTCATTTATTTCCGACTGAAGAAAGAAATACATAAACATCTTGGATGACATGGGGGGGGGGGGGGTAAATTATCAGGACATTTTAATTCGAAAGTGAACTAATCCTTTAAGCTGATAAGTTTAGTCAGCTTTAAATTGTAAGGCCCAGTTTCACAGACAGGGTTTCGCCTAAGCCAGGATTAGGCCATCGATCAATTAGGACATTTTAAGTCATTTTTATAAACGTGCCTTAGAATAAACATCACTGAGGTGCATCTTGAGACTAAACAAAGGCACTGATATATTTTAAGATCAGTCAGTGCAAGTTTTTTTCAGTTAAAACAGCTAAGACTTACATTTGAGTCTTGGACTAGGCTTAAGCCTTGTTTGTGAAACCAGGGGCAAGTTACTTAATGTTAAGTTAAGTGACAACTTCAAAGTTGACCAAACGTAAACAAATGTAGTCAGCGGTGTAACAAATTCTTTTAAGTTAAAACTGTGTTTTTTTTGTTTTTTTTACAGTGTATTCTGACAAAATAACATGCTCACGAGATAGCCTTATTACTGTGTTACTTAAAACAATGAATGCAATAATTCACCAGTACAAAGTAACAGCAGGTTTCAGATTTCTTTATTTATGTTGTCTTCCCTGACCTGAGGGTCGTTACAGTGTAATCTTGTCATTTTACATTAGCGATGCACTATTTTGATATTGTGCAGTTGCTTTGTTACAATTTGTATTGTTTAAAGCGCTATATAAATAAAGGTGACTTGACTTGTAATAGACTTGTTGCACTTGACCACTTCACCGATTACAATCTGATCACCAAACCATTTCAAGAGGTGATTTGAGAGCCATTTAGATGCATCTGATTTTGGTGTAAAATGACACATACTCTAAACTTAACTCCTCCCAAAAATGGGTAGCTGGTGTTATTGTGGAGATGAGTGTCTCTCTTCAGTAAGCAGACACACTAACGAATGCAAATGAAGTTAAAGATTAATGTTGCAGCTTGACACTCATGTTCATTAAAAGGGACAAGCACTGATTTTGTTTTCCCCCACCAGTGCTCTGATTGTGATATTTGATTTAGTAAATGTTGCACTAATGATAAAGTGCAGCGCATAACATCTGTTGCTGATATTGTATGTACTTTCAGCTCTTGTGGAACAAAGTTCTTTGAATTTGCATGGCATATAGCGTGGCATTTGCACATTCAAATCCAGTTTGTTAAATTATGTATGTGGCCAAGTGTAAATGAAATGTTCAAACTCAATCCCATAACAATCCAATCATAGAAATACCCCATAGACTAAGACTTCATCGCCAGGAGGTTTCATTAAACGTCACTTTATAAATGCATTTGATTCATTTGTCCTTCTAGTAAATGATGTGCGAAATGCAGCGCTGTGTGCGGCAAGCTATATGCTGTTTGATGCAGACGATCAAGTGATGCAGCAGAACATGGCCTACTACAGATTCTACAGACAACAGTGGGGACTGCAGGACGAGCATTTCAAACCACGGCCAGTACGTACAAAGATACAGTTATAATGACGGCTGTAAAAGAAGCTTAAGAGCTTTGATCCTTTTTGAACTAGATGATTGTACATTAAGAGCAAGCATTGTATACGATATCTAGCAGAGAGATCATCGGGGATATGAGATTTATGAAATATAAAAGACACAAAACATGCACATATGTTGCAATCATTTTACTTTTTATTTGTTAAACAGTCTATTTCAAAAGACAGCATTGATTTGTAAATGTTCTGGCTTTGCTCGGGTTTTGTTTTCACGCCTGCTGTTTTAACATTTCTGTCTTTGTGTCCATACAGGAAGCTCTTAGATATTTCAATCAAACCACCAAACTGAGGGAACTTCTGGAGTTCGCACAGAATTATTTACAGACAGACGACGAGGTAAACCCTAAGTGTGTTATTTAATAGCACAATACTGTAGCTATGTAAAATAACCCTAAAATAAGTATATTTCTTGAATGGTAAATGCAGTGCTGTGTAGATTAGTACTTTGTTTTTGGTTGATCTTGGATTTATATTTCCAAGCCAATCAAACAAAGATATACACACGCGCACACACACACACACACACACACAGCTTGAATTATCTCTTAAGGGCAGAACAGGTCAAAATTAAGTAGTTATAATTTTCACATCTCTGTCAGCTTACACCATATATATATTTATTATCTTCACATTAACCATCAGTCCAGGGACTGCAGTTGTAAAGTAGCCTTCTGGCTAATTCTGGCACATTGTACATTTATGTATTATTGATGAACACTGTCCCTGTCAAATAAACCTGACAAAAAAATAACACATAATGCATGTTCTAACTAGAGTTAAGCACACAGACAGCTCTGGGGAAAAAAAAGAGACCGCTGCAAAATGATCAGTTTCTCTGATCTTAGTATTTATAGGTATGTGTTTGAGTAAAATTAACATTTGTTTTATTCTATAAACTACTGACAACATTTCTACCAAATTCCAAATGAGCATATTGTTATTTAGAGCATTTATTTGCAGAAAATGACAACTGGTCAAAGAAACGAAATCAACAAAAAACGTAATTCTAAATGCGTTTCTGATGCGAAACGTTTATTTTAAAAGACGTGCATGAAAGCTGTTGACACTGTCAGATGCAGTTTACGTAAAAACAGAGTGCTGTCCCTATTCAGTATCTGTGATCAGATACATATTAGGAATGTCCTTTTCTGCGTGAGAGCGCCCTACAGCTTCATGTATGAACGAAACATACACTGCAGAGTGTTTAGCGCTCCGTGATGTTCATCTCGCCTTATTCTGGGTTTCGAATGAAACATCCAGTCATGCACAGACTATCCTGTCTCTGGGAATTTAAATCTATATTTATTCTCGCCGGCTTTTGAAAACCTCTATGTGAACACAGTTGCCCGAACGATGAATTTACCTGATGTTAAATGTGGGGGGGGGGACGCGTCCCCTGCGTGATCTACGCCCCTGGAACATTGTCAGAGCAGTAGGAAGCAAGTTTTCTTCCAGGTTTGATTCGGTTGCCCTCCACAAAGACGAATATACCTGATTCGTCCCCTAGATCATCACCAATCCTCCACCTAATTTCACAGTGGGTGCGAGACACCGTGGCTTGTTGACGTCTCCAGGTCTCGGTCTAACCATCAGACAACAAGGTGAAAAACGGACACATCATAGAAGATGATCTTACTCCTGTCCACTATGGCCGAGTCTTTATAGTGTTTTGCAAACCTCAGCTTGCACTTCTTTGCTTCTCATTGATGAAGGGCTTTTTTCTAGCTTTGCACGACTTCGGCCCTGCCCTAAGAGCCTGTTTCGAACCGTATTCGCTGTGCACGTCATCCCAGCTGCCATTCTTTTTCGTAGGTCCCTCTATGTCATCCTACGTTTGTTGAGTGACATTCAAATGAGTTGGCGGTGTTTCCGGTCCATGGAATGTTGTTTTTGCACTCTCTCTCTCACAGTCTGTAGCTTTATTGTCCCCAATGTCTGCAGCTTGACCTTTGAACCGCTGTCTTTGAAATTTTAAACTTGACGCTCACTGTATGTTCAGCCAGTAAAGCCAGAATGGAACCCTTTTTTCCTCAATTAAAACTTTATTTTCATCTCTTTTGGCATGGTTAATATTTATTATTTTATTCCAATTGCTCTCTTCTAGCACTGTTTTTGCCATTATTCCTATTACAAGAGCATAGTGATGACCACAGCGGTATTTTATCTTTTTACTTTATACTGTCATTAACTAAGACTTGGTTGAGATGATCACCTAATCGGTGTTTCATTAAGCACAATAAGGTGTTCCTGTGTTGGAATTCAACAGATACTGGAATGGCTGCCATACATGTAGAAATGCTTATTTATTGAAAATTTGAAGTGGTCTCTTAATTTATTTTTTCTCCAGAGTTTAACATGCAGGTCTCTTGACTCTTTGGAGCAGCAGCATTAACTATCTTGGCTTGAAATATATATATATTTTTTAAGTAACTTGGACAAAGCGTTAAGATGCTAGACAAGTCAAGTTAGCGTAATACTAAAAAATAATGGGCTGTACAACTAGCAGAAATCCAACAGCAGTAGCTTGGGGTAAGAACAATGAAAAACTGGCTAGAGAAGCCTTTAGCTTAAACCAGTTAACTTATCATGATTTTGAAAGTGGAAGAAGTTGGGTTGGCACTTCCTGTTGTGGATGCTGAGCCTTTCCGAGGTTTGAAGCACGTATGAGAAGCTGGACACGTTTGTCAGCAACAGCAAAATAGTCAGGGAAACAGAACCCTCTGTCATGTATGCAATGTCTCCCTCTTCCAAAAGATCAAAGACCAATCACCAGATGATTTGGTGATTGTCTTGTCACTGGAAAGGAATATTAGACCGATGCCAATCAGGAAACCTTTGCAAGCTTTAACAAGCTCCAGGCTGAGCTGGTTTTGTCGCGGGTGTTATTGGGTACGAACAGGTAAGCTTTAGGCAAACATGCTTGCACACAGTACCTTTCCCCTCTCTGAGGAAATACTGTGCACTTCTATCCATGAGAGTCCATATCTGGTGAACACTGGGTGCCAAACTGCTCTTTCCAGCGCTCATCGATAGCTGAGTTTGACAGAGAAATCTCGCTACCTGGCCAATCATTCATGGTATGCCCCTTTTCAGGTGAGCCCATCTAGTTTGGTTAAGTATGTGGTGATTCCCGTTTGGTAATCCCATAATGATGTGTTTCCACTGTAAAGACTCCCTGTCGGTAACCTTGCACCTATCCTTGGGCTGAGCGCTGCTTGTCTGCCGGTCATTGTGTGTGCGAGTCACTTGCTTTACAGGTAGAGCCCACCACAAGGACTTCTTCCATATGTGGTACTTTCCGCATACTGCTAAGTAGGGATGCAACGATTATAGATTTTGTTGGTACGATTATAGTCTGAGGAATAATCACGGTTTCACGATTATAATACATTTATTCATTTCACAACATTAAATTACATAAACCCTCTTTAGATATTAAAGTGTTATTTATTGCTGCCTCTTGAACCCGAAATAGCACAGTAACTAATAATACAGCTCAAAATAATAATACTAAAGAAAAAGTAGTCCATCTCTCCTATTGGAAATACAAAAGGTGACCTCTGCTCTGTAAACATCCGTGTCAGTATTTCCCTTTTGAATATAACACCTGGAAATAGATCACAAATGTATTTGGTGTTTTAATTTTGTATATTCTTTCTACTTTTCTTTTAGACCTGAGGTACAGAAATTGGTAAGATGCTCAAAAAAAGACTTATGAATAATACTCTATCAGATAAATCACAATGTTAATTAAGTATTAGGGTAGAGGTGTTAGTGAGGCCAGCAGGGGGTGCTCACCCTGTGGTCTGTGTGGGTCCTAATGCCCCAGTATAGTCAGGGCTCTAGACTAACTTTTTGCACCCAAAAAGTTAGTTAGTTTAGTTAGGTGCACCCAAATTTTCATATAGGCAATATTGACTAGTAAACGATTAACTAACAATCTGGTCAACATAACGTTCTTTATTTGAAGCACAATTCTACAAGAACTGAGATTTAAACTTAAAACATCTCAAGATAAATAAAATTAAAATAAAATCGAGTTTAAGTGTTTTAAGGGCGTCAAACTGAACATCTCGTGGCTCAATGTCTTATGGACTATCCTCCATTGCAGTCACATGCCCCTCGGATGGCCAACTCCTGTAGTTTGGCCTTCTTGATCTTTGGCCGCAGCTAAACCAGCTGACCACACTCTCTCTAGCATCAACATCTTCCAGACTTGACCCCTCTACACTGATTCTGATCAGATCTTCCACTGTGTCTGAATGAAGGGATGCTCTAGTGCAGTGCTTCTCGAACTTCTTTGGTCGCACACCCCCTTAAACTTATAAAAGAAATCCAGCACCCCCATCCCACCTCAAACTACCAAATACTTTCACTAAACCTTATATAAATATATATATATATATATATATATATATATATATATATATAAGTATTTACAGTTTTTATAACCAATTCTTACTATGTAAAAAATAAGTATACTTAGGCCTTTAGTGTTATGTTAGAATAATTATTATACTCAAACCTTTTCTTGATTTAATATTTTGACTTGTTTTTAGCTTAATTTTTTGTTATAATTTAAATGTTTAGTTTTGAAATGTTGTATGTGTTTGTCATTTGTATTTAATTTATTTATCTTAAATGTGTTTGTATAATATTTATAGTTTTAACTTTGAATTGTAGTTACTTTTTCTTATTTTGTAAGTCGCTTTGGATAAAAGCATCTGCTAAATGACTAAAAGTAAAGTAAAGTAAAGACACCTGTTCTGTCTAATTGTCTCTCTTATACTGTATTTTAATGCAGTCAAATTAAAGAAAAAACTGTTTTACTTTATATATTTGACTGTTTCTCTTGTCAGTCAGCAGGATAAATATGAAATAATGACTGAAACATGATCCATTAAGAATACATAACCCGCTATAATTTTATTGAGCCGTTGTCTGATGAAATCAAATAATACCCAATATAAGACAATTCCTGTACCGTGATTTCGGCTATATTTGCATGTAAACTCTGAGAAGCAATAATATCTCTTTTAACTGAACATGCTGCTCCTCTCAGACGCTCACTGAACAGAGCAGAAGCAGAGAAATAGCTGCGCGCGCGCTGATCTCGCGCCGTCGCGGCGATCACACAGACACTCTGAGAGACTTGCTAAAGTTTGTCCAAGAATTCACTAAACTTGTCACTAGTCGCTTTTTTGAAGAAAAAAAAAAGCAGCTATGGGGTCTAAAAAGGCGCTAAATCTCTCTAAGCTGGCAAAACTGCATGCATCTCTACTCACCTCTCTCTGTCTGAATGCAGCAGCACACGCATTTTCAGACACACACACACGTACAGGAATATCTGGACCACGGCCAATCAGAGGAGGGGGATCCGCCCTTCACTATCTCTGATTGGTTTAGACCACGACATGAGCCTAATGTGTGTCTGGTGTGTGGTGAGCTCATACACTTGATTGGCTCTATGACTCTCTCTCCTCTCCACCTGTAGCTGGTGTGTGGTGAGCGCATACACTTGATTGTCTCTATGTCTCTCTCTCCTCTCCACCTGTAGCTGGTGTGTAGTGAGCGCGTACACTTGATTGGCTCTATGTCTCTCTCTCCTCTCCACCTGTAGCTGGTGTGTGGTGAGCGCATACACTTGATCGTCTCTATGACTCTCTCTCCTCTCCACCTGTAGCTGGTGTGTGGTGAGCGCATACACTTGATCGTCTCTATGACTCTCTCTCCTCTCCACCTGTAGCTGGTGTGTGGTGAGCGCATACACTTGATCGTCTCTATGACTCTCTCTCCTCTCCACCTGTAGCTGGTGTGTGGTGAGCGGTGAGCGCATACACTTGATTGGCTCTATGTCTCTCTCTCTCCACCTCTCTGGTGTGTGGTGAGCACCTGTTGGCTCTAGCTCTCTCTCCTCTCCACCTGGTGTGTGTGGTGAGCGCATACACTTGATTGGCTCTATGTCTCTCTCTCCTCTCCACCTGTAGCTGGTGTGTGGTGAGCGCATACACTTGATCGGCTCTATGACTCTCTCTCCTCTCCACCTGTAGCTGGTGTGTGGTGAGCGCATACACTTGATCGGCTCTATGACTCTCTCTCCTCTCCACCTGTAGCTGGTGTGTGGTGAGCGTATACACTTGATTGTCTCTATGTCTCTCTCTCCTCTCCACTTGTAGCTGGTGTGTGGTGAGCGCATACACTTGATTGGCTCTATGTCTCTCTCTCCTCTCCACCTGTAGCTGGTGTGTGGTGAGCGCATACACTTGATTGGCTCTATGACTCTCTCTCCTCTCCACCTGTAGCTGGTGTGTGGTGAGCGCATACACTTGATTGTCTCTATGTCTCTCTCTCCTCTCCACTTGTAGCTGGTGTGTGGTGAGCACATACACTTGATTGGCTCTATGTCTCTCTCTCTTCTCTCCACTTGTAGCTGGTGTGTGGTGAGCGTATACACTTGATTGGCTCAATGACTCTCTCTCCTCTCCACCTGTAGCTGGTGTGTAGTGAGCGCGTACACTTGATTGGCTCTATGACTCTCTCTCCTCTCCACCTGTAGCTGGTGTGTGGTGAGCGCATACACTTGATTGGCTCTATGACTCTCTCTCCTCTCCACTTGTAGCTGGTGTGTGGTGAGCGTATACACTTGATTGGCTCAATGACTCTCTCTCCTCTCCACCTGTAGCTGGTGTGTGGTGAGAGCATCCACTTGATTGTCTTTATGACTCTCTCTCCTCTCCACCTGTAGCTGGTGTGTGGTGAGCGCATACACTTGATTGGCTCTATGACTCTCTCTCCTCTCCACTTGTAGCTGGTGTGTGGTGAGCGTATACACTTGATTGGCTCAATGACTCTCTCTCCTCTCCACCTGTAGCTGGTGTGTGGTGAGAGCATACACTTGATTGGCTCTATGACTCTCTGTCTCCTCTCCACCTGTAGCTGGTGTGTGGTGAGCGTATACACTTGATTGGCTCAATTACTCTCTCTCCTCTCCACCTGTAGCTGGTGTGTGGTGAGCGCGTACACTTGATTGGCTCTATGTCTCTCTCTCCTCTCCACCTGTAGCTGGTGTGTGGTGAGCGCGTACACTTGATTGGCTCTATGTTTCTCTCTCCTCTCCACCTGTAGCTGGTGTGTGGTGAGCGCGTACACTTGATTGGCTCTATGTTTCTCTCTCCTCTCCACCTGTAGCTGGTGTGTGGTGAGCGCGTACACTTGATTGGCTCTATGTTTCTCTCTCCTCTCCACCTGTAGCTGGTGTGTGGTGAGCGCGTACACTTGATTGGCAGTCTTAGTCTGTGACAGGCTGATACATATCACTCTCTCTCTCTCTCTCTCTCCGCACTATATCATCTCTGTCTGAAAGCGGGCAGAATGCTAGAGCTAACGGACTTCACATCAGGTGGTCCTTGCCTTCACGTCGTGCATTAAAATAGTTTATTTCACAACGAGAACAGGTTGGCTAGCCATGCATTATCCTTGATGTATACTCTTTAACTGCTATTTTTACGGCAATATTTAAATGACACCCTGATCATTCTTGGCGCACCCCAAATGGTCCCACACTGTGGACTTCAGTTATTCTCTGGGAGAAATAAAGGATTGCTGTTTGGTTCCTCTGACATAGTTAATCTAATGTGTATAGTAGCCTCTGTGTCTCTGATAAGCACGGCATTTTAAGCTGGTGCACTGCCGCTAGTGTAACTTTGTTTTCGTTTGGCGCAAGCTGCAACGGTTCGGTTCCATGCAACAGAAACACTTGGTGTAGCGAAACTTTTACGATTAATAAACCGAGACATTTTAAAGCACGGTTAATAGTAAAACCGGTTAATCGCTGCATCCCTACTGCTAAGTACAGCCCACATTAAGTAAAAATGTGGCTTTTTCAATTCAAACATATCAAAACGCTAGCTACATCGCCTTGCAAAAATTTTCATACCCCTTAATTTTTTCACATTTTATGTTGCTGCCTTATGTCAAACTGCTTTAAATTACTTTTTTTCCACATCAATCTACACTCCATACACTATAATGGTAAAGAAAATAATTTGGGGTTTTAACATCTTTTAACTTCAAATTTATTAAAAATAAAAAACTTAAATGATTCCATTGGGTAAGTACTCATACCCTTATCTGGGACAGTTGGAATTTAGCTCAGGAGCATTCATATTACTTGTAGGTCTTACTAGATTTTGAGTGAAGGTAACCGGTGGCAAATTCAAGTGAATGGGTATGATTTGGAAAGGCACACACGTCCAGTGGTCCAACAGCTTATAATGCATATCAGAGCAAAAACCAAGCTCTGGGGTCAAAAGAACAGTCTGTAGAGCTCAGAATCTGGTTTGCGTCCAGCCACACATCTGGGGAAGAGTTCAGAAAAAAATGCTCTGTTACCCTTAATGGAAGAAGTTTGGACCAACCAGGATTCTTCTTAGAGCTGGTCAAACTGAGCAATTGATGGAGGAGGGCTTTGGTTAGAGTGGTGACGAATAACCTGATGGTCACTCTTGTTGAGCTCCATGATCATATGTGGAGATAGGAGAAATCTACAGGACAAACATCACTTCAACGCTCCACCGATCTGGGCTTTATGGTGGTGTTGCCAAACTCAATCCTCTCCTCCATGAAGACAAAAGAAAACACTTGGAATTTACAAAAAAAGCACCTTCTAATTCTAAGCATCGTGCTTGAAGGGAACCAGCTCTGCTCATCACCCTCAGATTACCATCCCAAAAGTAAAGTGTGCTGGTAGCAGCCTCGTGCTATGGGGCTGTTTTTAAGCAGCATGGACTGAGGGACTCAGTATAAGAATATAAGAAAAGCTCAATGCACCAAAATATTGAGATAGCCTTAATGAAAACCCAGTCCAGAGCATTCAGAAGTCTCCTGAAGTCCACGGTCATCTCCACTGTTTTGAGCGTGTTAAACTCCAGGGTGTTAAGACTGCATCAGACAGCCAGCTCCTTAACCTCCTGTCTGTAAGCAGACTCGTCACCGCCATGAATGAGGCCGATTGGTGTTGTGACGTCTGCAAACTTCAGGAGCTTGACGGAGGGGTCTTTAGATGTGCAGTCATTCGTGTACAGGGAGAAGAGCAGTGGGGAGAGAACACAGCCCTGAGGAGCTCCAGTGCTGATCGTGTGGGTGCTGGATGACAATTTTCCCAGCCTCACTACCTGCTGCCTGTCTGTCAGGAAGCTGGTAATCCACTGACTGATGGAGGTGGGGACGGAGAGCTGTGTCAGTTTATTCTGAAGGGTGTCCGGGATGATGGTGTTGAAAGCGGAGCTGAAGTCTACAAACTTTTCTCGCATAAGTCCCTGGTCTGTCCAGATGTTGCAGGATGAAGTGCAATCCCATGTTGACTGCATCATCCACAGACCTGTTTGCTCTGTAGGCAAACTCCAGTAAGGGTCCAGTGGAGGCCTTCCGATAAGTCAAAACCAGTCTTTCAAATGATTTCATGACCACAGACGTTAGAGCCACAGGTCTATAGTCATTAAGTCCAGTAATTTTTGGTTTCTTTGGGACAGGGATGATGGTGGAGCATTCAAAGCAAAAGGGGACTTTGCACAGCTCCAGTGATCTGTTGAAGATCTTTGTGAAGATAGGGGCTAACTAGATTTTAAGGTAGACTGGTGACACACTGTCTGTCTTGTAATTTGTAATTCTTTCAAACCTTTCCACACGGAAGCAAAATCACCAGAAGAGAATTTGTTCCTTAGCTTGCCAGAATAATTCCTCTTTGCCACTCTGATCTCTATATCCCCATTTCTGTAGGCATCTTCTTTGGCCTGATGGGGCTGTCTGAGTTCGTAGTGAACCATGGTTTGTCATTGTTGTAGTTAACCTAACATTGTTGTAGTAACGAGTCCTGGTAGGAATGCACATATCCTCACAGAAACTGATATATGATGTTACAGTCTCAGTAAACTCGTCCAGATTGTTTGCAGCAGCCTCAAAAACAGTCCAATCAGTGAGGTCAAAACCAGCTTTTAAATCTTGCTCCGCTTCATTAGTCCATTTTTTAACAGTTCTTAATAAATGTTTTGTAGATTTTAATTTCTGCCTGTAGGTTGGTATAAGATGAACCAAACAGTGATCATAAAGTCCCAAAGCTGCTCATTAGACAGTGATGTGCATCCTTTATCGCTGTGTAACAGTGATCCAATATATTACTGTCTCTGGTGGGACTTGTGATGTGCTGTCTGTATTTTGGCAGTTCACGGGAGAGATTTGCTTTGTTAAAGTCCCCGAGAATGATTAAATGAGTCCGGTGTTTTTGTTCTGTGTCTGTAATCAGATCAGAGATGACCAAACACCTGAAAAGAGATGATGCCAACCCCTCAGACAGTATACAGAATAAACCAAATTTGACCATAAGTTCAATATATTAAGTTTCTGCAATTATATAAATCTATTGTAAAAACTTAATTTCCTGTAAAGCTACTTAGCAACGATTGTATCGGGAAAAGCGATAGACAAAAAATCTTGAATTGAATTTAATATTGCCACCAACACCTCTACCAGTTACCTTTAGGCGAAACATTCATTCCCTTTCACCCTCACATCTTTCCTCTGTAGTGTCCTCCTCTCTTCCCTCACCTACCAATTTCTCCACTCTGGATGTGAACGCTACAACTGATGCTTTGTGCTCCACTTTAACTTCTTGTCTAGACAATATATATGTCCTCTCTCCTCCAGGCCAGCACGGATGCCCCTTCTAACACCTGGCCAGCCGATGTTCTTTGTGAACTAAGGGCAGCAGAGTGAAAATGGCGCAAATCAAAAGATCCGTCAGACCTGAGTATCTCTCAGTCTTTGCTTTCATCTTTCTCTGCTGAAGTCCACACTGCAAAGGCTTCATACTTCCACAACAACATCAACAGCGCATCTGACACACGCAATCTCTTCAAAACATTCAACTCTCTCCTCTGTCCTCCCCCTCCACCACCTCCTTAACAGCCGATGACTTTGCCACTTTCTTCACAAACAAAACTAGGTCAATCAGTAGCCAGTTCTCAGCTCCACACACAAAGGAACTCAAACCAACCACATCTACTGATAAAACTCCCCTCTTCTCCTCACGGAGGCCGAAGTATCCAAACTTATCCTCTCCAGCCACCCTACAACATGTCCTCTAGACCCTATCCCCTCACACCTTCTCCAAGCAATCTCTCCCACACTCTTACCAGCACTCACACACATTATCAACACATCTCTCTTTACAGGCATCTTCCCCGATGCATTCAAGCAGGCTCGGGTAACCCCACTGCTCAAAAAACCTACATTAAACACTTCTCTTATAGAATACTACAGACCTGTCTCTCTCCTTCCATTCATAGTGAAAACGCTTGAACGAGTTGTTTTCAACCAGTTATCCTCATTTCTGTCAGCATAATCTACTGGATGCTAACCAATCCGGCTTCAGACGTGGACATTCAACTGCGACGGCGCTACTCTGTCACTGAAGCCTTGCGGATTGCAAAAGCTGATTCCAAATTATCGATTCTCATTCTGTTAGATCTATCTGCTGCTTTTGACACGGTTAATCATCAGATCCTCCTGTCCACCCTCTCATCACTGGGCATCACTGGGATTCCACTTCGCTGGTTTGAATCCTATCTCACTGGCAGGTCCTTCAGGGTGGCCTGGGGAGGGGAGGAATCCAGAGCACATCAATTGGTCACTGGGGTTCCCCAGGGCTCGGTTCTTGGACCTCTCCTCTTCTCCACATACTCTACATCACTGGGTCCCATCATAAAAGCACATGGTATCTCCTGCCATTGCTATGCTGATGACACACAGCTCTATCTCTCATTTCGACCAGATGATCCAATGGTAGCTGCACGGATCTCTGGCTGCCTGGCGGACATCTCGGCGTGGATGAAAGAACATCACCTACAGCTCAACCTGGCAAAGACTGAGCTTCTTGTCCTCCCTGCCACTCCAACTCTACAACATGCCTTTACCATCCAGATAGATTCAGCAACAATTACCCCATCAAGCTCAGTCAGAAATCTTGGTGTAATCTTTGATGGCCAGCTGACCTTCAAAGACCACATAGCAAAAACTGCTCGATCTTGCAAGTTTGCATTCCACAACATCAGAAAGATCAGGCTCTTCCTTACACAGCACGCTGCACAATTTCTTGTCCAGGCCCTTGTCCTTTATAGACTGGACTACTGCAATGCTCTTCTAGCTGGACTTCCATCAAACACAATCAAACCTCTACAGATGATTCAGAATGCTGCAGCATGATCGGTCTTCAGCGAACCCAAAAGAGCCCATGTTACACCTTTCTTTGTCTCCTTGCATTGGCTCCTGGTTGCAGCTCGCATCAAGTTCAAGACACGGATGCTTGCATATAGAACAGGCTCAGCACCCTCCTACTTCCACTCACTTATAACAACCTACATCCCCTCCAGAAGCCTGAGATCTGCGAATGAGCGACGCCTCGTGGTACCATCACAGAGAGGCACAAAATCACTTTCACGTTTTCATTCTCAGTTCCTGGCTGCTGGAATTAACTTCACACCCCTATCCGTCCCTGACAATTTTCAATCAACACCTGAAAATGAATCTCTTCTGTCTTCACTTGACTTCTGCTACTTCGTTAAAAAAACAAAAACACCTTTTGTTCTCTTTCCTAACCTCTCCCTGTCTAGCAAGTTTTTGCTCTGAACAATGCATGAAATGTTGTATTACAAGCACTTCCTGTGACTGTTTGCCTCTTTATAATGTATCGCTTATTGTATTCCTCAATTGTAAGTCACTTTGGATAAAAGCATTTGCTAAATGAATAAATGTGAATGCGAAATTGACTGGAAGGAAGAAATTGGATAGGAAAAGGTGCACAAGCAACAGGGATGACCGCAAGCTTGAGAATACTGTCAAGCAAAGCCGATTCAAACACTTTCAGAGCTTCACAAGGAGTGAACTGAAGCTGGAGTCAGTGCATCAAGAGTCACCACGTTCAGACATCTTCAGGAAAAGAGCTACCAAGCCACTTCTGAACCAGAAACATCGTCAGAAGCATCTTACCTGGGATAAGGAGAAAAATAACTGGACTGTTGCTCAGTGGTCCAAAGTCCTCTTTTCAGATGAAAGTACATTTTGGGGGGTTCGGTGCCTTGCTCAAGCGCACCTCGTCGTGGTATTGAATACACCTGAGCAGTGCCACAGGATGATCTCCTCCATGCCACGCCGCACTGATACAGTAGTTCATGCAAAAGGAGGCTCAACCAAGTATTGAGTGCATAGATATGAACATACTTTTCAGAAGCCTGACATTTCTGTTTAAAATATCCTTTTTTTTTATTGATCTTATGTAATATTCGAATTTTCTGATACACTGAATTTTGGGTTTTCATTATCTGTAAGTTATTTCAAGAAATAAAGGCTTGAAATATTTCACTCTGTTTAATGAATCTATATAATATATGGGTTTCACGTTCTGAAATGAGTGACAAAAAATATTGTCCTTCATGATATTCTAATGTTTTTAGATGTACCTGTTTGACTTGAAGTAATATTGTGCATCATTATTGTTTTTTTTTTGTTTTTTTTAAACATTATAATTTCTAAAAGCTAACTAGTTCCGGGCCTAAGAGAACTTGATCCTAAATTAAAAAAAATCTTTTTTAATTGCACAATTAAATAAATGACCACAATATCACTGTGTGACGCCTCCCACCAATGGTTTGAATGGATGGGACAACTAACTGGAAATATCCAAGGATCAAAGACGTTACTAATAGCTGTTCAATTTGTCAATAGGCAGACATGTTTTTGAGTTTATCCTAATATCCTTTTCATTAGCCTGATAATATTAACGTGGTTATTAACTGTTTGTTAACAGGATACTGTAAGTTCAGAGGAAGCAGCATCAGCTCGGTCAAGTCCTCCTGATGAAGAGTTTGAGGGAATTGGGGACTACGAGGAGTCTTTCCTGGCTGAATGGTGGCAGGAACCCAAAACTAAAGGAGATATAGGAGAACCAGCTGAATGAGCACAAACCCAATCATATACTAGATGTATACTGGGAGCCAGAGTGAGTCTTCATCTGGTGTCTTCCTCATTCCCTGTTAACTCTTTCCCCTTTTTCATTGGAGATGAATAGTACTGTATCCAGTCTAACTACTTTTACCGATCATTTGGAGCTTTTGTATCATTTTGATGAAAGAAGTATATTTGTTGAAGTCTCTCGTCCTGATTTTGTTGAGTTTAGATGAGCGATAAGTGAAGACGTATCACCAATCTAAACTCGGCTCAACAAAATCAGGTCTGGGAATGGTTAAACCTGTTTTTTTGTCTTTTGTTCCCTCCCATGTATTTCATGACGTATTATCGATTAAAAATATTTTTGTTGAAATGAAATCTATCTCCATCTTTTCACATGCAATCTCTGTAATTCTGACTGATTTGATTTCAGGCTGTATATGAGATTTGCTGACACTGTCTTATCTTCTGTTGTTTTTAGATTTTACTTTTAATGATAAGGAAGATTATATATTAAAAGAATGTGTAAATACACCTGATGGAGATGTTTGCATCTGTTCTGTGTGTGGTAGTCTCATCTTTGAACACTGTCATTAAGTGTATATTATAACTGCAGAGAATCTGTATTTCAGCAGTTTCATGTGCTTTAAATCACTTTCTGTTCAACTCTGGAAAGCAAATAGAACAGAAAATAATAGAATCAATGATGCAGACTTCATCAAATTTGAGTCAAATTCTACTGCAGAAGCATTATAAAAACAATAGTGTCATTATTCAGCTGATTTATTTGGTTCAGATCGGTTTAATAGCTGTGTAAAGTTCAATTCAGCTATAAGCAGCACAAAAAGAAGACTTAGTGCAAGTAGTGTTGACAAAGTACGGAAGTGAAGCAATGAATCCGTCAAGTTGAGCTTTATTGTCATTCCGCTACATGTGTGGACATGAATACAGACATACAACAACGGAGTAAAACAGTGTAAACCTATACATGTGTCTCAAGACAAAGAACAAAAACAATCAAAAGCTATTTCAGTTATTCTTTGTTGTGCTCTTCCTTTGCACATTTAAAAATGAGGTAAAAAATAAACCTGTAGAAATGTATTGGTGTCCTAATCAACATTTTGTCCCATACCCTGGTGTGATTAGTCTCGGTCACCCTTAGATGTGTTACTTGCAGTGTTGGGGGGGGTAACGCATTACAAGTAACACGAGTTACGTAATAATATTACTTTGTTCAAGTAACTAGTAAAGTAACGCATTACTTTTTAATTTACTAGAAAATATCTGAGTTATTTTTCTCCATTTATTGACTGAGTGCGCCGTGTGAACATGATCTTACTGTAGATCTAATCTAGACTAAATATGAATGTGTATTAATTCATCCCACTCGCAGAAAACAGATTCAGTATTCATCAAAATGAATTAAAACAGTGAAATACAAACTCAGAATATGACACAAACCTGCAATAATTAAATATGTTAAACAACACAAATATATCTAATCTCATTTTATTAACCGATGTGTTTGCTGCTGACCTTTGATGATCAGTTCAATCATAATAATAATCATAAATGACTTTAGATAAACTAATATTGTTGTTTATTGCTGAAGAGTGTTGAACTTCTCCTGTGTTCTTCTGTACAGACGTGATTTACTCGTCCTTCAGCCTGAGGTTTATTCATTACACTTTTTGGTGTGAAAGGCTTTATATTTGCTATAAATATAACTTCTTATATTAAAAACAAACAATCAAGCCCTGCTCATATTTAAAAAGTAACGTGAAAGTAACGTAACGCATTACTTTCCATAAAAAGTAACTAAGTAACGTAATTAGTTACTTTTTTAGGGAGTAACGCAATATTGTAACGCATTACTTTTAAAAGTAACTTTCCCCAACACTGGTTACTTGTAATATCTTTCTGTTTCTGTCTGTCTTTTGCTTGCTGTATTTCTTATTTAATCTCTGTCTGCTGAAGTCAAACTCCTTCAGAGAGCAAAAGTCTAATCTGAGATAGAATTTAAACAATTCTGTGCCTTTTGAGTTTTACAAATAAGATTTGAGGGAAAAAGGTTTTTTAGGTGTATCCTATGTTTAACAACAGCAACCTGCAAACATCAGTCTTATAGCTAAATTACTTCAATTGTATTATTTTTATGTAACTGGGACAAGCAAAGCCAAGCTGAATATATGGCCAGCAACATTTAATCTGTGGCCTCTCAGAGGAAATTCCCTTTATTGTTCTTCCCCCATGAGGTTACAATACAGAAAGGGAAGAGGAGGAGACAAAACAGGAAGTTAAGTCAGCTTGTCATATCACAACACTTTTATATCACAACCACTCATTATCATCAGGTGACAACTTAAGATGTGATCATGAACAATTTTGCGCAGATTCTACGCAACAACATAAATATTTATATATGTAGCATTGTAATTTCAATACATGTGTATGGTTAAAAACAATTATTTACCTCAAAACAAGATGAAAATATGTAACGTAATGTCTCCCATGCGTACTGTAAACATAAAAAGTAATCTTTTCAATACCACTGTCACGCTTCACCACGCTCTTCCTCTCCACAGGCCACTTTGGTTATTCTGGATTTACCTGATTTCTCTGGTTACCCTTCATCTCCTGTGCTTCAAGTTATTGTCATATTCTTCTCATCGACTCAAGTCACCTTTATTCGTATGGTGCTTTATACAATGCAGTTCCCTTTCAAGGAACAGGTATAAACACTGCAATCTTGATTAGCTACGGCAGTCATTTGACATCACTGACATGCCAGCATACTATGAAACAGGGGCGTAGCCACGGGTGTGCCAGGGTGTGCCGGTGCCACCCACAGTGGCAGCTGGCACACCTAAAAACAGATGCAGAATTATTATTTTTTTAATCGTAATAAACATGGGCAGCGCAAAGGAGGGGCTAGCAGATGCTTCAGCACCCCTAAGAAAGACCAAAGCACCGCCATTGCACCCATAAGAAATGAAATAAATTAAAAACATTTTACTTATTATTACGCATTCATAACT
>CM049879.1:1187500-1300000 GCA_027474115.1 Schizopygopsis malacanthus
CATGGCTTCAGTGGCTCTGGGTTGTTTAGTAATGATGAGATCAATTCTGAAGTATAGAGATATACTCTCAGCCCAGATCCAGTCAAATGCAGCAAAGCTGATTGAGCGGCGCTTTATAGTACAAATGAACAATGACCCAAAACATACAACAAAAGCAACCCAGGAGCTTTTAAAGCTAAATAAAGTGGAATATTCTGCAATGAGTCCACGAGACTTAAAGCAGTCACTGCCTGCAACGAATTCAACAAAATATTACAAAATAAACATCATATTTATGATTATATTAATTTGTCCCCCCTGAAAATGGGGGGACTGTGTATAAAAATGGTTGTACTTCCTAGGCATGTTATATTTTTGTTCAAACCCCTTGAATTAAAGCTTAAAATCTGCACTTCAATTTAATCTTGATTGTTTCATTTTCATTCTATTCTGGTAGCATACAGAGCCAAAATTATGAATATTGTGTCCGTGTCCAAATATATATGGACCTAACTGTATATTTTTATATTATATGTTTTATTAAAAAAGCTGTTTCAGATTTCAAGGTTCAAGGTTTCTTTATTTGTCACATGATACATTATACAGGGTATAATCAGAAGTGAAATGTAGATCAAATCAGGTCCGCTCAGTGGACAGTGCAAAGAATAAAAATAAAATAAAATAAAAATATATAAAAGTAACACCACACAAGAGCATATATATATAGGTAAAAAAAAGAAATAAAAAGTAAAATGTGCAATAGAATAAAGAAAAGTGCAAAACAGTAAAACAGTAAGATGTGCAAAACAAATAGGATGTGCAAAAACAGTATATGGGACTTAATAAATATTAGTATAAACAGGAGGGATGAGAGGGATGTGCAACGGGTTGTACTGGGTATGCACACATAGCGGCAATACGGATGATGAGAATATGAATGTTTTTGTTATTTTTTTTTACAGATAATAATGAGTCTTGTGAAAGTTTATGGAACAGAGTTTGTGTTAAGGAGCCTGATGGCCTGGGGGAAGAAGCTCCTCCTCAGTCTCTCGGTTTTTGCCATCATGCTCCTGAAGCGCTTGCCAGATGGCAGTAAAATGAAAAGATGGTTACCGGGGTGAGTTGAGTCTTTGATGATTTTAGCAGCTCTGCTTCTGCAGCGTTTGAGGTAGATGTCCTGCAGAGAGGGGAGAGCAGACCCTGAGATGCGCTCAGCTAAGCGCACGACTCTCTGTAGAGCTTTGCAGTCCTGGTTTGAGGAATTACCATACCACACTGAGATGCACTGAGTCAATACACCTGTGTTTGGATGTGTGCAGTCCATGTCAGGTCCTCGGAGATGTTTACACCGAGGTACTTGAAGCTACTCACCCTCTCCACAGGGGTCCCACTGATCATAAGAGGAGTGTAGGGCCGCTGCTGTCTCTTCCTGAAGTCCACGATCAGCTCTTTAGTTTTGCTCACGTTCAGAGAGAGACCGTTGTCCTGGCACCATGATGTAAGTCTCTCTACCTCATCCAAGTATGCGGTCTCATCATCGTTGTTAATGAGGCCCAGGACCACAGTATCATCAGCAAATTTGACAATAGAAGTGGAGCTGTGTGAGGACACGCAGCCGTAGGTGTATAGAGAGTAGAGCAGGGGGCTCAGGACACAGCCCTGTGGGGCTCCTACATTCAGGGTGATGGAGTTGGAGGTGAACTGGCCGACTTTCACCACTTGTGGTCTGGCGGTGAGGAAATCTTGAATCCAGTCACAGAGTGAAGTGTTTAGGCCGAGGTCTGAGAGTTTAACAGCCAGCTTGGTGGGGACTATAGTGTTGAAAGCTGAGCTATAGTCTATGAATAGCAGCCTGACATAGTTGCCATTTTTGCTGTCGATGTGAGTGAGGGAGGAGTGCAGGACCTGGGAGATGGCATCATCAGTAGACCTATTTGGCCGGTAGGCAAACTGAAGAGGGTCCAAGGTAGCAGGGATGGAGGAGCAAATGTGTTTCTTTAAAAGTCTCTCAAAAACCTTCATGACTGTCGATGTAAGGGCAACTGGACGATAGTCATTCAGGCAAGAGGGTTTACTGTTCTTGGGCACAGGGATAATGACAGATTTTTTAAAGGGGGTGAGATTTATGTGGAAGTAGCCTAATAATTACATTAATACATCAATATACCATGTATATGACAAACAAGACTGAAAGTGAGCAAACACTCGTTAGAAAATACTTTATATATAAAGCATAGACGAGATGTGGAGCTACACAAACACAGGAAAAGAGATTCACAACAAGCATAGTGTCAGAGAGCATTGTATAACATTGTATTTCTTTTTCAGATTTTATTATTGTTTTCAACTATATTTTTGAATTTGTAGTTAGATTAATGCAATTTGCTTAATAATAAAATGCATTTTAGAGTTAATTTGAATCGTACACAAGCGTGTGTGTTCTCTGGTGTGTATGTATACTTGTGAGATGTAGGCCTATATGTGTAGTCTTTGTTTAATGGTACTGCAGTTCATTAGTAGTGGGATAGCAACATCTCTCTCTGTGAGTAATCAAAGTAAGTTTGACGAACAGTAAAGAAAAACTCTAAGCTACCGACGTTAAAGCGTACTTCCTGGTCTCTGCTGTTTTAAAAGATTCGGAAAATACAAACTAAAATGACCTGATCAAACTACATTAAACAGAAATTAAGTTGCTTTAATGAATAGGTCTGGATATTTTTTTTAATCTTAAATAATGAGTTTAGAATATTCGGTTCTGTTTCCTACAACACGGAGGTAATAGCTCTAAACTAAATGATAAAGATTTTGATGTGGCAAAAATGTCATCCAATCTCCACACCTGAACACACCTCTGTGACGTCATGACGCGATTCCCTAAGAGCGCGTGCAGCGAGATGAGCTTGTGAAACTGCTCGGCTGTGAGGTGAGTCAACTAATCTGTGCACAAAAAATATGTCTTCAGTCTCAATATTATGAGTCGAGGAGCATCGATTCATGTGTTTTCGGTTTGGATTGTGTCATAAATGTGTAGGTAGCGTACTGACAAACACATGCAGTATTTTGTGAAAGTTACATAATTAATTGGCTGATTTGTTGTAACTAATGATTACTGAAGCCCAATGAACCGTCAGTATTTTAGCTTTGGCATATTTGCAAGAGCTCCGCGTGTCACTGCGGTTAAATGAGTGTCATTTTATAACAACAATTAGTCGAAACCGTTTAAATCAGAACATTAAAGTCATGTGAGTAATCTAATGATAATAGCCTTCAAGTCATATTATTCGGTTGTTTTATGCAGCGTATTGTATTGACATCTGCGCATATTATTGGTTTTTAGTGTGTGTGTGTGTGTGTGTGTGTGTGTGTGTGTGTGTGTGTGTGTGTGTGTGTGATGTGCATTGAAACTCTTAAACCTGAACTCATCTGAGCGGTCTGCTCACATTCCACACTCATCAGACCAGTCACGCCAAGCACATATTTATATTTTTAGTTTTTTAATATTCAGTTAATAAATGGAGCATTCAGACTCGATCTAAGTGGGATTGTCATGATCCCATTGCAGCTGTTTTCTTCACTATTCAGCTTCATTGTGAAGTGCGACTGATCAGTAACTGGGGAACTCTGCAAACTTTACACACCGTTTCAAATAGTTGAAGTGAAACAACTTTTTTGTTTTTTCTTCCCAAACCTGTTTGTTCACATTGCTCAAACTTCGTGTCAAAGAGTCACAAAGGTTAGACAGGTCTACAATAAGTTGAGTTTACACAGTTCATTTTATCATTTAAAACCGATTCGATGTTGGCCTTATTTTGAGCGTCGTTTCTACCTTACAGCATTCCAGCATGAAATGGCATTCAAAATGGTCGACAACTAAAAATTCCAATTAGAAATCTTGGAAGGTTGTGATCTTGTGTATTCGAAGGCCATGCATTTTGAATGTATTTCACTTTCCTCCGTGGAATCTATGGCAGCCCATAAAATCACATGACTGAAGAAAAATGAAATGATTTAACAGCTGCCTTTGCATCATTAGCATTTGACCACTATTAAATACATTTTAAAGTGATATTATTTCCTTAAGAAATGCATATTTTTATGCTCAAATGTCATTAAAAAAGAGAGAAATGCGTCTGAAATGTTCTAATCCTTTCATTCTGAAGCTTTTATAAGATGCTTTCCACTCATGTGTATGTTTGTGTGATGCATCTCAGAGTATATGTTATTTGGTGGAAGCATCCAACCTGGAATAGACTGACTTCTAAACAAATACTGACCGCATCAATGGCTGACTACGGACGTCCTCTGGGTAGCAGCCAATCAGGGAGTGCTCTGGATAAACCAGCGCTCCTCTCTGCTGTTAATCCTACTCACTCCCGTAACGGCAGCACCGGATCTTCACGCCACTCCCGACAGGTCCGTGAACCGCTCCGAGCTTTGGTTCTGGTTCTTAACAGCTCAATGGTGTTGTAATTTCCTCTCAAAAACAAATCAATGCTTTTCTTCTCCCAATACAGAACTCAAGGGATTGGGAGGTAATATCAGATTCAGACTGTTCTGCACCTGTCGCAAGAAAGAGTATGGCCAATAACACCGTTCCAGGCATTTGTGAGGGATTTCTCATGAAGAAGCGCAAGTATCCTCTCCAGGGCTGGCATAAGGTGAGTTGCATTGAGAAAATATCCATGGAAAAGAATGACCACCATGACTTCTGGTGCCTGTACCATGACGGTGGCTAAAGAAACAGGTTACAGGATTAGTTTTTAGCTGGCAAAACCAAACCAGTCCAATCCGGCTGTGTTGGTACCGTGAAGCTGATCATCAACTTTCTCTGTCAACTCAGGCTTGATCCTGAGTTAATGGATCGCGTGCACATGAATGTGACATCAGTAATGAGCAGTCAATCATATGCCTTAAAACTGCGATTCACTTTTTCATGAGTGTCAGTGTGATTCACTAGCAAAGATTGAAGAATTTAAAGACATTTACACCGCCAGATAAAACGATCTATATACTTAACATATAAGCAAAATTTAAAAAGTTAGTTTATAATATTTATAGGCATAAAAACACTTAACATGTAAACTCATTGTGTAGTCCTGTTTAGAGCTATTGATTCTATTATTATTTGAACACTGCTACAAAACCCAGAGTTGGCACAAAATGAAGTTTAGACACGTAGTTTTTAAACTAAGTTCGGGAGGAGCACGTCAGATACTCAGGCTAATTAGCACAGGTGGTACACAATCTAGGTAATCAGCCTTGGACATAAATACAGCTGTCTTACCTCCATCTAGTCGACGGTTAAGCAGCATCCCTCCACCACCCCTTCTCCACCAATATCACTAGATTTCTAATCACACGGGGGGGTTCACTGGGTTCGGGCCATTCCCGGCTAGGAGCCCTCCCCCAGGACAGCACGCCTACAACGTATTACCATACACGCCAAATACGCATTATGTTATCGTGCTAGTAGATGTAAGTGTGAAATCGTGAACTAAACTGAAACTTACCTGGCTTGCCAGCTAAACTGGTTTCATTGTACAGGTCCCTGGGGCCTGTACCATGATTGTAGATGAACAAATTCAGAGTTATAGGATAAGTTTGAGTTGACCAAAGCACTTCAACCTGGCTTTGTTGGTACCATGAAGTCAAGTCAGTTCTCCTCTGGCCAGACGAACCAGTAGTTTGTTCCAACTGCAGCAAAGTCAGATTGTAAGAGCTCAACTGGTTCCAGTGGTCTTTTCCTGACGTCTAGGTGACGAGGTCCTCACTAGGATCAGTCTCTGGGGCTCATCTAGGTGTCCTGGACTCCACTGACTTTCAGAGCTGTAGAGGTCATCTCTAGGTCGTTCCCGGTTCCGGTTGACATAATTAATGCAGCCTAACAATCCTTTATCGGATTTGAATATTAGAAGTGTATTAGTGTGTTAAGTGTACGCCAGGTTAAAGAGATGGGACAGAGTGTGTCTGCCTCCCGAACATTGTTAGGTAGATCGTTCCAGAGTTTGGGTGCTAAATATAAAAGGATCTGTCGCCCGCAGTTGATTTTGATATTCTAGGTATTATCAGATGGCCAGAGTTTTGAGATCGTAGCGGACGTGGAGGACTATAATGCGATAAGAGCTCGCTCCACCTAATAAAGCATTACAATAATCTAACCTTGAGGTCATAAACACATGAATTAACATTTCTGCATTTAACATTGAGAGCATTGGTCTCAGTTTAGATATATTTTTAAGATGAAAAAAATTCAGTTTTACAAATGCTAGAAACGTGGCTGTGAAAGGAGAGATTGCTATCAAATAGCACACCTAGGTTCCTGACTGATGATGAAGAATCGACAGAGCAGACATCACGTGTGATGACGCTGATCATCAACATTCTTTGTCAACTCAGGCTTGATCCTGAGTTAATGGAGCGCGTGCACATGAATGTGACATCAGCGGCGAACAGCCAATCACAACACAGAGCAAGTGTGACTGTATTCTCACGAGAGAGTGGGCGAGATTCAAAACTCGTTTGTTAAAGGTTAAGAGATATGAGGAATGTATTCGCACTTCCACTGAAGTACTTGTATGTGAAATAGGACAAATAAAGGAAATTATCTTTCTCTATCAGTGCAGCAGACACAAGTGAAACTTGTGAAGTTACTTTATATACTTGATGATATACAGCGATAGAGACCCAAACAAGGTCACATGTAGCCTTTTTTAAAGTGTTATCTATTGATTCTACCACTTATTTATATTACATATGATCTTTATATATTACTATTCATTTAAAATAATTGCTTAACTTTTTTTAAACTAAATGTGATTGTGTGTAATGAAGTAATACTAATATAAATCATATGTAAAGTATAATTTAAAGCCAGACTATTTTATTATTTTTCTTTTTTTAAGGTACTTCATAGTGACCTTTAATTTTCTAGGAAGAAAAACTGGGGTAGTGAGTTTTTTTTGTGTCCGACATGTCACTTTGCTCACATCTGATTGGTCCAGCTTCAGTTTGAGACCTGCAGGTTAGCCGTGGAGTGTAAGTTACTGTGGCAATGAATGCAGCTAAAAGCCAAGCCACTTTCATGGTACCTAAAACCCAGGATTGGTGCGAACTGAACTGAAACTTACCTGGCTAAACCGGCTTCATGGTACAGGCCCCTGGTGTCCTGTGACTACTGTCCTAATGCAATGTTTTTCTCCTTCTAGAGATATTTTGTATTGGATAAGGGGACTCTAAGATATTCAAAGTCTCAACAGGATGTAAGTCAAATGAACTCCACTTTTTGTAGTAGTAATATCTGCGTCCAGTGTTTTTCTGTAAGTGTATCTTCTCCCATCCTCAGATTGTCAGAGGCAAGGTCCATGGAGCTGTAGATGTTAGTCTTGCGGTCATGTCTGTGAACCGGAAATCTAAGCGCATCGATCTGGATGCTGGCGACAGCTTGTACCATGTCAAGGTGTGTATATGTATGACTAAGAATGTTATAGTTGTAGTGTTTGATATTGTAAATCATACATTAGCTCACGTTGCTCGTGTTGTTTGAGTCGGAGTCAAATCCAGGTCAGCGATAAAACAAGTGTTCAAATTGCCAGGCTGTACTACAATTAAAACGGTACATTAATTATATGCTTCAATTAAAAACAATACATCAGTCTTCTAACAAAAAATTTACGTTTTTGTTTTGACGATCACAATTTAAATGACAAACATTTTGTAATATTTGCTTGCACATAAATTTGGTATGATTTTCATTGTCAGGTTTTTTTTTTCTTCATCAGTCGATTTGGCTACTAATTTAATTAAATTTACCAGCCATTCAGAACTTTTACTAGCCAAAACTAATAAACCAGATTATCAGAGTGGCCGTTTTGGATTTTAAATATTTATCTGATTCTGCTGTTAGTTTTTATGACACACAATCATTGTTTGCACATAAATCCAACCTGTAGCAAAATTCTCAGATTTCTCTTATTTCCAAACATCTGTCTCTTATGTCCAAATATAGTACATTTCAAATTTGATGATTAGTGGACAGGCTTCCAATTAACAAAGTGATCATCTGTTTCCTAACAAACGTCACAAATAATCACTTCCATTGTAATGCATTTACAAAAAGCCAACCCGTAAGGCATTTTATAAAGAATCATGTCTCCAAACATGATGACATAATTATTCTCCAATAATGATAATACAATTCCCATGCATTGTGTACCAGCAAATTAACGGTAAATGTTTTTCAATGGAAGCAATATGGCATGTCGCAAAAACACCATAGGGGCTTGGAATGGGTTGAAAAAGTTGCCTCCTGAATAACCATTGTCCCAATTTTTTTTGTTAATGACTATTTGAGTGGCACATCGGGATTTTAAAGAGTCTGCGAGTGGTGTAGTGTACGTGCGCTCGTGTGTGTGTGTGTGTGTGTGTGTGTATATATATTTTAAGATTCAGCAGTGTTCAATGTGGACCCACTTTATGCTTTTCTTTGTGCATGGGTCCCTTAATAGTAGGAAGCCCCTCTTAGGAGAGTGGCTCTGATATTGATGGCATGCAAAGTGATAGAATATAATTTAATCATAGCACAATAAATTTACTTGTGAAACTCATTGTAACTATTTGTTTGTGGGTGCATTGACTTGTCTTCTCCTTCCAGGCAAAGAGTGACGATATCTTCTACATCTGGCTGACCAAACTTACTGCCCATCGGCATTTCAAGAAAAACGAGGCTATAAACCTGCACCACGGGGTCCTTCAAGCCCTCTCGACAGGAACGAGCAGCACTTTGCCTGCCATGGCGAGTCTTGCACAGAGAAACCGAGTGATGGTAGGCATTTGTTCATCTTAAATTTGATTGCTTTAAAGTTTAGACTATCTTTAAAATTTTTCCCCATTGAGCTGTTGTACATTATTTATATTTATTTTTTCTCTTCTCTAGATGCCAAATTATCAGAGCTCAGTGTCGTTTGTTGGATCAGAGATGCAGGGTTCCCCATCAGCCTCTTCATCTCGAGGAAATACTAAAGTATCTGATTGGCTCAAACAGACTCAAGAAGCTGACTTGTGCCAGCAAGGTATGCATCTTCTAATACCTTTTAATTTAACATGAGTACAGGTGCATCTTAATAAATTAGAATGTCGTGGAAAAGTTCATTTATTTCAGTAATTAAACTAAAATTGTGAAACTCGTGTATTAAATAAATTCAATGCACACAGACTGAAGTAGTTTAAGTCTTTGGTTCTTTTAATTGTGATGATTTTGGCTCACTTTTAACAAAAACCCACCAATTCACATCTCAACAAATTAGAATATGGTGACATGCCAATCAGCTAATCAACTCAAAACACCTGCAAAGGTTTCCTGAGCCTTCAAAATGGTCTCTCAGTTTGGTTCACTAGGCTACACAATCACGGGGAAGACTGCTGATCTGACAGATGTCCAGAAGACAATCATTGACACCCTTCACAAGGAGGATAAGACACAAACATTCATTACCAAAGAAGCTGTTCACAGAGTGCTGTATACAAGCATGTTAACAGAAAGTTGAGTGGAAGAAAAAGATGCACAACCAACCGAGAGAACCGCAGCCTTATGAGGATTGTCAAGCAAAATCAATTCAAGAATTTGGGTGAACTTCACAAGGAATGGACTGAGGCGGGGGTCAAGGCATCAAGAGCACCACACACAGACGTGTCGAGGAATTTGGCTACAGTTGTGTTCAGAGTCATCTTATCTGGGCTAAGAGAAGAAGAACTGGACTGTTGCCCAGTGGTCCAAAGTCCTCTTTTCAGATGAGAGCAAGTTTTGTATTTCATTTGGAAACCAAGGTCCTAGAGTCTGGAGGAAGGGTGGAGAAGCTCATAGCCCAAGTTACTTGAAGTCCAGTGTTAAGTTTCCACAGTCTGTGATGATTTGGGTGCAATGTCATCTGCTGGTGTTGGTTCATTGTGTTTTTTGAAAACCAACGTCACTGCACCCATTAACCAATAATTTTTGGAGCACTTCATGCTTCCTTCTGCAGACCAGCTTTTTAAAGATGCTGATTTCATTCTCCAGCAGGATTTGGCTCCTGTCCACACTGCCAAAAGCACCAAAAGATGGTTAAATGACCACGGTGTTGGTGTGCTTGACTGGTCATCAAACTCACCAGACCTGAACATAGAGAATCTATGAGAGACACCAGACCTGAACATAGAGAATCTATGAGGTATTGTCAAGAGGAAAATGAGAAACAAGAGACCAAAACATGCAGATGAGCTGAAGGCCACTGTCAAAGAAACCTGGGCTTCACACCACCTCAGCAGTGCCACAAACTGATCACCTCCATGCCACGCCGAATAGAGGCAGTAATTAAAGCAAAAGCAGACCCTACCAAGTATTGAGTACATATTAGGGCTGAACAATTTTAGAAAATAATCAATTTTTTTTACCAAGATTGCAATTTAATATGCAAAAAAAATGTATATAAAAAAAGACGCTCTTTATATTCATTATTAATCAAAGACATGCAATAAATCATTGTATAGTATGCAGCGTTGGGCACGTTAGCTCAGTAGTAATTAGTTATATTACTAGTTACTTCTCACAAATACTAACCGAGTTACATCGTTATAAAATAATCTAATTACCAGGGAAATTAACTATTGTTACTTTTTTTGAAAAGCTTCAAATGTCAAATAAGCTCCGCCCACTACAGGAGGAAACCGGCAGTTCTTAAAAGCTGAAGACTTCCAAATGAACTCCGTTATTTTGACCGGAAAGTACAACAAAGGTTCTGAAAGACCCGCGGACATGAAAACAACCCGCGGCAAACTGCGGACTCGGCAATACAGCAGCGTCCCAACGTGATGCTTCCTCTGAAGACCGTTTAGATGTGTTTGACTTGAAGCAGCGCTGCCGGACCGATCTCTGTGTCATCAAGGTACCGTGAGAGCTATAAGAGAGCAGACGTCTCCTAATGCTTTCTCTCGCCGTACTTGGATATCAAACGATCGTCATACATAACTCTCGTGTGTCACGTGACCGAGTGTAATCACAGCCTCTGCCGTTGAGAAATCGCGTTTTTTCATATCGCGATATTATCGCAAATCAAATTAATCGTTCAGCCCTAGTACATATACAGTAAATTAACATGCTTCCCAGAAGGCCAACAATTCACTCAAACTTTTTTAAGTGGTCTTATGAAGTATTCTAATTTGTTGAGATGTGAATTGGTGGGTTTTTGTTAAATGTGAGGCGAAATCATCACAATTAAAAGAACCAAAGACTTAAACTACTTCAGTCTGTGTGCATTGAATTTATTTAATACACGAGTTTCACAATTTGAGTTGACTTACTGAAATAAATGAACTTTTCCATGACACTCTAATTTATTGAGATGCACCTGTATATGGGGCCATTGTGGGACTTGCCAACTAATTCTTCAGTATAATCTATGCAAATAATTTACTAAACAAAAATATACAAGTCAAAACTGTATATGAGCATTACAATTAATTATGTTTGACCACTAGTATGCACATTCAATTGCACAGTTTCTGGTATACACTGGCGACGACGGAGTATTCAATAACAATAAGAATTGTGATAGCAGAAAGGTTGAGAAAATTATCATAAGCCTGCTTTTGAAGTTATTTATTTTATTTAGCAAAGTAGCATCAAATGTTCTTCAATGTAATGTTATTTTGACAATTTCTAAAAAAAAAACACTTAAAAACCCCCCCAAAAAAACACCCAATTCAGAGCACATCTCCTTTCATTTCACATATAAGACTACATTTGAATGTGCTTCACTTCCTCTAACATTCAGCCTCTCATACACAGAACTTTCCAGGTGTCAGCTGGATATAGCGGAGCTCTTGAGTTTAATCCAAAAACTTCACTTGCACGAGGGAGGTCTTCCCATTACAAACACGGACCTTGAATGTCGAATCAGCATGCAGGTGAGTGCTGTTGTAGATCTGACACAGAACGGACAGGACATCTGTTGTCTTTGTGCAACATAACACAATACAGATGTGAGAAGTAAAGGTGGTGATTATTTTATGACAGTAGCAGTGTTAAATAGCAAAGAGGTAAACATGGTGCTTATTTTTTAGAATCTTAGTCTTGAGAAACCCAAAAAGAAGTCTGGAAAGATCTGGAGTCACTCCCGAACGCTGTCAAGATTCGAATCGCTTGGCTTTGTAAGTTTATAAGGATATTCCTTGTTTGAGATTGCATACATTTTTCTAGTGCTGGGCAACGATTAATCACATCCCAAAAAATTGTGTACATAATGTGTGTGTGTGTATTGGCCACTTTATTAGATACACCTTACTAGTACCGGGTTGGACCCCTTTTTCCTTCAGAACTGTCTTAATTCTTCGTGGTATAGATTCAACAAGGTGTTGGAAACGTTCCTCAGAGATGTTGGTCCATATTGTCATGATAGCATCACACAGTTGCTGCAGATTTGTCGTCTGCACATCCATGATGTGAATCTCTCGTTCCACCACATCCCAAAGGTGCTCTATTGGATTGAGATCTGGTGACTGTGGAGGTCATTTGAGTAAAGTGAACTCATTGTCATGTTCAAGAAACCAGTCTGAGATGATTTGAGCTTTGTGACATGATGCTTTATCCTGCTGGAAGTACATCAGAAGATGGTACACTGTAGTCATAAAGGGATGGACAAGGTCAGAAACAATACTCCGGTAGACTGTGGTGTTTAAACGATGCTCAATTGGTACTAAAGGACCCAAAGTGTGCCAAGAAAATATCCCCCACACCATTACACCACCAGCAGCCTGAACCGTTGAGACAAGGCAGGATGATCCATGCTTTCATGTTCTTTACGCCAAATTCTGACCCTACATCTGAATGTTGCAGCAGAAATCAAGACTCATCAGACCAGGCAACGTTTCTACAATCTTCTATTGTCCAGTTTTGGTGAGTCTGTGTGAATTGTATCCTCCGTGTGCTGTTCTTATCTGACCAGAGCGGCACCCGGTGTGGTCTTCTGCTGCTGGAGTCCATCTGCTTCAGGGTTCGATGTGTTGTGTGTTCAGAGATGGTATTCTGCAGATCTTGGTTGTAACGAGTGGTTATTTGAGTTACTGTTGTCTTTCTATCATCTCTAACCAGTCTGTCCATTCTCCTCTGACCTCAACAAGGCATTTTCATCCACACAACTGCCGCTCGCTGGATATTTTCTCTTTTTCAGACCATTCTCTGTAAACCCTAGAGATGGTCGTGCGTGAAAATCCCAGTAGATCAGTAGTTTCTGAAATACTCAGACCAGCCCGTCTGGCACCAACAACCATTCCACGTTCAGTCTCTTAAATCCTCTTTCTTCCCCGTTCTGATGCTCGGTTTGAACTCCAGCAAGTCGTCTTCACCACATCTAGATGCCTGAATGCATTGAGTTGCTGCCATGTGATTGGCTGATTAGCTATTTGTGTTACCAAGCAATTGAACAAGTGTACCTAATAAAGTGGCCGGTGTGTGTGTATATGATGTTTTATATACTGTACCTGTATGTGTGTCTCTATGTATACATGATATTAAGATGATGAGACACTGCAGTACTCCGTGTAAGAAATTTCAGCACTCCTGTATAGTCTTTTGTCGCTCTGTGAATATATATCCTCAAGTTCTCTAAAGGTGTGCACACACAGCGATATCAAGTTAACCGGCTGAAGTGTAATCAGCAGGGTTTTTTTTCTTTGTTTTCTTGTGTATATATAGACCACACATGATATAGTCCAGTCATTTTTTATTAGTGTAGCACTCACAATCCTTGTATGTTTTAATGCAGCCTAAATATAAAAGTGTGTGAAGCCATAACCTGTGCAAAACTGCATTTTTATTAATCTGAATAAGAGATAATGTAGGATTGTTTTCTAATAATATGTAACATTTTGGTTTAATGCCCTCGATTCCTGTTACCAGGATTGTTTTTCCCATTAAGTATTCTTAATTTATTTTTTTCATATGAAAACATTGTCCAAAAACATATGTATGCAGGTTTAGTGAATGAAGTGAAATCTTTCCCTTTTTATTTCTGAACTACTGCTTCTGTTTCTATCTCTGACTTTTGGAGCAGTTTTCTTCCAGCCACTTGGGTACATCAGCTAGCTTGGGTGCTTCCCTTCAGTCCATCCCAGATTACGTTTACTCCCAGCTGTCCACATCTGCAGTCTCCTCACCAGAAGGAAAGCAACTGCAGTTAGACATCTGCGCCTTGTGTGACAAAGGTACATTATTTAATTCCTTCTGATTCTACCATGTTAAATGCTGCTGTAAATTATATATTATGTATGTTAACAGACAAGATTATTTTAAATTAGAACTGAATTAAATAAGTATCGGTGACCTGTAAAAAATACTGTCATTTGTTTTCCGGGTTATTATTTTTACATGCGCAAAAAGCAGCAAACAACAGAACATGAGGATTCACATGATCACATCACGCACCTGTAGCGCTTCTGCGAGCAGAGAAAAACATAACAAAGCTAGGCGCTATTTATATTATAAGGAATAAATAGGCCTATACGAGATGTTTTCACTTAAATAATAATTTAAGAAAATGAAAGAAACTGTGCAACAAGCAGCATATGCAGAGTTTCGGTTAACTTTGTGCTGCATGAAAGAAAACCAAGCGGCATCCTAATATATTAGGCTTATTTTACAAAAGCACAAAGATTTGTTTTTATTGTGAATATATATATATATATATATATATACACACAAAAGCAAACCTTATACAATTCCAATTTATCTTCATGATTAAAAGGAGTAGTTGTTTCCACTGTTAAAGGGGAGGGGAGGGGGGGTAAAGTGCTTGCTTCAGCGTCGCACAGTTACGCATTCAACCTTCAAGCATGTTCATTATCATAAAAAATCAGTCAAACATATGGAAAAAACACATTGCTCAGTTTAAGTCAAGTCACCTTTATTTATACCGCGCTTTTAACAATACAAATTGTCAAAGCAACTGCACAATATCAAAATAGGAAAATAGTTTATCACTAACTGAAAAATGAGCATTTAATCTTGTCATTTTACATTAAAGGCATTTCATTATTGAATTCAGTGATGGCATCGTCCAGCTCAGTTCAGTTTAAATAGTATCCGTAGTAAAATAGTAATATCTGTGCCGTCAAGCGATATCGCCGTGAACCGGTGTGGACTGGTCATTGGAGCACCGGGACGTTTCCCTGTGGCCTGGCGGCTGATTTTTGTATTTATTTATTTTTTTGGAAATGTGCCAGAGCTCATTTCCGATTGTGGCATTCCCTAATAAATCATAAATCGGTTCATCTTGACTGGCGGCGCCGCGCTTCACGTCTGTTCCTTGCCTCCGTCAAACAGTTTTGAACTGAGTCGATGCGCGGGACTCGACTCGATGAAGGAGAGGAATCGGCCTGAAGAAACGGTGCAATGTAACGAAATGACTAACCTGCTCAGGGCTTCAAGAGCAGGTCAGTTTCATCCGTAATACGCTAGTTTTGTCTTTAATAACCTAGTAGACTATTAAACTGCTAGCTCCTGTTAGGATGTCTGTAGCACCCGATTATCATCATCATCATCAGTACTAAAAGACATCATAATAGATTGGAAAGGTACAATGTTTGTAATTCGCGTCTGCCTATTTCTGAATAAAATAATAAAATGTGACATGTTTTCTCTCTCTCTCTCTCTCTAAAAAAATATTTTTTAGCTCATTTTAACCATGCAGCAAACATTTTAAAATATTTAGATAAATTACGTTTTTTTTAAACCGTTTAACTGATTTATCAGTCGAAATTCTTATCGGTCGGTTAACAGGTTAACGGTTCAAATGAACATCCCTACTTTACAAATAAGAGGACGAATCTCGAGCTGGCTCTTATGCAATGGTCTGAAAAAATGGGTGGGGACTTTTATTTATTTATTTTTTCAAAATCCCAAAGAGGCGATACTGAAGAAGTAGGTGCAGGGCTTGCACATCTTGTGCTGAGATATTCATACTTATTATGTAATAACGACGAGGAAGTACAAAATTAGTCATTTGGCAGCTTGGTTTCCGTAAAAGCTGTTTTTGCACTTCCAAAGGAGTTTCGAGATCTAAAACTTACAGTAATGCTTAAATGTGTCGATGTAAACTTGATGACTTCTCACTCTATATCTAGAAATAATAATAATTAATCAAATGAAGCAATGTCTGGTGTGGAGGAAGACCTATGCGGACTACAACAAAGTACTATGTTTACAATATGGAGCGCTCCTGTTCACAAAGACACACTTGTATATGTGGTTTATGGAAGTTCTCCATAGGTTATAATCTTTTTGATCCCCTAAATGGGCTGTTTCTCAATTCCAAGAACGTAGAGAACGAACTTTTGTTCTCGTGGAGACTAGTTTAGCAAGGCTTCCTTGGAAGAAAGAACTCGGAAGGACACGAGTTTTGAGCCAAGTTGATTTTGAATGCAGCTTCCAAAAGAAAACGAATTGCCGAATAATATATAATAAAATCCCACTGGCGTGACTCTAATGTTCAGTGCGTCTTCTCATCAGCTGCTAAATTTAAATCTGCGGTCGCTGGCTGACACAGAGACAAATACAGACGCGTTTAACAACACTGCACGTTATAACAATAGCATACGACTCTGTTGAGCCTATGGGTGCAATGACCAATTAGAGGTGTTTAGAGGAGTCATCGCTAAAATGCTGGTGTTTTCTTCACTTGCTCACTGACTGAATACTACTTTCAGTGAATTCTCTCATTAGAAACACCAGTGCAACTGTGTATTCGAATCTGTTAGATATTAATTTCATAGTTTAAATCGCTTCAGTGGTTTTAACGGGAGTTTGAGAGTGCTTGAACTCTAGACTGTCAGTGACAATGTTCTTTTTACAGAAAGAGAGCAAAGAACATTTAATTGATCAAAAATACTTCATGAAAGAGCACACATAAACAAGATCATCTTGCTCTATCAGTGCAGGCACAAGTGAAACTGAAGTTGGTTCATATAGATGGAAATATACAGCGATTAGACACTCGAACATGTAAGGTCATGTAGTCCTTTTTAAAGCATTATCTATTGATTCTACAGAGTATCAGTGGCGGCGGCTGCTCTTTCAAAGAGGGGAAGCTCATTTTCGGCCAACTTCATAAAGAATTTCCATTTTATTTATGTAAATTCTGCCCTACGTTCCTTTTCAAGAAAATGCTCTAGCTTAATGAATGAGTGAGCAAACGATCTAAAAAAAGATATTAAACGTGACGGAGGAAATGTGGATTTAGGTTAAACTGAAACAAGGATTGTGGTGTATAATTGTGTGAAATGAATATTAGCTACAATTTTGCCACGCAAATACCAAGAAATAGGTTGCAGCAGTTTCTTTCGACTCAACTTGCAAAATCTGCGATGGGACTCAGCAACTTTTTATAGTACAACATCGCTGTCAATCAAAAGGAGATGCAGTCTTTCGACAGCCAATCATCACGCAGAAGCCCGGAGTCCCGCCCACTCCTCCATGCACCCCCAGAGACACTGAGCGTCCGTGGGCGGGACATAATCGCAGCATTTATCCAATGACTGTCTAGTTTCGAAGCGCTTAAAAACTGTTCAAAGCAGCCCCATTGAAGTCAATAGACGCTAGGCTTCAACAGAGTAATGCACTGTGACAGTCGAGTCAGCCGACCTGCTATATATAGCTGATTCTGATCCAACTCGTCTTCGAGATGAACGTGTTCGAACGCATTAGTCAATCAAATGTTAACACAATAGTAAATATCTGACCATTCATTTTTTGACATTATAGGGGAAGCCGAGCTTCCCTTGCAGCCTTAAAGAAATCCCCACTGCAACGTATTAATATTACATATGATCTGTTTATATTAACATTCATTTATAATGACTGTTAAACTAAAATTGCTTGTGTGATGGATTAATAATAATATAAATCACAGCGTTATCTTATGATTTATGTAATTCTTATTAAAGCCAGACAATTGTTTAGATTTAGTGACCTTTCATTTGGAGCAAGATAAACTGGGTGAGCGACTTTGTCACATGTCACTTTGCTCACATCTGATTGGTCCAGTTTCAGTTTGAGATCTTTAACTCAGAACATAACCTGCAGGTTAGCCGTGGAGTGTAAGTTACTGTGGCAATGAACGCAGCTAAAAGCCAAGCCACTTTCATGGTACCTAAAACCCAGGATTGGTGCAAACTGAACTGAAACTTACCTGGCTAGCAGCTAAACCGGCTTCATGGTACGGTGGGCGCACAAAGCTCGATTTAAACGTTCTCCGTCAACTCGACAGCCGCAGTTTTTCACTTCTCATGAGAGTCATTGCAATTCACTTCTTTACTGAAGATTAAGAGATATTATTAAAAATATGAAAGCAGGAATAAATTCTGCTGTAGCAGAAAGAAAATATCTGGCTACGTAATTGAATCACACAAACAAAAAGGTAAAGCATTAGTTTATGCAAATTATTTATGAAAAATTGCGCACACACCAAAAAGCCATAAATCTAAATGTTGTTAAATGAGCTTTTAGTTTGTGTTTGGTTGCAGTACCAAACTTTACCCGTTAGATGCCAGCAAAGCTCTGCTGGTTTACTCAGCAGTACTCGGGGAGTTTGATATTCACAATATACATGATTTCTCTCAAACACTAAAGGTGCGTGTACACACTTATTTTAGAAGACGCACACAAAAAACACAGACATCTATACCAACGCAACCACGCGATTATAGCTGTATCATTTATACATCTGACTCGGATACATACAGCAAAGGAAGAAAACGGGACAAAAGCATATTTGCTTTTATAGGCCAAACCTGAGAAAATGCACCATCTGGGACAATTGTATTTTATTTTTTTTGAAGTCTTGCCAACAGAATGGAAGCCTATTAACAAAGACAACATATTATAGTATTGCTATCAAACAATGCATTAGGGCTGTAGTGAAGTCCACCTTTGTCGAGTCCAAGACCAGGACTATCGAGTCCGAGTCGAGACCAAGTCCAAAGAGGTTTGAGTCCAAGTCCAAATGAGAAAGATTCTTCTTCAAAACCACATACTTGATTATTGATCATTTGTGATACGAGAGACAGCATATCTTCTATTATAAGATAATTATTTGTAATGATCTAAAAGCATGTGCAGCAACACTGTAGGATCAAATTAGGATTTTTTATTTACTTTAGGTTTAGCAATTTCACTAAAGTCACATAATCTGAAGTGCATCTTCACATTTTCATAGTTTAACAATAACATTCTGGGTTGCCAATGGAAAATATTACAAACAACATGCAACATAAGTGTAAAAAAAACATCTACATGTTCCCATCCTTGAACTTGTTCTAAAGCAGGGTGTCCAAACTCAGTCCTGGAGCGCTGGTGTCCTGCAGAGTTTAGCTCCAGCTTTCCTCAAAACACCTGAACGTTTCTAGTGTGCTCAGATGAGCTGTTTCAGGTGTGTTTGATTAGGGCCGGAGCTGAACTCTGCAGGACACCGGCGCTCCAGGACCACGTTTCCAGACTTCTGTCTTAAAGAAACCGTGGTAATATAACCCTCCCGAGCAAGGCTGTGTAGCATATAAACACCTTCAGGTCTGTGTGTGGCCGCGCATGCATCTGTTTGCCTTAGTCCATATAATATAGGTGCTATATAATATATACTTCCCCCGGGGATGGGGATATTTACATTTATTTAGTCATTTAGCAGGTGCTTTTATCCAAAGCGACTTACAAATGAGGATATAGACAGTGTCACAGGTGTTCATTTAGTTAGAGAACATACAATTAAATATTGAAAAATGTAAGAAATAAAAAATGGTAAGGTTTTTTTATTTGTTTCTATTGCTGGGCAATGCGGCAAAAACAATATTGCTTTTCTCAGAACATTTGACCAATTCTCGGTTTTGTACGATTTTAACTAGTCACCTTGAAAATGTAACTTCAACATGATTCAAGAAACTTTTTCTTTATTAACCCTCCAGTTAAAGAAAATTATATTTTAAATGCACCACACATGAAGTTGTCTTAATGTAAATGTTAAACAAAACACTAAATATCTTTGCAGAAAAGATGCATGAACTACAACTACTTTTACAAACTTTTCTTAAGCATTTTTCTTGTATTAATTCTGAACATATAATATGCATAAGTAATTAAAATTCAAACTGACTGAAGGTATAACACCTAGAGTGCTATTATTAACTATAAAGGCTCTGTTTAAACACTGATGAACAGTGGTTTTCAGCCTGTCACCGGGATGCAAACCTGAAATATCAGACATACAGTAGTAGTTCTTCACTGGTTTTGAATTTGATTACGCTGCTTTTCTATGTAAACATGGACTCGTTTGACGCTCGCGTCTCGTGCATGAAACGGCTTTCTAAAAACACGGCGCTCTAGTTATTAAAAGATGTTTAACTCACATCTTCTTGTATTTTTCCTATTCCACTGCCCGCGTCAACACAAAAACACACTCTGTGTGAATGGCACCTAGAGAGCATCACACGTGAGCGATTAATCATGTGCATCGACATGCGTTGGATTGTTCTTTTCTCTTTACTGTCAAAGTGTCTAATTCTAGCATTTGGGAATATTTCTATTCAACAAAGCGGTTCCTCAATTGATAAAAAATGTAATTGTGGCAAAACATTAAATTCTAATTAATCGATAAAATCGGACAAATCGCCCAGCCATTGCCACAGTGTTTGGTTCTTTATTTCAATTTGTGTAATTTTATTTGTAAAGGTGTATTCCGTGCCTCCGGGCTTTATTCGTTTTGCTCTTATTCGTTCTTTTTCTTATTCATTTGGTGCCACAGCATTTGCTGATTTTCGTTTTTTTTTTTTTTTTTTTACATCTAAACATTTTGTAAGTTTATTTTATATTCGGCTGAGAGCATGGTAATGGTGAATTTTTATTAGTTTTGTTAATAAAAGTCCCATGTTTATTGCAGAACATTTGTGGTTGTAGGTTATAGATAAGCCATTGACCGGAAATGAAAGTGAAAGCAACATGAGCACGGGCATTAATAAGGTATTTAGAAGTAGGGATGCACGATATTTATCAGACAGGTGAATTATATCGACTGATATTGGTGAAAATGACGTCATTTTTATTGCTCTGATAAATAAATGAAATCCGATAAAGTACACTTGCTGGTACATCAATCAGTCAGATTTATCTGAGATTCATCTGCTTTCCGACTGCACGTGACTGCAGTATTAAACTGCAGTGACTCTCATCTTGTCACGCTCATTGCGTCATCATTTGTGAACATGTCTTCACCGGTCTGGAAGTGTTTCTCGGTGGCAGAGGAGGACAATGCCATTAATATTTGCAACGCATGTTCAGCAAGGATTCCGAGGCGTGGACGATAAACACCGTACACGTACATAATGTAAACAAACTTTTATTTTGGATGCAATGAATCGTTTGACAGCACTATTTTAGAATTAAATGGCACAGGGATTAATTTTTTTTTATGGGTTTCAATGGGGATATTTTTGTCTTTTAAAGTCCTGAGTGAATCTAATCTCAATAGGTACACACAATGGTTACAGGAAATGTAGAGGAAATATTACAATTCTGATCAAATATACATGTTTTGCCCAAATGTATGCTGTTGGAATAAACACAGGCAAAATAATTAATAATAAACAATGTTTTTAAGTTATCAAGGTAGTCCGTGAAGGTACTGTGATGTTAGAACCATAGACTGGGTCAGAACTCAAGTATTAGTGACAACTCTGTACAAGCAAAACATGAGGGCTCATATCGTTTTAAGACTCTTGTCACATCCTTGTCTTTAGTTTTCATATTGCCTGTGCATAACTTTGCTGGCTTCTGCAGCAGATCACACTATAAATAAAAGCATCATTTCTTACTCCATGTTTACTTGCGGCACACTGCGCAAGTGTTGCCAAGCCCACAATATTCCTGCATAATAAGGCTAGTTTTTTCCACCGTTGCCAGGGTTTGTTTTTCAACTTTTTCGTGTGTGGAAGCGACCCCACTAATGCGGTATTAGAGCTCTAAGCCTCGCAGAAGAAACATAAAGAACAAGCCAAAGAGAACCCAATCAAACAAATTAGATACAAATATATACCTTGCCATTTTATTTATTCAGAGAAATGTTTAATATTACATCTGTGAGTGTTAAAAGTATGTCAATCTATAGGATTAGCAGTTAATTAGAAGGTGAAATTGGAGTCCATCTGCTCAGAGGTGTTTTCAATCAATGGCATGCACATCAGGTATCAGTGCCTGGCCTGTTTTATTGAAAGATCAGAGATATATCAACGTCTGGTCATTTTTGTGGAAGTGATTCTTGGCACAAACAAGGAGATCACTCTGAGGCAGCTGAAGGCTTTGTAGTGGCATGTTTTCAAAAAATCATATTCTTCCTGAGGAGAAGACACACAGAGACGTGCCATCGAGACTCCATTGGACACCTCCCAAAATTTGTGAAATTGAGTGACCAACCCAAATATTGGAGACATGCCACTGCAGTAGACGTATCTTGCCAGCCGTTAATATTCATTGGGAATTTGTGTAAATTGACATCTCTAGTTGTTTTAGAAAAATACTATTTGTAAGTAACTAAGGGGGCAGTCGTGGCCTAGTGGATAGAGCGTTGGACTTGTAACCCGAGGTTGTGGGTTCGAATCTCGGCTCCGGCAGGAATTGTCCACGACTGAGGTGAGACCCTTGAGCAAGGCACCGAACCCCCGACTGCTCCCCGACTGCCCTCTGCTCCAGGTGTGTGTGTGTGTGTGTGTGTGTGTCCACTGCTCCAAGTGTGTGTGTGCACTTGAATGAGTTAAATGCAGAGCACAAATTTCACTGCTGGTTATACGGCATATAGTGTATGTGACAAAAAAAATTAAAACCTTATTCTAACAACTACCTAAAAGCTTAGAACTTGGGTGCAAGATGGTGCTATGAGGTTCTGTCATTCGCTGAGACGTTAAACTGCGGTCCTGACTCTGTGGTCATTAAAAATCTCAGGATATCCTTTGAAAAGAGTAGAGGTGTTACCCCGGCATCCTGGCCAAATTTGCCAATTGCCTCTGACCATCATGGCCTCCTAATCATCCTCATCCTTTGTATGTAAAGAGCTTTGAGTGCCTAGAAAAGTGCTATAAAAATGTAACAAATTATTTATTATGTTTTTTCTCTAACACAAGACAGTTTGATTTTAAACTTCGATTTTTACATTTGTATTTCTTTCATTCTTCCTTTTGTCTTTTATAGTTCATTCATCTTTAAAATCCATCCATGAATCCCTGGCTGTAGAGCGTGAGCGTGTCAGACAGGCTTGGGCCGGACCTGACCTTCGGCAGTCAACCTCAGATCAGTTGGCCACATTGTGCACGACTCTCTCAGAGGTACGTCTTTCCTCCCGGTTTGAGATGGTGCTAGTGTACTTCTGACTACACTGTAAGCTGCTGCTACTAGTATTAACTAGAAACAGTTTTTGTTACTGCAGACTAGGGGATACGCTGAATATCTTGTGGTAATTGAAAGAATGCTAGCCCTTATGTTTTAAAATCACTTGTTCGTCCAGTAAGAGGGGTGCGTGTTAAACCATTTTATGTCCTGATATTTTCAGAATTCATTTAAAGTATGCACGGTCTGCCATGTATGCGGTCTTTTGCCTTGCATGCTTAAATTGCGTTCGTTACTGACTTTCCTTTTCTGTTCAGCTTGAGCTGCAGTCCCGTTTAACCAGAGTTCACTCCGTGTCCCTGTCATCTGATTCCTCAGATGAGTCCTACTGCACCGTGCGGCAGGATCAGGTGTGTGCTGCTTCAGGTCTGAACGTCTGAATTCAATGGGTTTTATTTTTTTTATTAAATCTGTTGTTGTCATTAAGCAGGACACCCCCTCTCAGGACCGTAAGCTATATCGTACACCTTCAGTAGCTGAATCTACAGCGGAGTATTTTGATGCCAGTGAGGTGGTTTGTGAAAATTTGTCTGAAAATGAAACCTCTGACGAATCTGTATTGAGTGATGTCACCACAAGCAACTCTGAACCAGAGGAAGGCCACAGTACGTCTACAATTCGCTAAAATGCCTAGTTTCTACCCTACCTTCAAGTGTCATTTTCAGTTTTGTGCGCATTCACACCATGGTTCTTATTGGCTTTTTTTTCCAGAAACTGCAAATATGAAGTACAGAGCCAGTGTATCCAACACAAATGATGTACCTTCTAATGCTCATGTCAGTGGGCGACGCACCGTGCTTCCTGCACACAGCACTGATAACAGCCATATCGGTATCCTCACCATCCTGTACAACAACATCGGGAAGGATTTGTCCCGGGTCTCCATGCCAGTGGCTCTCAACGAACCGCTTAGTTTATTACAGCGTGTCAGCGAAGAGCTGGAATATTCTGAACTCCTGGATATTGCCAACCGCACAGATGACCCTTTCGAAAGAATGGTAAGATCCCGGAGCATTGTGAATAAAACTTTGCATGCATTTTATCCTAACTGTGTGTACCGACAAAAGGCTTATTTTGCATTATTTCAGTTTTTAGATTTATAAAAGCCCTTTGGCACATGAGCATGTGTGTGTGTGTGTGTGTGTATACTCACTTTATTCCCTACCCCATCGCTTTGCTGAAATAACCACATGTACTATGGAGCTTCGTGTATACAGTACGGTTTATGGGTAACCACAGTTAAATATTATTTGCATATGCATATTCCCATTCATTTGATGCTATGGTAACAAGCCTCCACATCCTTTCATGGTTGTGGTTCCCAGATGTCAGGGTTTAAATCCCCCAATCAGAGTGTGTATCTATTTTTTAAAAATATCAATTTTCTGCCTAATGGTTTTTCCTCATTATCTCAGCTCAAAAATAATTCTACCATTTTGGATTGAGTAGTTTTTGAAAACAACTAGATCCTTAGATACTCATCCAAGGGGATTAGTGTGATTCTCACCAACCTGGGTCAAAAGTAGTCAAGTCTATGCAATATTTATATACAATTTTATTAATAATATTGAATAAGTGCATTAGTTATATGTTGGTTATAGACGTGACCTATAATTATGCAATAGAATGATATTTGGTTATAAGTCCTCTTGGCATCTTTTTGCAAAACTTTAATAGAAAAGCAGTCTCTGTGCCTTTCTGAGGGTGGTGAGGAAGAGGTCAAGAGATTTCAAGATGGAGTCTGGTTTTAACTGTCTGTCCTGGGTGGGAGAAATCAACCCAATTGGTCTTCTTGACACAATGGGTCTCGTTCACGAATAATTGCATAGATTATTTATATTCATACGCACATTCGAGCTTCTCACAGAAACATTCCTCCTAATTCACATGTTCATTCCCACATGAACTTGTTCTGAAATTCATCCTAGTTTTAATCAATTTGGAGTATCCAAAATGAGCCGCTGCATGCACAAGGTTAGTAATTTGCATATAACATACCCAGACATCTCCATATAAGGGCTTTCTGCACACTCTTTCCTTCACAGTCTTTCTTTACTCTCGTCAAAGATACTTCACGCAACCCCATGTGATGTGCGCTGTCACTGTCTCCAGATGCGCTCTCGCTGGATCTTAAGTTTATTTAATTTATTTATGCTGGGACAATGCACAACAAAAGTGTTGTCAGAGTTAGATCATATAAAAATGTTGCCATTGCCAGACATGCGATCATACTGAAATGCGCTTATAAAGCTATCAGAGCGCGCACTTACATGGTTTGTTTATTTGCACACTAATAATAACGGACTCGTGTGTATCTAATAATGCAAGTTATTGTAGGTCACTGACTGTAATCGTCTTTACAATCGTCATCCATCAAAACTTCACTGGTAAGATACTGGTTTGTTTTATTCCGCCCATACAGAGACTAGTCCTGACTTTACATTTCTTCTTATTAGAGGCATGTTTGTTCGGACCAATCGCTGCACAAGTTAACGTTACGCATGATGATGAAAGCACGTTAGTGCTAGTCCTCCCAGAACTCATAGAGATTGCTAAATGTAATTTTAGATCAGCTAAATGACTAAATAAATAAACTCTGAGATTGCATTGCAGTGCTTACAGTTTAAACAAAAATAAATCTTTGTATGGAAGTCTATGGGAAAATTCGTGCCGATTCTCAGTCTGACCGAAATCTCCCAAAAAGTGGCAGTACTACACAGAACATGACTCTCTGCTGATAGGACTATATTTACAGAGGCAGAACAAACAGGATAGAAGAGTTAAAGCTAGTGTAACATTGACTGAATGTGAAGAAATAATTTATTTCTCCTCCCTTTCACGCTTTGGTGGTGCAACGCCCGATCACCCTAATGGAGAAAACCGCCCCTGATCAAAAAGTCACATTTACGAAGATGCTGTGATTTCTATATCTGTGTAAATAAAAATGTATTTTAACTTGGTCACCCAATCATTCTTTAATTCAATATTTATGTGCAATTCATGCTTTAATACACAAGTTATCTTGGTTAACAAAAATCTGAATCGTTTTCCAGGGATAAGGAAATACAAATGCAGGGTGTAAGCCTTAACTCAAATAGTGAACAAAGGAGGCAAAACCAGTAATCTAATGAAACATTTACTAACAAAACACATCTACTTCCTCAAACAATGCCCTGTAGTGCACTATCTGATGTGATAATGTAGCTGGTGGCTGCATGGTTCGAATTGTATCTGGAAGTAAAGAAGTACATAAAGTCATTACTGCTGTGCTGTTGGGAAATGTCTGCATCTGTTGATGGTTTATTTTTCATTAATTTAGCCACTGTATTGAATAAATGCCTGGGTTTGTGTTTTTTTTTCTAAAAGAGATGAAAAGTAAGCAGATCAAGCAATTTTTGAGCTTTTCTATAAGTAGAAGTATTTTCCCACCATGCAATACGAAATACCCTTTTGTTTTGTTTTCTTCCAGCTGCACTTCATCCTTCAGGCCGCTCTCTTGTGCTCATTATACTACAGTGACCGAATGTTTTCCTTAATCTTCTTTAAGCGAAAGGAGCAATTGTATCTAAAGGGCTAGAATAGATAATTTATAGTTTGTTACAATATTAAGTTTTTCTGAGTTGGTGGATTTGCTAGGAATTGAGTCAGGAATATTATTTACAAAAGTATTTTGTAGTAGAAGTGATGGTTCTACCATGGTTCTACCAATTTGCAGCTTTAGCTATATGGAGTATACACAAGAAGCTAACGGAATGCTAATGCACTGTGCTAGCAGTTTAGATTAAAAGTTAAAGTCAAATTAGTTTAAAAAGGCAATTTTTTAAAGATTCAAACAATGTTTAAGATCCTTTGTGTAATCCGAATGAGATTTATTGCCAGGTATGTTGTAAGTAATTTTGAGCTATCATTTCAGCTCTTGGGAATCATTTATTAAAGATTCAATATTGATTTGATTGAATTAATATTAATTAGAGGTAGGCGATATCACCAAAAAATTATATCGCGATATGACAAATTTGATATCATAATAACAATATATCACGATATAATGATTTGTTTTCTTTTAAAAAGGTTTTTATTATATTAGAATCTTTGGTGGCCAGGATTATAAAAATTATATGGTATCAATGTCAATATCAAACTAATACAACCCTAAAGGGGGAGAGAAAAAAAAACTCAACCTCACTGAATATAAACAGTCAGTGATGAAATAACTTGAGAATAAGAAACTAATTGCAAGCAATAGGACAAACTAGAATAAAAAAGAAACGCTACATTGTGTAAATTAATTAGTCTTCTCTGTATCGATGTTAGATATAATTAACGTGTGTTATGTATAGATTCTATACATATTATAAATATATAATTATTGTTTATTTATTCTCATTAAAGTTACAAGAGCAGTGAGAGAACAGTGTGCTGTGATTAACATGAACGAATATTGGAACGCTTCCCCTTTAAGAGCGAAGTCCGGATCCAATATAGTTACTGTTACACTGCGTTTTCTTTCTGCCGTTTACTCTCTCTTAAGACCTAAATCGCTGTGTTTATGAGGATACTTGCAAAGACGGGATTCTGACGCATATAAGTGTGTTTATGTAATTGTTCAAAGTCAGCAAAAAAGAAAAAGCGCTCCTCTCACACAGAAAGAGACGGCGCACACATATAGCTCTGTTGTTTGAGTTTCAACGGCTTAAAATCGGTTGTTTTAAAACTGCAGTGCTTAAAAACGTGTGAGCATGCTACAGATGTAGTCCCTCGTTTAGGAACGAGCTCCTGGTTTTGTCCTGGCTGGTCGTCCAGTCTCCTCTTCGCGTCCCGTGGGGGGGGGGGGCGGCGTATAAAGATCAGTCACTCAAATTATGAAAAGGTATTACCTTTTATATAATGTATTTTGCGACGCCACGAAATAAACAATAGAACATAATATGAAATGATAGACTTTATTTCGTCCATCCGATATAGTCATATCGCACAGCCCTAATATTAATCCAAAACTTATTTATACCTTAATAACGACTCATCCAGCGACCGTTAAAATCAATCTATCTTTAACAATTTCATTTATCTTCGTGGCCAATGATAAAACAAAATAGTACTTAATTTTTGAGCTAAGTAACGCGATCTTTGGCAAATAGTTTCAAACTTGAAAATCACACCGCAGAAGACACAATTCTTTATAAATGAAACGGAGGTTTATTTGCTAAGTGTTATTCTTCGATACATGGACTAAACCTACTAAAACGCACACACACACGTCAGGAGTTTTGCGGTTTGAGGAAAGTTTAAGTCTAGCACTCTTTTGCCATCTCGTAATTTTAACGGGAGGTAGATCACAAGCAGAGTCTTCGCTATTTTGACTGCATACAGATCAATTCACCAGTTTCCAGCAACAATAGAGATTTGTTTTGTTTGCTTGCTTTTCAGTTGCTCTGATCTGTTTCGTTTGCCTTTCCTGGCTGGGAAACCTCCGTCTGCGGAGTTCTTTAGATGGTCAGCCTGATGGTAAGGCGGTGAGCGCGATCGCCGTGCGATCAGAGACGACGGCAAAGTTTTAGAGCAGGGCGCAGAAGCTGGGTGTCTGTTTTTATCGGATGATTTCAGTCCATCCCATTCACGGTTTCATCCAATCAAATTGTCTGTGTAGGGCGTAGCCCCGCCCATTCTGTTTCTTTTGGACACAGACTTAATCTAATCTGTGATCTTCCATGTGGAGAAGCTATAGAAATGTAAGACTTATGTGAAGTGTTATCACATGCTTACCCGTTTATAATATCACTGATCTGTTGCACCACTGATTTGTATTTATCATGACGAATCTTATGAAACTAAACACTTGTTTTTACTGGTAAAAATTATACGTCAAAGATTTAAAAATACTATTGGTCCCAATAAGACAGCACGCTTCTATAAGACCTAAAATACAACCTTAATATGGATTGTCTCTTGAGTATATTGCTTTAATAGCAGCAGCAATTATTGGTTGTCTCTGGAAATCCTTTATGCGAGTTTCAGTCTCTTTGTTCTGTCAAAGAGAAAATGGTGCATTTGTCTTGGAATGCATGGAGAACGAAAGGGGCTTTACGGGGTCAGGAAGTCACTTTGGATGTGTATCTGTGAAGCTTCAAGCTCGGAGTCTCCTCGTAAAAGTCTTCCATCGTTGATTAAAATCATTGAATTATGCGTTAAGTGCTCACGAGATTCCAGGAGTGTCTGAGGCTGGAAAGTGTCCAGATCCAACGCTCTTCGTACTGACGTTTATTCCAGTTTATTTATGGTAAGCCAGTCAGGAACAACATTGAAGTTCTGTTCTTAAGTATATCCAGATGTTATCCTCAAATATTGTTTTTATCTCATGAGAAGACGATTGTCATCTAATCAGGGAGGCGTCATTAGGCTTGGTCAATTTTATGACTCGCACATGTCCAAGAAAATAATCTTTTGTTCTTTCGGCATGTGAGAGTCTATAGTAATGTGGATCTGTTCACTCAGGTTCAACATTGTTTACACATACGAGGAATTTGTTTTGGTGACAGAAGCTCCACAGTGCGACAGAATGACAGTGACGAGACAAGACACGGATAATACAAATAATATACTAAATAGACCATGTGAAAATAGTGTCAAAGCAACTTCACAATATCAAAATAGGAAAATAGTGTCAATAATGTAAAATGACGGACTTCCGGTATAGCAATGGAGGAGTGAACAACTAGAGAATGGGGGCTCCAGATCCATCCTTTAAGTTAAAAAAATTAAGACATCATTTTATTTATTTATAAAGCACAATAAAACAACACTGGTTGACCATTGTGCTGAACAATATAGTTTAGATTCAAAATACATAAAAATTGTAAAAACAAACAAATAATACTCCTGTTGGCTCATATATCAAAAGCTCTCTCGACGAGGTAGGCTTCAAGCCTTGTTTTAAAAAGTGATTCTGTTGGAATCGTTCTAATAGAGACTGGAAGGCTGTTCCACAGTTTAGGGCCGGTGATGGCAAAAGCCCAGTCACCTTTTTTCTTCAGCCTAGATCTAGGGGCCGATATAAGTTTCTGATTCGATGACCTTAAACATCTACCTGGACCGCGTAAGCTCAAAGATATGAAGGTACCAGTCCATTCAAAACCTTAAAAATAAAATTGTAAACTCTATTTTAAAATGGCCTGGAAGCCAGTGCAAAGAGAGTAGGACAGGGGTAATATGTTCATATTTGCGAGTGCCAGTCAGAAGTCTGGCAGCTGCATTTTGTACTGTTTGGAGACAATTCATATACGATTGGTTAATACCAATATACATTGAATTGCAGTAGTCTAGTCGAGATGAGATAAAAGCATGTATAACTCTCATGTATGACATAAGATCAACAATCCCCATAATAGTTACTTAAGACATCACAGAACTGTGAGCAACTCCAAAAAAAAAAAATAATAATAACTCTTCAGCTCCGCCGACGACGAGATCAACTGTTAGCATAGAGGGTAAATTAGTAGCCATGGCTCCCTCATCTAATGCAGAGAAACAATCCGCTATGGAGATTTATTGAACTGGTCTCCATGGACCAAATCGTTTCTGAACTAACAAAACAAAGAAATGGTATCCGAAAAGACATTTGTGGTTTGATTTCAAGAATTAATTGGTCCTTTGCAAAGTTCGATAGATGTATTACGAGAAACGGTGGATGACTTTCAAGGCCGTTTGGTGTCGATGGAATCCCGAGTCGGGGAAAATTTGAAAAGCTGATGGTGGTAGTAAGTTCTCAAAACTCATCCTAGCTTGACCGCATTGAAGACCTGGAAAACGGATCCCGCAGATCCAATTTGAGGATTGTTAATATTCCATAAGCGAGTGAAAATAATAAAGATCCCGATAAGTTCGTTTCCGAAATGCTGAAGGAGGTGGACTGCTCCAGTAGAAGAACCACCAATACTGGAGAGAGCTCACCGATCGCCCGGTCAAAAACCAACAGTTGGACGAAAATCACGTCCATTTGTGGTTTACTTCCCCCGGTTCCAAGACAAAGAGAGGTTACTTCAATGGTCAAGGAGTCATGAGATCCAGTACAAGGGAATATATCCGGATCTCAGCGCTGCCCTGTCAAAGAAACGCGCTATGTACAACGGCATAAAACAATCACTAAACCAAAAAGGAATACGATTCCAGCTGCTTTACCCAGCTTGCTTGAGTGACATTCGAAGAACAAACTTTCACATATTCAATTGACCCGATGAGGTGAAACCGTACTACGACCAACGGGTCAATGCCTAAGGACAGCCAGAATATCTTAACTTATCTTTAAGTGGAGAACATTACCTGCTATCTACGAGGATAATTGGGAATTGAACCCACAACCTTTTGCGCTGCTAACGCAATGCTCTACCACTGAGCCACAGGAACTCTAGTAGGAGTAGTAGTAGAAGTACAATTCTGTAAAGTTATTGATGTAGAAAATGTTATAGTGGATTGGGATACCACCCATTGATAGAAATGGTTCTGAGTAATTTGAGGGATTACTGGGATTACGTGTATGGGGACCTGCTATTTGTCTCCGTTCTCAAGACAAATATTGGAAGAGGCATTGTGGGGCACTTTTTTATTTTTATACCACTTGTACCTGTGAAAATATGGCCTTCATCTACTCTTTTAAAAGTATTGACTGATGTGTGACATGCTTAAGAAAGAAGGATGGTCTTCAATTCGTCTTATTACCTGGAACGTTAAGGGTATGATTGGACTAAATAAATAAACCGTATTTTCGCTCATCTCAAAAAAATCTAAACGGATATAGCGTTTCTGCAAGAAACATATGTACAAATAGATCAGGTAAAACTTAGAAAACCATGGATTGGACAGATTTTTCATTCTCATTTCAACAGTTAAACAAGAGGAGCAACAATTATAATTAATAAGAAAGTCCAGTTTAATTCATCTAACGGTGTCTGATCCCCAAGGCAGGTTTGTTATCGTGACTGGATATCAGTTTCAAATTCCTGTTGTCCTGGTATGATTTTCTCATCGATAACACTTTCGCTAGTTTCAACGACCTTCTACAGAATTTTCAGCTAGCACAATCTAACTTTCTAACCTTTCTAACAATCTAACATTTCCTAACCTACCACTACCTAGCTAAAGGATACAATTTAGCAGAGTCCTGTAACCCCCAAAGTTCAAATTTCTGCATTGTACAATATAATTGTCTGCAAGTAAAACCTCAATTAAAAAAATAAAGAAAAGTGGACCAAAGATATAGACTCTGTAATTTATTAAATATGGGATGATGCCCTAAAAAGAGTAAATTGATCAACCACCTGTGCACGCCTTAGTCATATACAATTTAAGATACTTCACCGAACATATTAGACTTTCAAAAATATATCCAAATGCTGATGACAGATGTGATCGACGCAAAAGCGATAAATCTGAGCTTATTCATATGTTTTGGTCCTGCTAAAATCTGAAAAACTACTGAACACTTGTATTTAAAACTCTAAATGAAGCTTTTAACTGAAATATAACACCCTGTGTAGGAATTGCTATCTTTGACTAACAATATGGAAAATGTCTTTGCATTTGCTTCACTATTAGCAAGGAGAATATTGTTGGTATGGAAATCAAAAATTGTGGATTTGTGATTTTGATATCATATTTAAAATTAGAAAAAAATAAAGGATCCATCCCCACATTTGATACAATTTGGAAACCTATGATTACATATTTTGAAAAGATGAAGACCCTACCTTCTAAATAATTAAAAGGACTAAAGTTTTAGAAAGGCCATCTGACTTTAATATACTTTGTCATGCTTACTTGTATATCTACACAAAGACTATTGGAGTGACCCCCTCCTTTTTTGTAACAATTGACTTTCATATATGTTTGATTGGAAAATAGCAGGATACATTTAAATATTTTTAGGAAGCCCTGGTAATATTGTAAATGTATTCATCTAATTTATATGGTTGTTTGGTTATTTATTCCACTTTTTGTTAATTTAAGTTTCTGTTAATTGTGGAACAGGGTGGGGAAAGAAAATACATAATTATGTAATTGTTTGAACAATGTTGTCTAAACCTGTTTAAAAAATTAATAAACCGCAAACAAAAATATGTAAAATGACTAGATTAAACACTCGATTTTCAGTTAAAGGCATTTCATTATTGAATTTAGTGATTGCAATCAAGTCAACGATATCGCTAAATGAAGTGTCCCCAACTAAGCAAGCCAGAGGAACCTAAACTCCATCAGAACGGAGAAAAAAGCTTGGGAGAAACCAGGGTCAGTCGGGGGGGCAGTTTCTCTCTGGCCAGTCGAACCAGTAGTTTGTTCCAACTGCAGCAAAGTCAGATTGTAAGGGTTCCACTGGTTCCAGTGGTCTTTTCCCGATGGCTGTCTAGGTGACGAGGTCTTCACTGGAGATCTGTCTCTGGGGCTCATCTATGTGTCCTGGTCTCCGATGACGTTCAGAGCTGTAGAGGTCATCTCTAGGTGCTGATCCACCATCTGATCTGGATACGGACTGGATCTGGTGACTGCAGTGACCTCGGAATAAGAAACAGACTAATATTAGCGTAGATGCCATTCGTCTTATGATGTAACAAGTACATCGGGTGTTATGGGAAGTGTTCCCGGTTCCGGTTGACCTAATGAATGCAGCCTTACAACGGGTTTGAATATTGGAAGTGGTATGAGTGTGTTATGTGTTTGCCAGGTTAAAGAGCTGGGTCTTTAATCTAGATTTAAACTAACAGAGAGTGTGTGTGTTAGATTGTAGAGTTTTGAGAACGCAGCTGATGTGGAGGACTATAATGTGATAATAGCTCGCTCAAGTACTGAGGAGCTAAACCATTCAGGGCTTTACAAGTAATTAAAAAGCTTTTAAAATCTATACGATGTGTAATTAGTCTGAGGTATTGTTTGTAATTTGTCTTTTTCTCCTCTCTCTTTCAGGTTTATGTGGCTGTGTTCTCTATTTCAGGCTATGCCTGGGCCAGCTGGCGTAATGGTTACAAACCCTTTAACCCTGTTCTAGGGGAAACATATGAGAATGTGCGGGAGGAACGTGGTTTCCGTTATATCGCAGAGCAGGTATGAACACTTAATATAGAGGACATACAATATGAAGGACTGTATTTGAAATGATAGCATTTTAACCAATGTTGTTGTTTTTTTCTAGGTCAGTCATCACCCACCTCTGTCTGCCTGCCATGCAGAGTCTGAGAACTTCAGCTTTTGGCAAGGTAAAGAAATATTTATGAATTATTCATGTGGGATGTTACATTTAATATTTAATTAAAAATGGAGATACCCAATAAGTAGTTAATGAAGGTGTTAAGCAGTGTTGTTTCCGATGGCTTTTGGTGTATTTTTGGGTCAGCCCTCAGCCTTGCAGCAATTGTCAAGGAAATGACCCTCTTGATAACCACTTCAAGGCTCTCTCTGCAGAGTCTGTGCTGTTCCCGATGGCTCTTCATTTATTCTTTTGTGCCAAGTGCAGAGTAGGTCCTGCAGAGCTAGGTCTGTCATATTAATCATAAGAAACTGTAGAGTTGTTACCATTCAAATGAAGTTAGTATTAACAAACTCTATCTTTCCACTGCTGAGGAAACAGAAGCTGCATCTGAAGCGGTGTTAGATGCATTTACACAGTTTGATGAAGCTGAGGTGCCGTAATTACATTTACACTGCAATGTTTCAAATGCATAAATAAAGATTTAATGTTTTGCATATTTTTTTAAACGTACACATACATGTTGAAAAAATGCAATGATACTTTTAATTATAACTAAACCACCAGTAGGTGGCAGCAAATGTCTGTTTTAATAAGCGAGTCCTTTAATAATTCATTCAACCGATTCATTCAAACGGTTGATTCATTCAGAAACGAGTCAATTGTCTGTCCTTATGAATGGGCCACTGAATCAATTGACTCACTCGATTCATTCAAAAACGTGGATTCGCTCAGTAACCAAACACACACCGCTGTGTGTTGCTCAGAGACACACAACAGTTCTGCTGTGGCTTTGATCGCAACTATTTTCGTCAGCGAAATGGAGCAAAAAGTAAATATTTTGTCTAAAATCCAACCTTGTTTATTGAAATACTACTGTATAAAATCAGTGTCACATTGCAATCGTGCTGATATTGTTATTCAGGGAAACATCATGGCCGTCTAATGTTGCTTATCTAAAGCATATGTTGTAAATCTCTTTTATTTATTTTCTACCGCAGTATGCATCTATACATTTCTGAGAGTATCTTTGTGTGTGCTGTCTCTCTCTCTCACACTCACTCAGGCTGTGCAAGCCTCATCTCGCACGACATAAATACATTATCAGTTGCCGTTTACACTGAATGCAATTCAAATTAGAATCATTCTCATTCTGCCTGCGCCACTGGCAATAAAGACGTGGCAAGACATGAGATTGACCAGCCGGTCACCGATCCGGGCCGGTCAGGCCAGAAATTGTCCGATTCTGATCACTGGCCGGTCAATCGGTGCCTCTTTATTGGTGTTTATAAAGCATATATTCTGCATGACCATATTCTAAATCCCTAATCCTACCCAATAGCTAAACTTAACAATTACAGTACTAGCTAATAAGCAGAAAATTTGGAGTTTGAGGCAAAAATCATAGGTTGTTGTTTTATAAATGGTGAGAAGTGGACCTTAAAATAAAGTGACCGATCCCCGTTGTCGAGTACTGCACACTGGCTTTCCAGTGGTGCATTTGTTGTCTATGGCAAAAAAATAACACTACCAGTTCTTGCTTGGACAGTCATAGTTTGATAGCGGCTCGTTTTGTGTGTGCTGTAAATACAGCATTTGGCTGGTCCAATCCTGTTTGCATCTTGCAAGTGTTTTGCATTCTCTAGGCACAATGGGTTTTTTCAGCCTGTGCTCACTGAGAGACCACACCTCTAACAACTGTGAAGAGAGGAGCCACAAACTGGGTTGAGTGTCTAATGGAAATGAAATGCTGTGCCACGCGATGTGTTCAGAGTTTTGCCTGCCCTGTCAAGCAAGCCTCAAAGTGAATTAGGGTCTGGACCTGACAGTCAAGCCAGTCATTTGTTCATTCATAGTAAGTTGGTTCCATATCTCCATACCACTGGAACGTGTCATAAGGTTTGCTTTTTAAGAATTCAGTTCAAGAATTCAATGGCTTTTCCCAATGGTCATTGGTCCGGTCAACAACCGTACATGAGTTCTCAGTTTAAAGAGACGGTCACAGGCTAGCGCAATGTTCTGTCATTAATAATTAAGCAGAAATTACAGCATCATCTTACAAGGCCACAGAGGCTCAGATATATATGAGATGCTGACTCCTCGTCAATATACTAGTGTTTTGCCACTCATTCTCAAAGATTTTTTAAATCCAAAATATGTAAAATAATTATACATTACATGATATTTGACAGTACGGTGTCATTCCAACATTGACAAGGAATGTTTTTGAGACACTGCACACAAGCCATTCCTTACTTTAAAATGATACTACCAAAGGAAATCACACAGCTCAAATATCTTTTTTTAGATATATGCATTTTATTCTTTGTTCATTCATTCAGTCATTTTACATTTTCAGACCAGAGATGGAAGTACAAGTTCTGGGGGAAGTCAGTGGAAATCGTTTCAACCGGAATGGTTAATGTTACTCTGCCAAAGTGAGTATGATTCAACTGAACTCTACACAGTTGAGAATCAAATCATTTCATGTAACTTAAAATTATGTAGAGATGTTAAGTGTTTTGGATATTCATTTTCATTCAGTTTTGAGTTTTATATCCAGATGTAGCCATTTAAAATGCACATTAAATGGAAAGGATCACACAGTAGCACACCGGGCCACCAGGAATCAGTGTTGTCAAAAGTACCAACATAAAACAACATGGCAAAAGTAAGAAGCGGTGATCATTGATGCCAATCACAGTCATATCTGTTGAGCGAGTGGACACAAGGACCAATCAGTGACGTCTCCGACGCAGTACGAGTGAAATATCGAAAGGGAACTGATTTTCGGTAGATGTCTACTTTAGACTCCACCGTGTGGAGATTGTGATGCACAACAAATGATTTAATTCTAAGAAGCCTGCCTGCAGTGTGCTCATGATCACACATGACTAATTGCATGCTGCAGTGTTGAACAAAAAAAGTGTGCATTCTTAAAGGCCACGCCTGTATCATCTAAGACCCAAATAAATCCAAGAAAAACGGTCATATTTTGAATTAACTTAATATTATGATTTTTTTTTTATCGTAAATTGAGCAACAATTATCAAGTCACTGTATCTGATAATTTTTTCTGATCTTTCCTCCTCAGCTACGGTGATCATTATGAGTGGAATAAAGCGGTCACTTGCATCCACAATGTGTTCAGTCAGCAGAGATATCTCGAGCACTACGGGGACGTCGTCATTCGTAACCTCAACAACGATGAGTGCACTTGCAAGATCACATTTGTCAAAGTGAGTTTTAGTTGTTTTTGTGTTCTCTTCACTTAAAAAGAGTAGTTCTCCCCAAATTGAAAATTCAGCCATTATTTACTCACCCTGATGATGTTTTAATGCTTTCTTATTCAGACCACAAAAGGAGCTTGCACTCCATGTAATGGAAGTTAATAGTGACCAGCTTCAAGCGTTAGAAGAAATGCAGAAGTAGCAAAGAATAATTGTATATGACTCGTGCCATAAGTGTTCTGAGGGCATCCTATAGGATTTGGTTTAACAAAATAAATGAATAGGGTTTTACTTGATAAATCCTGGCCTTCTTTCCATCGGGTGCACGCGCCTGGCCCGAAGTTAACTTCTGGTTAGGGATGCAACGATTATAGGTTTTGTTGGTACGATTGTAGTCTGAGGAATAATCACGGTTTCACGATTATTATGATTATTATGCATTTATTCATTTCACAACATAACATTAAATAAACACTCTTTAGATATTAAAGTGTTAATTATTGCTGTCTTTTGAAACAGAAATAACACCGTAACCAATAATACAAATCAAAATAATAATACTAAAGAAAAAAAAGTCTATCTCTCCTATTGGAAATAAAAAGGTGACCTCTGCTCTGTAAACATCTGTGTCAGTATTTCCCTTTTGAATATAACACCTGGAAATAGATCAGAAATGTATTTGGTGTTTTAATTGTATATTATTTCTACATTTCTTTTAGACCTGAGGTACAGAAATTGGAAAGATGGTGAAAAAAAGAATAACAGGGATGATAAATCACAATGTTAATTAAGTATTATTAATATTACAAATTTATCCCACTGAGGACACTGTTACTCATGAGGGGAATAAACTGAACTATTATTGTAATCAACTGTCATCCATAGTTATTCATCTTAATAATCTTTATTCACCTGATTTTACATATGACCTGAGAAAATCATGTCTATTATTTTGGTTTGTGAGATTGAGATCGAACATTTAGGAGGACAGAAACTTGTTGTCAACGCTGCCCAGCGACTTTGATTAATAAAATAGCTTAACTGGATTGCTACATTATTTTAATCCGCAAATAGGGTGTAAAATGACTGTTTAAATAACTAAACTCAAATCTTCATTGTTTGAAGTGACGCGCTAACAGGTAGGCTAATTCACACACGCAACTGCCATCTCTCGCACTCGCACTCACACACCCCCCCCGCACTATTTCATCTCTGTTCTGAAGCGGCCAGAGTGCTAGAGCCAACGAACGTTGCATCAGGTGGTCCTTGCCTTCACGTTGTGCATTTAAAATAGTTTTTCACAACAAGAACAGGTTGGCTAGCCGTGTATTATCCCTTATATATACTCTTTAACTGCAAAATTTAAAAGACGCCCTGGTCATTCTTGGTGTACTTGGTGTACACTCAGCTTACTTACCCAAAATGGTCCCACACTATCTACTTCAGTGATTCTCTGGTGGAAATAAAGGATCGCTGTTTAGTTTCTCTGTCATAGTTAATCTAGTGTGTGTAGTAGCCTCTGTGTCTCTGATAAGCACGGCATTTTAAGCTGGTGCACCGCTCGTGTAACTTTGTTTTCATTTTGGGCAAGCTGCAACAGAAACACTCGGTTTAGCGGTACCTTTACGAATAATTAACCGTGACATTTTAAAGCGCGGTTAGTTGTAAAACCGGTTAATCGCTGCATCCCTACTTCCGGTCTGTGTTTATCGGTCTGGTTAGTGGCACCGTCTACAAACGCAGTTAAAGTGATGAATATTGAAGTTGGGCTCAGATTGTTGTGCTGCGGAATGTGTTTCACAAACATAAATTGATTTGTGTCGACCTGCCATGATATCAAAACTAACCGATTTTCCAAAAGGCTTCATTGAGTAAACATGAGCATGTAATGTACGTTTAAAAATCAAAACGAGGCACTGGTGTTTTAATTCACTGTATTTCTGAAGGAACACTGTCTTTAGAAAATGTTCAGTGTCATTTTTATTTAATCTTGCATGTAATATTCATCCAAACGCCGCTTAGGCTGCGTTTGCTCTGAAGCGCTGTGTGTGTGTCTTCTCTTGAACTGCATCCAGGAGAGCTGAACTACAGTCTTGTGCTATAGCGCCACACTGGTCAAACCGCAGTATTTCAAGCTCCGACACTGACGCTTTAGCCGCTTTTCCATCAAAATTACCTGGAACAATTTGTACCAGGAACTTTTTTTTTCTCAATACTACGTACGCAAATTTCAGACTTACGTCCTTGGTAGTATGGACTTCGCAAGTTCTACTCCGGAGTGTAAATCTGGGGGGTAAGACTCGTCCGGTAATTCTGCAAATGGAACCGCAGCGTACTTTATAACGACAGTCAGCTCGTCTTGGCTAATGCAATGTTCCTCTAATATATCAAACACCACTGCCTCTTTTCATTTAAACATAGGCTATTAATAGCCGCAGAAATGTAGTTAAGGGAACGTACATGCATTACAATGAAACTAAATATTATATCAAACATCATTACCTCTCTTCATTTTCATTTTAATAAGTTATAAATATATGAAGTTATGAAACCAAACTTTGTGCTCAGCCAAAATTAAATGACCTAGAACAAATAATGATTCATGAGACCAAAGACTGCCTGTTGGATTTACCCAAAATTCATTATATCTTGTTTAATCACTACAGAGACATCCGAGCCAGTGGTAAATGTCAGAAGGACTAGCCAAGGTTAGGCTGCTCTCATTGGGATGCATGAGCACTGTGAGTGTCTGCTTATCGCATGGACCTTACATCTCCGAAATCAGCTGGGCACAATTTCAAATAGACGCCGTCTTCATAAATAAACCGCAGATTCTCTTTACTATCGGCATCTTCTCTGACTGGGGTGTGGGAGGGAGTGGGCGCAATCATATTTCCGCATCACTTCACTTGGAGTTTTTGGGAAATATTTGCATGTGTTGAGCTGTCATGATTTTGGCTAATGCATGATACTACTGAAAGCTGCAAATCAGAGGGAATTTAGAAGTGGGTGTATGCAATGCCATCTGATAAAGTGTATATATACGTTGCATAATTGTATTACATCACTACTTGTTGCCGACGGAGAAGGCCACACCAAACATATAGCAAGCAGTGCAAGTGGCAAACAGGAGAAGCCATTACTCACCGTGATTGTTGAAGGATTCTTAATGACATAAAGGGTTACTCCACACCAAAAATACAGTTTTGTCATTAATCACTTACCCTCATGTCGTTCCAAACTTGTAAAAGCTTCGTTCGACTATCGTCGAAAAAATATCGTCTACAAATATTTGTTGTAGAGTAGTCGTTTGATCTCAGCTTACAGCTCATGAAAGTCAAAAATCCATCCATACAGTATAAATTCTGAGTATCTCTTGTTCTTTGAAAGCACAATAATGGGGAACATTGCTGACTTGGCAATGGTCCAGAAGACAACGAGTGACACCCTCCACAAAGAGAGTAAGTCACAGAGGGTCATTACAATGGTTCCTTGCCGTTGGTTCCTCTGGCTTGCTTAGTTGGGGACACTTCATTTCCAGCGATATCACCGACTTGATTGCACAGATACTATTTAAACTGAACTGAGCTGGACGATGACATCACTGAATTCAATAATGAAACGCCTTTAACTGAAAAATGGGCGTTTAATCTTGTTTTACATTAGTGACACACTATTTTCCTATTTTGATATTGTGCAGTTGTTTTGACACAATTCGTATTGTTAAAAGCACTATATAAATAAAGGTGACTTGACTTACAGAAAGGTGTGGCTGTTCAAGGAGTGCTGTATCAAATCATATTAAATGCAAAGTTGACTGGAAGGAAGAAATTGGATAGGAAAATGTGCACAAGCAACAGGGATGACCGCAAGCTTGAGAATACTGTCAAGCAAAGCCGATTCAAACACTTGGGAGAGCTTCACAAGGAGTGAACTGAAGCTGGAGTCAGTGCATCAAGAGTCACCACGCTCAGACATCTTCAGGAAAAGAGCTACCAAACCACTTCTGAACCAGAAACATCGTCAGAAGCATCTTACCTGGGATAAGGAGAAGAAGAACTGGACTGTTGCTCAGTGCTCAAGTCCTCTTTTCAGATGAAAGTAAATTTTACATTTCATTTGGAAATCAAGGTCCCAGAGTCTGGAGGAAGATTGGAGAGACACAGAATCTAGGCCTGTCGATATATCGACTTATCGCACGATATATGGATATGAGCGCGATCATTTTTGATGCCGCGATATATTGCGACTGATCATTTTTTTATAATTTAAAATAATGATTATATTAATTTTTACATAAAAATGAATATCACCAACATTTTAGTCGATCGCGCTACCTCTGTCATCTCGTCTGCTCTCTGTGGCGGAGGCGGGGCTTAGGCAGCGTCTCCCCCACACACACACACACACACACACACACACACACACACACACACACACGCACACAGAGCGGACAGCGACAGGTGAAGAGAAGGCGTGAACCCACTGCGTTATAAAGTGTTTCGTGACAACTACAGCCAGTTAGGAAGAACAAGTCCCAATGGACTTGGTTTCAAAGCTGCAATCTTCAGCTCCGGTGTGGGAACATTTTGGCTTTAAGCCGAATGAGAGAGGAGAGCCAATTAACGTGAATGAGCCGGTATGTCGACTTTGTTTAAAAACAGTGGCAACGAAAAGAGGCAACACAACTAACCTAAAATCTCACTTAAAACATAACCATCCCACCCAGTTTTTCAATCTGGGAACAACAACCGCAGCTGGAGCTGGAGAGGGGTCTTCCAGACAGTTATCTGTTACAGATGCCTTTTCCCGACAGTGTAAATATAAACATGACAGCGCGAAACGGCGCACACTCACAGATAGCGTAACTCGCTATATAGCCAAAGAGATGCAGCCATTAAACACGGTCGAAAAACCAGCTTTTAAAAATATGCTGCAAACTTAAGAATAAAATGTTCTTTGTTCTTTGAAAGAGTGCACTTGCATTATTATGCTATTATATTGTCATACTGTAATTATATAATCAGTGAAATAAAATTGTCTTAAAATGACAATAATATTGTTTATCGCAATTAATTTTGGTGCAATATATCGCACAACAAAAAGTAGTTATCGTGACAGCCCTAACAGAATCCATGTTCTTGAAGTCCAGTATGAAGTTTCCACAGTCAGTGATGATTTGGGCTGCCATGTCATCTGCTGGAGTTGGTCCACTGTGTTTTCTGAAGTCCACAGTCAGCGCAGCCATCTACCAGGAGATTTTAGAGCACTTCATGCTTCCTTCAGCTGACAAGCTTTATGGAGATGCAGATTTCATTTTCCAGCAGGACTTGCCCACACTGCCAAAGGTACCAAAAGCTGGTTCAATGATCATGGTGTTACTATGCTGGATTTGCCATTAAACTCGCCTGACCTGAACCCCATAGCGAATCTAGATGAGAGACACCAGACCTAACAATGCAGATGACCTGAAGGCCGATATCAACGCAACCTAGGCTTCCATACAACCTCAGCAGTGCCACAGACTGATCACCTCCATGCCACGCCGCACTGATACAGTAGTTCATGCAAAAGGAAGCCCAACCAAGTATTGAGTGCATAGAAATGAACATACTTTTCAGAAGCCTGACATTTCGGTTTAAAATATACTCTTTTTTTTTTTTATGGATCTTATGTAATATTCTAATTGATCTGAGACACTGAATTTTGGGTTTTCATTATCTGTAAGTTATAATCATCAAAATTTCAAGAAATAAAGGCTTGAAATATTTCACTCTGTGTAATGAATCTATATAATATATGGGTTTCACTTTCTGAAATGAGTGACAAAAAATATTGACCTTTTTCATGATATTCAATTTTCTTTAGATGCACCTGTAAACTTAACTTTTATTATTGTAAAAAGTTTTTTTAATGTTTGACGTATTTTATTACTCATCTTTGGTTGGGCGTAGTGATCGTCAGGTTAATCAACTGACTTTATGCTAATGCATTTTTTAAGAGATACTCCACCTACAACAATATAATTCTCTACTCATCACCAGATATGTATATGACTTTCATCAGATGTGAAGTTTAAGTAACACTAATGTAATCCTCATTTGTCCAGTCGCATTACTGGGGTGACGAGAACAGCAAGAATGAAGTGCAGGGTACTGTCCTTGACCGGTCTGGCAAAGTGCGTCACCGCTTCGGGGGATCGTGGCATGAAGGCATCTTCTGTGATACACTTCCCAACCCACAATGCATTTGGAAGCCCAGTAAGTGACCATGCACACAGTGTTCTTAAACCATTTACATTAAGTTGGATGTTAAATTAGATTGTCTGTTTATCACACAGATCCTCAACCAGATGATTACTTTGACTACTATGGCTTCTCCCAGTACGCCAGAGAGCTCAATGACCTGACGCCTGACATAAAGGATAAATTGCCCCTGACAGACTCTCGTTTTCGTCCAGACCAAAGGTATGTGGCCAGTAATTAGAGAGAAAGCAAAATCTGTTTGACCTTTTGCACTGTATTTTGTACTTACAAACAGTGTTGGGAGGTTACTCCTTATTTTTACTAATTTTTCTTATTTTAATTTTATTTTTACCTATTTATATATATTCTCTTGTGTGGTTTCATTTTTTTGCACGGTCCATTGAGCAGACCTGTCCTGATTTACATTTCAGGACTGATTATATCCTGTATAATTGAGTATGTGATGAATAAAAATAAGCTTGAACCTTATTTAGGGGACAGATTACAAATTACACTATTACATTTACAATGTAATGTATAATAAGCTGTGTAACTATTTCAGTTACTTAAAGTAATATAGCGGATTACATTTGATTTACTTTTTGGTTCTAAATTTCTAGCGAATGTTTTCAACTGTTAATAATTTTCAAACATTTAGAGCAGGCAGGGTTAACCTAACATTAGTAATCAACACTGCGTAATCTAAAGACTGTTATGAAAATGAATGCTAATATGACATGAAAACATGATTAGATGTTAGATTGTGATTATGATGCAGCAATGTTAAAAAAAAAGAATAGCTGCCTGAGGTGACGTTGATTTTATGCCAATAAGCTGCAATCCGTTCTATGATACTTCCTATGATGTTAATCAGATAACTTGGAAACATAACATAGACGTAGCATTACAACTTGCATGCACAAAAGGATGCATATGCCAGTGAACGTAATGTTATATATGAAGCACCATTACTTCAAAGGAGTTCTACTTAAAGCCTGTCTTCTGAGAATATTGCTGTAAATTGTAGCAACACCTCCCCCTTTTCCTTTTGGACACGGCTCATTTTTATAACCTTAATCTTGGGGGCTAGACTTGTTTAGATCTGGTTTTAGCCAGGTTTCTGTCAAACAGAGCACGTCTAGTTTATTATCAGTGATCATATTATTTACAAAAAGTGCTTTCGTAAAAGAGATATTCAATAAGACTAGCTTTATTGTTTCGGTGTTATAAACATTTTTCATTTGTTGAACATCAATTAAGTCATCCAAACTGTTGCCATAGTTTATATCAGGTAATACTAAGCAAGTGCACGGATATATTGACAACATGACTAAGCACTTTAACGATCTCGTCTATGACACAAGGACTTCATTCTCATGACATAAATACGTACTTTTAAGAGATGAACTAAAGAGTTAAAGAATATGTTAAAGGCTTTTACTGGTCATCCATTGTGTGGTGCTGTTTGTACAAATTATTTTGAGAAATGCAAATATTAAGGATGATTCGAGAAATGCACCAAAGTGACTGTTAAATAAAGCTGTTTGTTTTAGGGCTGCAACTAACGATTATTTTGATAATCGATTAGTTGGCCGATTATTCTTTCGATTAATCGGATTAAATACTATTATTTTATTGACAAAAACACACTGTTCCACATTCTGCTCAATGTCCTTCAAACTAACTGAATGATATGAAAACATACAGGGCTTCATTTATTAGACCACCTGTCATAAAGAGAAAATAAATATTTTAGGAATCTGTCAAAAAACAAAAAAATCTAAAAATGTTATTGTCATTTATTGGGCAAATTACAAACAGAAACAACTAATTAGTATTTATAATTACAAAAATGGCCTCATAACAGCTTGCATTCTTGCTTGCATTGTTTATGTACTTTTTGACTGTAATTGGGTATCTAAAAAAACACTATAAAGTGTTCTGCCTTTCTTTCATAGATAACAGCAATACTTATATTATAGCATTAGAAATAGCCTACTACTGTTACTAAATAACTTACGCATTTTGGAGAACTAACCGATACAGAAAGCTAAAACATGATTTTGGTAATCACCAATGCTGTTAGTTTAGAGCAGCAGTGGCACAAACCTTACATCATTTGTTAAAAACCTTACATACATGTGTTTTAATACATTTGTTAAGCATTGTATATAGTGAATATAGTTTAAATCTCTTTTAAAAATGTAAATAATAGTAAAGATAATAAAGACAGCTGTGAGGAATGTTCTGCAGGAACACGTTCACTTTGATCACGGTCAAGTCTTACTGTCATTTCTTTATCCTGGAAAAGGCGGTTATGGAGCGTCTCATATTTATATTCAGACAAATACATGCTGTTATCCCTTTAAAGTTCCTACTCTCATAAAAATATTCACACTTTGTTGACTTTTAAACCTTAAATTAACTTTCAGAGGATATTTTTGCGCTGAAGATCCTGTTAATTGTCTCCATCTCTGTGATCCGTCTGTCTGCCGCGCCGGTGATCATTCGGTATTTTAAACTTATTACAGGCTGTCAGGACGGACCTTTATGCAAAAATGGAAATACTCGCGTGAATTTGTGACATTTATATATAACGATATGACCGTAAACTGAACGTTTTTTGCACTGAGGACGCACACGCATGTGTCACAGCGCCTGACAGGGCAAGCCTTTACACTAATGCATTAACTTAAAGATCAAAATACAGAATTATCATGTTTTGGGCAGCTTGGATCACGTACTTCTCCCGCGGCATCTCATTCTGTTTCCTCCACGTTTGTAGATGCGTTTTCTACATAGAAATGCGTTATTCAGTGTGTAATTTGAGTAACCGGCTGAAGATGGATGTGCACTGTGGACAGACCCGACTAATCGATAATGAGAATTGTTGTTGATGATTTTCATAATCGATTTTATCGATTAGTTGTTGCAGCCCTAGTTTGTTAGCATTAGTTAATGCACTGTGAACTAACATGAACTACTAATAATTGACTGTATTTTCATTAACAAAGATGAATAAATAGGCCTGGCCTACTGTAATGTTAATTGTATGCTCATGTTAGTTAATACATTAGCTAACATTAATGAAATCTTATTTTATGATGTTACCATATAGATGTATAGGCCTTGCTACATTTATTTGCATCGTTACATGTCAATTTGAACATTTCGCCAAAAATCAAGTTCAAGCTTTTGACCAGTTTTTTTTCAGTCACATCAAAGGGTGTCGCATTTACATTTTCATGAACTCGCAGGTCATAACGTTTTCTGTCGTTATGTGGGTGCTTAGCTTTTCTGTTATTTGGCCAAAATGTCATATTATAAAATATTCAGCGCTTCACACAAACTTTGGCTGTGACTTGACAACAAATACTAAACTTTGACGCTCATCTCCGCTCCTCAAATACAAAAAACCGTTCGCCTTTAAAATGAGTGTTTCTTGAGTAATGAGAATACTGTACTTATTCAGTCAACAGTGTTTTTTTGTTTTTACCTTCAGACAGCAAACAAGCCGAGATGCTCTAAACTGCACTTCATTGATGAGATAGGCGGGAGAAATAATGAGGTTTGAGGAGCCAATGGTGTTACACACTTTAGTGGCTGTGGCGTCACTTTCACTGATCCAGGATCAGTAATCTGTAGAAGTTATATTCCCGATGTGAGCTTGAGCTTCAGAATGCTTTGTATAATGTAACGTTAACATTTGTTGATGCTACAACACTACTTGATCAAAAAATTTGCTTGGTTACTGAAAGGCTTTGATTCAGAAAGCAGCCACCACGCTACTGAGAGATGTAGTTAAACTAGTAGCATCATTACTTGTAGCGATGCTAATGCCATCACGGATAGATTTCACATTCTATAAAGTTCTCATTATAATACTTACAGCACAAATCTGCCATAAACAATGACATTTGCATCTATTATCAAGTGATTCCTAGAATCGCCTGCGTGTTTTTGAAGCCATATGAAGTATGAAAACAATTTTAATTGAAGTACGCCTGTTGAACAAATATGACAACAATTATTTAGGGATTTTTGAAAAAGAAACATCTAAAAGCAATATGACCGTCTCAAATAAGTCAATATCGGGCATTGGTTGAGCATGAAACTAAACGCTGGTAATATGCAGTGCATTCAGCATGTACATAAATGTTAATATCCCAACGCATCCTATATTAGATTAAGCCGATATTAATGTAGCTAACCCGGACATCACTACGTGACTTCAAAGCAAGCTTCTCTTCTCACGTCTATACTTTGAACCGCATGCTGCTTCAAGTTAAACAATCAGAGCTCAGGGTGCTGCTATAACCAATCACTGTTTTCCCCACAATCATCGTTTTCATGATCGATCATCGCCGTCACGGCAGAGTACTTTAATCGATCGCTGTTGTCCATCCCTAAACAAAATTGATAAAAAAACAAGAGTTCAGTTGATTTCATCATTGTTGCAAACTATAAGCTTGCCAGATGTACTGACAAACATGACGTCTAACTAGGGGTGTAACGGTACACATTCGTACCAAACCGTTTCAGTAAAGTTTGGTGTCAGCATCACCTTTCTATAACCGTTGAACTAATCTGTATTGCAGATTAATCAACTGACTTTACGCTATTAGATACTTGGAGATACTCAACCCAAAAATGCAAATGATCTCCTCTCATCATCAGGTGTATGACTTTCATCAGGAGTGATGACAGCGTAATAATCCTCCGTTCCTCTGCATCATTTATCATTTCATAACATTTTCTAAACCTTTTTTTCTTCAGTATTTGTTAATTTAAATAAAATCAGTCTATACATCTGGGCCAGCGTGTGGGTGAGAGCATTTGAATTTTTAGATCGAGTAAAGTTTTACTCATTGTACTTGGTATCTCATTTCAGTTTTGCCATTTTGGTCAAATTTAACTGGCATGGCATTGTTTTAGTGCCTAAAGCATAGCTAGTGAATATATCGAGATTGCTGGAAAATGTATTTGAATTGGCTGTTTATTTTCCTTTCAGGCTTCTTGAAGAGGGCAAAGTGGAAGAAGCAGATAAACGCAAGGATAAAATAGAGGAGAAGCAACGTGAAAGACGCAAGGCAATGACCAAGAGGGGCGAAGAGCATGTTCCACGTTTCTTTGAGTGAGTCCCAGTATTTATTCCATATTTCTGCTTCTAAAATCTGCTGGCAATTCATTCAGATTAATTCAATTGTAATCCTCAGAATAATTAAATGTGCCAGAGTACCACGTTTTAATGGAATATATTCTGCACATAACAAATATTTAGAAAAGTCATGAATGTCTGCATATTCAACATAGATGATTTATGAACTAATACCATTACAGTGGAATTGTAAAGACCTTATTTAAAAGCATATAAATGTGTCTTTCATCAGAAAAACCTTCGATCATGCTAGAAGAGAGGTGTGGGTGACGAACGGTATTTACTGGAAGATTCGAGAAAATCCAGGATTTGCCAGCTCTAAAGATCTGGATTTGTGGTGTTGATGGAATTGAAGTCCTGCGATTTTGTGATATCACAGTATTCTGTTAGCAAAACTGGTGAATGTTGTTAACGTGTTAGTATGTGTATAATTCGATTTTATATAACTGTTGTGAATTTTAGTATAAACCAAAGACTTCACAGGCAATGTAGGAATGGAGTTTCGGTGCTTTTTTAATCTAAATTGTGATATTCCTAAAGCCACCCTCACTTTTACTTAAAATAATCAAAAATACTCTCCATATGTGTAATGAATAGATGTCTTAAGAATATTTTATTTGTATTTTTATTATTGAAAGATAAGGTCAGGGACTTTAATATAGATCATATCATTGTCCTTCCAGGCAGTCATGGACTTGGCTAACTATAGTGATTTAGTACAGAATGTTTCTTATTTTAATAGATCTGTATGTGTAAATGATGCATAACTATACTGTTTTCTGTAAGTTAGGCTTTTTACCAGATGGATTGAATTATTTCTGATAGAAAATCTTCCATGATCTCACTGTATAAAATACTTTGTTCTAGGTAGCTCCTCAAATTAACAATGAAAATAGCATTTTACTTTTTAAATTTTCAACCAAATCTACTTAAAACATTTTGGTGAAAAGTGTAATTGGGTTATGTGCAATTTCTTGTATGAATGATTTCCAATCAGATGAGATTTGAATAAATATTAAATTTGAACACAAGTTTGCACTTGTTTTTGTCATCTGAGGGGGAGCTCTGAAACTATATAACTGTAAGGAGTGAATACAATGAAGGGAGAGGGGGGGCTTGGGACACTTTGTGTGCAGCAGTCAAACTTCTTTCGGGTTATTTTGTTTTAATTTAATTTTTTTGGCATTTCCCACCTCCTTTCCTAATTCTATGAACTTTGTTTTTTTTCTTACAATGGCTGTAGAGAAGTTGAAGATCTTGATTAAAAAGTTAATTGCAGTATACCAGGGACTAAGGTTGAATCCCATTTCTCTGTCTTACCCCTTCGTCTTACCCCTAGCCCTTGTCCCTCGAAACCGAGTGGTGAGCGCTAGGAGTGAAAACATACCCCTATGAAACGAGACGCCACTTGGTTACTGTTACGTCATCATACATCGTCGCTAGCTGCTGCTACGTCACCAGAGACAAGTGTTGATCACAAACGTCTGCAAGTGTGTGTGTGTGTGTCGATTGCGTGGGTTTTAGTGATGTTTTCTCTAGTCAGAGAAACACTGGACTGGTGTGCAAATCAGCAATGTAACACAAGCGTGGAAAACTAGCAATTGTTTTTAAACGTTTCAATTAAGAACATGGTTGCAAATATATATGCAAGTTACAGGACTGTGTAGAGCACAAAACAAAACGGTTGTAATTTTTATGTTATTTAAGCTGAAAATACTCTCTGGATCAGTGTGTTCTGGGTACACCTTGGTTTCAAGTAAGCTCGTGAAAATGCTTGGTTTTAAGGTGTATCTACCCCTTTCCCTTACCCCTACCCCTCGATCAAAACCAGAACTAGCCCTTACTCTCACGTGAATGCGCAAAACTAAGGGGAAGGGGTAAGACAAAGAATTGGGATTCACCCTAAGTATGTAGTGCCTTGGGTTCAACTGAGCTGCACGGGTGAAGGGGACATCCCTGCGGTGTGTTGGGGCCCCAATCACAGAACATTATAAAAAGCATTCACAAATCACACACAGCATGGTTTTGCTTTGAAATTTCACTGCCACGCCGTGTGTTTTTCAAAGAAAAACATTTTTAAACTTCTTTTGACTTTAGTATGTTTTAAGAAGGCTGTCATGTTCGAGGCATTGTAAAAGATGAGTGCAAACATAGAGCAGTGGAGTAGAAAAGCATGTGAAATACTCCTAACATGGTTTAACGTTCTAAAAAGACAAACTTTTTTCTTTTTCTCATTTGACTTCTAAACATTATATACTAAAACAATGGAACCATAATCAAAGTGGATAGTTTTATACTTAACCTGGCTTTAAGACAGTAATATCAAAAGATCAAACTCAGCAGAAAACCCCAGAAAATGAACTCAACGTGCAAAAATTGACGTTTACCTCCTTAATGTGAAAAGTGCACAATTTCAATTGTTGTTAAAGGGCTATTTCTTCCTGTTCTTTTCTACAATTAGTGATGCTTATGTTGGCCAGTGTCTGAACTGAGATGTGTTCTGGCCATTAGCTTACATTAATTTTATTTAACTTACTGTTAAAAAAAGTATTTAGACCGAGAAGCCTACAAGTGTTTGTGTATTATTATTATTATTGTTGAAGGATCCTCCTGCTATTGCTGAAATCCAATTGAATTACTAAAATCACTATGCATATTATATGGCCTATACAATGTTATTCTGTAATAAAATAGACTGAACAGTATAGTGTCAATAAGTACTTTATTTAGTCAATAACTCCTCTACTTTATTTGGCTCCACTCTCCAGTCAAACCTTAACTGCAGTGCCCTCACCAAGCAAGGCAACACACATCTCACAAAGCATAACAGTAAGCAGTCATTTAACAACATAAATGGGGACAGCCATTACAAACATTTAACAAAAGTTGCCCACATAAAAAATGTTTAGTGCATATTAAATGGAATTTTATTTGCAACGCAGAAAGAAGATTTGTAATGTGTTAGGAGTTTTATGCACAAGAAGTTATGTTCGAAGTCCTATGCACTGCAAGATTAGTTTAGAGCTTCTATGAACCGTAATGCTGTGTTAGTCCTTCTAAGCAAATGGGGACAACCAGGACACCTCAGCCAGATCAGACTTTATGGCCTAAAAGTAAGTAGAGAGAATCCCCCCCCCCCCCCCCCCCCCACCCCCACATACTCAATTCTCTTTAAAATAGACACATACTGCTATAGAAACGACTTCTTTCATTAATTCATAGACATATATTTTTCTCTGACCTTCGTGTCACATATCCTCAGGTCATTGTGTGTATTATCACTACAGTTCTTGTATATTGTCTTATGCATGTTAATGAACCACTCGTTCATGTAACCTTAACTATACCATGTTTGGTTTCTATGAATTTGTCTTTGGATGATCTAATTGAGAGTGTATATTACATGTTTATACCTATGCAACATTTTAGTGTTCTATGAATCTTTATTTTCAGCATCAACACTCAAGCGAATAACATACAGGTGCTGGTCAAACAATTAGAATATCATCAAAAAGATGATTTATTTCACTAATTCCATTCAAAAAGTGAAACTTGTATAATGTATACATTCATTCCACACAGACTGATATATTTCAAGTGTTTATTTCTTTTAAGTTTGGTGATTATAACTGACAACTAATGAAAACCCCAAAAAGTTTCACTTTTTGAATGGAATTAGTGAAATAAATCAAATTTTTGATGATATTATAATTGTTTGACCAGCACCTGTATGTTATTACTTTTTGATGATATTCTAATTATATGACCAGCACCTGTATGCAAAATACCATGGTCTAAGACAAAAAGTCGTAAACTTTCCCTCCAGAAGGCAAAGTCACCATTGGCTCTGTGACCTCCCGGCGGTGTGACCTCTATATCAGATAAAGCTCTCACATCAGTGACCCGCCTCGGCAGTCTGCGCTTCTTTTAGATACTGAGAAGATGAAGATGTGAGCTAGAAGTCTTCTGTACCTTAAGTTTGAGCCAGGCTTCGGCCTTGACTTTCCATTCATCAAAGATCCTAGGATATCAGCTAATGTCTCTCTTTGTTCTCGTATCCCCTTCATCTGGGAGAAAACTCTCCCAATCAGCACTGAGCCAGAATAACATCTTTTGGAGTTCATCACCCTTCAAACCTAGAAGAACTTGAAGAACTCTGAAACCATCAAAACTATCATACGAGACTACATCCGGACACTTGTTCAACGACCAAGGCAATGCAAGTATCGTGCATATACTAAACCTCTTTTTTGTTTAGTTATAAGTGGTAGACCCTGTTGTAAAACGGCACTGGTGGTTCAGACTCCTTTTCCATAACTGCATTCTCTGGATTCTCTAATGGCTTCGTTCCTCAACATCTGCCCTTTTGTATGTACACGTGAGTGTGTATGTTTGTGTGTTTGTTAGACTAGGTTGTGTTAGTGTTTAGTTAATAAAACTCTTGTGCATAAATTACATGAGTTTCTGATTCTGCTTGTAGATAATGTCCCATTACGATTTTGATCCTTACTACATGCACTAATGCATTAATACTTAGGAAAGTATTTTCTGTGGCCACAAAAATAACCTTTCTTAGAGTTGAAATGAACTTATAGGGAATATTCGTTGGACGAACAGATTAGTTGATGGCAATTTCATTCTATAAACTAACATAAGCAAACTGTCCAATGCCATCAGATAAGGATACCAGGATAACGGCCAGACACCTCTTGGAGGGCAAGAAGAAGACCTTTGGTACAAAGCCCATGAAGGACAGGACTTCTCATTGGTCAAAATGCAGTTTCTGCCCTTCATCCACCAACAGACTGATTCCTAAAGTATAATGGCGGTCCATTATAATTACTTGGGACCTCTGGATGCAACAGCAGTGGGTGAAACAAAGAGAGATCGCAAAGTTCCATCTAAATCATTCACAACTATGTTCTCAAACCTTAAACTTATGCACACTACAACACACACATATCTCTTATTCAGAGAAATAAGTATTCTCAGTGACAGCGATGTGTAGTGCAAGATCTTACACAAACTCAGCTGTTGATGGACAATTGAATGCATCCATGACAGTTCAATCTTTCTCCATCATGTTTGAAATGATTCTGTCTGTAACATTGCCAAAGGTATTCTGGTTGTGGTTCGGTAAGTGAACGATGCATTGGTCAAACTTTAGTGACACTTTTCTAAATGTGTGTTTGGACGATGAAAATAAGTTCCACAGGAGGAAAGAAGGATCGGTCACACTGTGTCCTCCCACTCTGATGGAAACAGCCAATTACAGCCTGGAAATGGGGAAGCGCCATATTGCAATCTCCTCCTCATCGACAAAATGTAAAGGTACCTTCCTAAAAGATACTCCTAAGTTCTGAGTCTCCGGCAGGTCCAGTGAGACAATAGCAGATCAACCTCCGTTCTAAGTCCCGGCCTGCAAGGGTGAGACACTAACAGATAAACCAAGGTCTGAGTCTGAGTCCCATAAGGGAAGAGACAGCAACAGACACAACCGTTCTGAGTCTCCGGCCTGAGAGACTCAATGAATGAGACTGCAACAGATCAACCTCCGTTCTGAGTCTCTGGCACGTCCAGAAGACACTAACAGATCAACCTCCGTTCTGAGTCTCTGGCACGTCCAGAAGACACTAACAGATCAACCTCCGTTCTGAGTCTCTGGCACGTCCAGAAGACACTAACAGATCAACCTCTGTTCTGAGTCTCTGGCACGTCCAGAAGACACTAACAGATCAACCTCCGTTCTGAGTCTCTGGCACGTCCAGAAGACACTAACAGATCAACCTCTGTTCTGAGTCTCTGGCCCATCCAGGGGACACTAACAGATCAACCTCCGTTCTGAGTCTCTGGCACGTCCAGGGGACACTAACAGATCAACACATTCTGAACCTCTGGCCCATGAGGGAAGAGGCAATAAAAGAAACCAAGTCCTGAGTCTCCAGCTCTGAGGCAGCAACAGATATGACCATGTTCTGAGCCTCCAACCTGCGAGGAAAGAGATGATCTACTTTCAGATTTCAGAGGCTTTGTCCAGTGTTCAAATTGAGGGGAGCTGGGGGTCCCGGACCTCCCATTAGCATTGGGTTACCCTGGTTTTACAACAAAACTATAATACTTGAAACACGAAACTAGTGAAAATGATAGGATAAGATTGCTGTATTAAATTTAGACTAAACATAGCTCATATCTATTTTATATTTACGTATTTTGTTAATTATAACCAATCACACACAATTCTGTTGAGCTTAGGAATGCAGTGGCCAATCAGAGGCGTTCAGATTAGTCATCGCTGAATTTTGTTTAGGCTGAAACTCGCAAATTCCCTCATCATAAGCAACAAAAGTACCAGATGTTCATACGATAAACGTAAAGAGATTAATTTATCATACAGATTATAAGAGGAGTTATGAGTGGTTCAACACTAACTAGACTGACTATGCTCATTTAGAGAGCATTCTTTCACTGCATGCTTCAGTCTAATAAAATGCTTTTAGAATGCTGTCAAAATTCAAGATATGGGGGCAGAAAATGTATATATTTATATAATTTTATATGATTAATCAATATCACACGAAGAGTGAATTTAGTTTTTGCAAAAATCACAAATGTGACATTGATTTTAGCCTATCCAACAGTTCAATAAACAAGAAGTTAATATTAATAGACTTAGGTTTTAGACACCATATTGCCTAATTTTGCTATATTTCGCCAACAAAAATGGATCCAAACTCAGCCACAGCACTGTTTTGTTTTGTTCCTGAATGAATCGACCGTTTAAACGATCGCAATGACTCACTAACAGTGACTTGCTGCCACCTACAGGCGATTTTAATTTCACATTGAAAGTACTTTTTCATTTTTAAAGAGGGGGTACGATGCTGTTTGGAGTTGGATTCTCATGCTAAGCATGGACAAAGTTTCAAAAAAGCTATTTGGACGTATAACAGAGTATTTCTGTGGCAAAAATCTCACTTCTGGGTTCATACAAGATTCTGAGTTTTTTTTTTTTTTTGATCGTGGCTCTTGCTGACGTAAATGACGGTGGACCTCTTTATATGGGCATTTCTCCCAGAAGAACGTGCCCGTTTATGCATCGACCAGAGCGAGAGCGCGGCCATCAACGTGCTTCAGTCGGCTGCACTGCACAGGACTCGCTCTGAAGAATGTCTCTAAAGAAGTGTGTTTTTGGTTATGACTGAAAGATAACCTTGTTTGGCTAAGAACCCAGCGAAATGTGAACCGTGGATGCAGTTTGTTTTTTTCAGGGCAGCAACTGAGTTGCTCAAGTATGTTTGTTAACGAACGTTTTATAAACAAGGCCCAGTTCGATGCTGGATTTGTACATAATTTGATACTGAAAGATGGAGAAGTCCTAGCTATAAAAGGTCCCAGGCATGATTCAGAACTGCAGACGGTAAGTGAAAAGGCATAACATGTCTCTGTTTTGTTGGTGTTTGGGGCTGGGGGGTGAGCACATCCTGAGTCTCCATCCTAGAGAAAAAAAATTATATTTACATATATGCATTTAGCAGACGCTTTTATCCAAAGGGACTTACAGTGCATTCAGGCTATACATTTTTATGAGTATGTGTGTTCCCCGAGAATTGAACCCACGACCTTTTGCGCTACTAACGCAATGCTCTAGCTTTGTTTGTGTTCCTGTGGCTCAGTGGTAATCGACTAAATTCTGAGTCTCTAGCCCAGAGAGGCAGAAGACACACAGACTTTTGCAACAAGGTTAAGGTCCGGCGAGCAATCCTTCACTCCAAGATACCTGTGCTTGCGTGTTCTCCAGGGCCACATCTGCGTGTTCCAGAATTTTAGGACCCGTTGGTGCTCCAGGAGATCAGCATCCTCCAGCTCTTCGTATTCAAGGCTGTCGAAATGGATTGCTGCTCCTTTCCCCACTGCATTGTTACCAGCACAACCAGTGGATGAAGTCACCACCACCAGACTGCTCACTCAACCACAGAGAACGTAAGTATCAGCAATTCAAACTTCTTCCAGCAGGGGAAGTCGTGGCCTAATGGTAGAGAGTCGGATTCATAATCGAAAGGTTGCGAGTCTCGGGATTGTCGGTGGGGCAGGATAAATGTACTGCGCTCTGACCACCCTCAATACCACGACGAGGTGCCCTTGGGCAAGGCACCGAACCCCCAACTGCTCCCCAGGCACCACAACATAAATGGCTGCCCACTGCCCTGAGTGTGTGTTCACGTTGAGTGTGTGTTCACTGCTGTGTGTGCATTTGGATGGGTAAATGCAGAGCCCGAATTCCGAGTATGGGTCACCATACTTGGCTGTATATAACTTTCATTTGTTGTATGTAATCAGTATGTGATGTTTCTAATTTACATTAGATATTATATAGCTGATTGCAGTTTATAGCAGACCTTTCATGTATTTGTTTGATGCATAATGAGGTTCTTCACCTTATTTCTTTCAGAGTAGCAACAGTTTATCTTTCCAGACAACGTAGCTCTGATATAGCAACACCAAACATAATCACTTGCATTTTATGCATCTTATGCAATGTATTCCTTTTCCAATCATAGGATTCATTTAGTTGTTTATTACTGTTGTCTATCTTTTAATAACATTTACTTTTTCACACTTGTGTCTTCCTTGTGTTGATGATACAGAATGAGGTTCTAAAAGTTGGAAATCTTTCTTATGTTATATACACTTGAACACACCTTAATTGACAAGTGATTCAAAAATCCTAATGTCATCTGTGACGTGAATACCCATCACTACACTTTTTTGCCTCCTTAGGTTGGCGAAAGCAAAATTCACAAGAGAACGCAAGGCAACATAAACTGAAACAATTATTTATCTTCAAGAGAAAGTTGGTTTATGCAATGTTAAAACTAAAGCTTGCCCACAAGAAAGATATTTCTAACAAATGCAGCCCAAGACTGGTTGCCCACTGAAGCTAAGCAGGGTTGAGCTGGTCAGTACCTGGAAGGGAGACCTCCTTGGAAAACTAGGTTGCTGTTGGAAGAGGTGTTAGTGAGACCAGCAGGGGGTGCTCACCCTGTGGTCTGTGTGGGTCCTAACACCCTAGTATTGAGATGGGGACACTATACTGTCAACAAGCACCGTCTTTCGGATGAGATGTTAAACCGAGGTCCTGACTCGCTGTGGTCATTAAAAATTCCATGGCACTTCTCGTAAAGAGAAGGGGTGTAACCCCGATGTTCTGGCCAAATTCCCCCCACTGGCCCTTCAATCATGGCCTCCTAATAATCCCCATCCACTTGTTTGGCTCTATGACTCTCTCCTCTCCACCTGTAGCTGGTGTGTGGTGAGAGCATACACTTGATTGTCTCTATGACTCGCTCTCCTCTCCACCTGTAGCTGGTGTGTGGTGAGAGCATACACTTGATTGTCTCTATGACTCTCTCTCCTCTCCACCTGTAGCTGGTGTGTGGTGAGCGCATACACTTGATTGACTCTATGTCTCTCTCTCCTCTCCACCTGTAGCTGGTGTGTGGTGAGAGCATACACTTGATTGGCCCTATGACTCTCTCTCCTCTCCACCTGTAGCTGGTGTGTAGTGAGCGCATACACTTGATTGGCTTTGTCTCTCTCTCCTCTCCACCTGTAGCTGGTGTGTGGTGAGAGCATACACTTGATTGTCTCTATGACTCTCTCTCCTCTCCACCTGTAGCTGGTGTGTAGTGAGCGCATACACTTGATTGTCTCTATATCTCTCTCTCCTCTCCACCTGTAGCTGGTGTGTGGTGAGCGCATACACTTGATTGTCTCTATGACTCTCTCTCCTCTCCACCTGTAGCTGGTGTGTGGTGAGCGCATACACTTGATTGTCTCTATGACTCTCTCTCTCCTCTCCACCTGTAGCTGGTGTGTGGTGAGCGCATACACTTGATTGTCTCTATGACTCTCTCTCCTCTCCACCTGTAGCTGGTGTGTGGTGAGCGCATACACTTGATTGGCTCTATGACTCTCTCTCCTCTCCACCTGTAGCTGGTGTGTGGTGAGCGCATACACTTGATTGTCTCTATGACTCTCTCTCCCCTCCACCTGTAGCTGGTGTGTGGTGAGCGCATACACTTGATTGGCTCTATGTCTCTCTCTCCTCTCCACCTGTAGCTGGTGTGTGGTGAGAGCATACACTTGATTGTCTCTATGACTCTCTCTCCTCTCCACCTGTAGCTGGTGTGTGGTGAGCGCATACACTTGATTGGCTCTATGACTCTCTCTTCTCTCCACCTGTAGCTGGTGTGTGGTGAGCGCATACACTTGATTGTCTCTATGTCTCTCTCTCCTCTCCACCTGTAGCTGGTGTGTGGTGAGCGCACTGGCGCCGTTGTCCTGTGGCAGCCATCGCATCATCCATGTGGATGCTGCACACTGGTGGTGGTTGAGGAGAGTGACAATACTGGGTGACAGTATGCTCTTGGCAAAGTTGACCCTAAACCCCAGGCAATCTAAGTGGCTGAGGAGAAGGGTCTTGTGTGATGTCAAAACCGCCTGCGACTGGGCCAGAATGAGCCAGTCGTCGAGGTAGTTGAGTATGCGGATTCCCATCTGTCTCAGAGGGAAATATTTGCGAGAGGATCTGTTTCAAGGTGATCATCCTGAACAACCTTTTCATCAGTGCGTGATTCAGGAGTCTGAGATCTAGAATAGGTCACAGGCCGCCGTCTTTTTAGGGGACGAGGAAGTAGCGGCTTTGAAAACCTGACTCTCTCTGGGCTGGAGGAACGATTTCTATGGCTCCTTTTTCCAGCAGATTCACCACCTCTACGCGGAGAACATGAGCGTCGTCGCTGCGCACTGAGGTGGCGAGCACACTGCGGAAGTGCGGTGGTCTTCGAGTGAATTGGAGTGAATAACCTCATCTTACCGTGTTCGTTACCCAGGCTGACACACCGGGGATGGCCTGCCAGGTCTCTGCCCGCATGGCAAGGGGTTGAAACCATTGTGCAGACTGGCTGCATAAGGGCAGGACGCTTATGGGAGGCAGAAAAGGAAGCTTGCTCTATTTTTGAAAATGTTTGTGTTTTATTTTGTCTGCTACCACAGCAGTCGCACACCTGGGTGCCGTAGCGGGCCAGTGAGGAACCAAAAACACATTTTTCTCTTCTTCCGCGAGGTGGTGAGAGACACATGAGAGGCCGTTTGCAGGGTGGTCCGGCGGTAGTGAGACTCGGGCCCCTCCTACTTCTGCCTGGCTGATCAGGAAGACTTCTTAGGCACTGGATCCAAGGCAATCTTGGGCCGGGGTCCTTGGCACATAGGGAAGTTGTAGTGTCTTGCCGAGCGTAAGCGCCCTCTATCTCACCTCTCATCCGGAGGTCGGGGCTCTGGGGTGGTTGGCGCTGGTTTGGCTGTCTGCTAAATCGGCGCGGATTTGGGGCGACTGGAAGATGAAGAAGAGCTGGTTCGTTAAGGGAGTAAGTGTTGCATCGCTTGAGACGACTTCTGAGCCTCCGTGAAACGTTCAGCGAAGCCCTTCACAGCTGGTCCAAACCAGCTTGTCCTAGCTGACCAGATCTGAGCATCGAGGAAGGGAATTTTATCTCCGTCATCGTGGCCTCTTTCATCTCCGTCATCGTGAGCCAAAGGTGGCGCTCCAACACAATGAGGCTGGACATAGAGCGTCCAATCGCTTGGGCTGTGGCTTTGGTGGCGCGCAGAGCCAGGTCTGTTGCAATTCTCAGGTCCCTGAGTGAGGCAGAATCCAGACCGGCATCCTCGTTGGTGAGCATCTTGGCTTGAAAGATCTGAAGCACAGCCATCGAGTGCGGCACTGAAGTAGCCTGTCCAGCCGCTGAGTAGGCGCGTCCAGCGAGTGCAGATGTAGCTCTGTAGTGAACAGGCACACACACACTGCAGTGAGTACTGAGCACACACACACTGCAGTGAGTAGTGAACTGACACACACACACACACACTGCAGTGAGTAGTGAACGCACACACACACACTGCAGTGAGTATTGAACAGACACACACACACACACACACACACTGCTGTGAGTAGTGAACAGGCACACACACACACCTGGAACAGTGGGCAGCCAGCAGTTGGAGGTTCGGTGTCTTGCTCAGTTGTGGTTTCAAAGGTGGAAGAAAGTGCTGTTTATTCTCTCTCCCGCTTATGATTCCTGCTGGTACTGAGACTCGAACCTACGACATTAAGGTTACAAGTCCAACTCTCTAGCCATTAGGCCACTACTGCCCCCATGTTTATTACATTGCATATGAGCATATTTGCCAGTTCTTGCTGTTCTTCAACGCATTTGTGAGGACACGTTTTTTTTCCCAGCTGACCATTCTGTAGCTCTGTCTTAGGGGTCTTACATTACAGAAACTGCAGTTTATGGCTCTGTCCACATCTGTAGATCTCATGCCTCCCTGCAGCAGGACTATGGCATGTTCATGCAGGAGATCAGTGACCCTGGACATCTTTCTTCTGCTGTTTTTCAGAGTCAGAGTCTTTTATAAGTTATCATATATATATACATTATTGTAAGTTATTATAACTGACATTCATTTTCTTCTGCCTGTAATCTGTTAGTGTCTGCAGGACAGGTGCATGTGTGATTGTTTTTGGTTCATTGAACGCACATGAAAAAGCAGTATCCTGAAAAAGGGACATTTCTTTTTTGCTGATTATATGTTGCTGTGCTTGTGTGTGAATTGTAGGCCTATTTGTGTTTGTATTTGCGTTTATGTAAAAGAAGAGAGAAAGTTAAAATAAACACAAAAGTAAGTAGAGAGAGGGGTAGTGGGAATCTGGACATAAAACATTCATACCAATCATAACACATCTTTAAAAAAATAAATATAAATAAATATAAATACACCTGCCACTTTATTAGGTACACCTGTTCAATTGCTTTGTAACACAGATTGCTAATCAGCCGATCACATGGCAGCAACTCAACGCATTTAGGCATCTAGATGTGGTGAAGACGACTTGAAGTTCAAACCGAGCATCAGAACGGGGAAGAAAGAGGATTTAAGAGACTGAACGTGGAATGGTTGTTGGTGTCAGACGGGCTGGTCTAAGTATTTCACAAACTGCTGATCTACTGGGATTTTCACGCACGACCATCTCTAGGGTTTACAGAGAATGGTCTGAAAAAGAGAAAATATCCAGCGAGCGGCAGTTGTGTGGATGAAAATGCCTTGTTGATGTCAGAGGTCAGAGGAGAATGGACAGACTGGTTAGAGATGATAGAAAGACAACAATAACTCAAATAACCACTCGTTACAACCAAGATCTGCAGAACACCATCTCTGAACACACAACACGTCGAACCCTGAAGCAGATGGACTCCAGCAGCAGAAGACCACACCGGGTGCCGCTCCGGTCAGATAAGAACAGCACACGGAGGATACAATTCACACAGACTCACCAAAACTGGACAACAGAAGATTGTAGAAATGTTGTCTGGTCTGATGAGTCTTGATTTCTGCTGCAACATTCAGATGTAGGGTCAGAATTTGGTGTAAAGAACATGAAAACATGGATCATTCTGTCTTGTCTCAACGGTTCAGGCTGCTGGTGGTGGTGTAATGGTGTGGGGGGGTATTTTCTTGGCACACTTTGGGTCCTTTAGTACCAATTGAGCATTGTTTAAACACCACAGTCTACCTGAGTATTGTTTCTGACCATGTCCATCCCTTCATGACTACAGTGTACCATCTTCTGATGTACTTCCAGCAGGATAATGCAGCATGTCACAAAGCTCAAATCATCTCAGACTGGTTTCTTGAACATGACAATGAGTTCACTTTACTCAAATGACCTCCACAGTCACCAGATCTCAATCCAATAGAGCACCTTTGGGATGTGGTGGAACAAGAGATTCACATCATGGATGTGCAGACGACAAATCTGCAGCAACTGTGTGATGCTATCATGACAATATGGACCAAAATCTCTGAGGAATGTTTCAACACCTTGTTGAATCTATGCCACCAACCCGGTACTAGCAAGTACATAATAAAGTGGCCAGCGAGTGTATTTGGTCTTTGTCGTGACTTCTACTATTTAGAAATCTTAAGTCAATTATTAGTTCATGTTTTTGCAGTACCCAATCAAAAGTGCAGACTATTCATCATTTGTAAATGTTAATGAGCATTTACAATTTGTATATTATCTTTATTCACACTTATACTTTTAGCTACTTTAAGAACATTTGTGTAAAGGGTGGTTAGTTAAGTTTAGCTAAATGCTTGAAGACATTACACACTTATATTAATATTGTGAATCATTAAACAGAATATTCCTATTCCAAGAAAATACTTAATTTATTAAAACAATGGAATATATTCAGACTGAATAGTGTTCTTTTATAGTAATCAAATTAACACCTGTACAAGTCCAATCCATTAATCAACCCTTAAACCTACCCATACCTCCAAACCGGTCCCTAACATCACCTTATCACACCAGAAGTATTGTGCATCAGCAAAAGATTTGAATCGTTGTATAACATCTGTTAAAATCATCTGTAGATTTTCAAGATGTGCATGATCATATGAACTAGGAGTTTAATGACATTCTTAAGCATTTTACCTAATAACTAACCTTTCATGTCAATTAATGTCATTTAATCATTTATTAGTAAACATTAACAAGCACATAATTTCCCGTTTCTAGATGTGAACATATATTAACCAATGATCCGTTGAGCATTACATAATGATTTATTAAAGAAAGTTATTCTAAAGTGTTACCATAGATTCATGTGAATGAAGCATTTAAACATAAGGCTGCAAGATAAAATGTTGGTGAAAAATGAAGGAATCTGAATGAATTAGAGTTCAGTGACAGATGCGTACGTCTGAAGTAAAACCACCGCACTATTTTCTAATCTATTGTACAGCAGACTTAAAAGCGCCCAGACGGATTAAAACCGCAAACATTTTTCACACAATGTACTAAAATTTATTGATTAATGAATGTATGTCTCATATTTAACAGCACAAGAAAATGGGGAATAATCAAAGAGCAATAAAAACGTACAAACTGATCATTTTCAGAAAGACATCAGATTTGTCACAAACTGTGGGAGAGACGAGGACTAAACTCACGATCACATTTCTGCTTCAGTATTTATGTTCACAGAAGCCCCTGTCGTTTCAGATCCTCATAAGTCTTCTTGTTGACCACGTTTCCACTGGAGTCTTCATATTCCTCCTGCAAGATAAAAACGTATAGATTAGTTCTTTCTGAACTCATAAACATCCAGTCTCAAGATCAGTACCGTTTCTAGACATAAGCGAGCTAGGCGGCGCCTAGAGCCACCAGCTGGAGTGACACCAATGAGCGCACGTACTACTACATTTTAACAGGGTTGTGATCAAGAGTGGTACGAACACCCTGAAATATGAATGCCGCCCCCACTGGATGCCCTTACATCACTGGGCTAGAGTACTCTCATTCTGACGATGCCTGTATGCCATCGGATCAGAGCGCTGTCATTTGCTGCCTCTGATTGTTGCATGCAAAGTTTGTGTTTGGTTTGGATCACTCAACAATGCCATTTGCATCATGGGTTCTGTCATGTTTTGCAGGGAAGGCTTTTTCCCCCCGTGCAAGTTCAAATCCAATTTAAAATACCAATGCATTGTTAAAGCTTCAGTGTGATGCTATATTCCCATATAAAACTTTTTCAGACAATAAAAAATATTGGTGTACCAAAATCTAGCTAATTCACAAGATCAATACAGGGGCGCGGGAACGCACCCCCTTTTTTTTCTGTGGGCAACTGTAAACCTTGTTGTGAATAAAAAAAATATATGCCAAATTTGTTAAATAAAGATTAATTAAAAATGTAATGGTTGCTCCGATGTTTATGACATTTAGATACATTGGCTATTTTGCTATCTATTTCTGAGGATCTTCGACATATTTACCATTTGCCCATAATTTAACCCGTTGTACGATAGCAAGGTGTATCAAAGTAATAAACTGTGAGGGCTATTTGAGTGACATCCGGCCAAATCACACACGCAGCACTGCCAATGCTGTTTTATGTTTGTGAATGTTATGTGTGTGTGTGGGCATGTTTAGGTGTGGTTAAAAGCGGAACATGGAAATATCATGAGTACTGACACAAAAAAAAATTTTTTTTTTTTGTTCTCAGCGATATGATCTTTCCCTTCTCCCAAAACATGGGTATGCTACCTATAAAATAGTTCAGTTTTGTATTACAAGGAGAAGGTGATTTATGAGGACATTTTCTTTTTTTTTCAGTAAAGTCCCCATAATTTAAAAAACCTTGGGAGCTTTTTTGTTCTAAATGTTTTCTTTTTCTTTTAAGCAACGACCAAGCGGCCAGCATACAGAGTGATCGCCTTTTTGATTAATTTAGCCTTATCAAATCATCACGACTTGACTAAATATAAATGCACCGTCTCCTGTGAGATAGGCTAAAACAGTTCAAGCATATCACAGTGTAGGGTAGTTTAAATGTGTTAACCTATATAAATGGGCAATAGCACATACAGCTTGTGTGGACAGTGGAAGCTAAAGCGAGCTTTACAGGACATGGAGGCTCCACGTGGTCCTATGGATTTTTTTGAAGTCCCCGTAAACCAAATGTAAACTTGAATGTAAAACATGTGTTATGAATTCATTGTAGCCTATTCCTATTGTAAAATAGCTATATATGTTGTCTAACACGATATATAGTAAATGCGTAGGCTATAGCACGATTTTCTGTTTCTATTTGGCGTTATATTTATACGCAGCAATTGACTGCGTTTTTTTTACATAATCAGTTTTATGCTATTTTGTATGTTATCTTGTTTGGGAGTTTGATATGGGGGGTTGCCTAGGGCATCAATCGAAATGGCTATAAATGCCCCTGCTCAAGATTTACCCCGGCGTGAAAACTTCACTAATCTCTCTACAAGGAACAAATCAAGCAGCTGAAGCAGAGTTGTAACAGCTGATTAGCGTTGGTTAAACCAGACGCTTCAGGCAGAGCAGAGCTGAATGTGACTTCACTCAACATAATGTCCGACTACTGAATGTGTTTCAGAATAACTCACCTCTGTGTCTGGCTGCCAGCGCTCTAATGCTTTCTGTGACTTCAGCTTCGACCAGACTATTCCAGAGAAGAGAGACAAATGTATTTCAAGAACAAGGACAGATACCATTGTGTGTCGTTTATTAACATCCATCAGTATTTATTTACAGACAGTTCTCTCAACTTTTAAATGGTAGCTTGTCTTTCTATACATGACCCTGGAGCACAAAACCAGTCATAAGGGGAATTTTTCGAGATTTATATATCATCTATTGATGTATAGTTTGTTAGGATCGGACAATATTTGACTGCAATACAACTATATGAATATCTGGAATCTGAGGGTGCAAAAAAATAGAAATATTGAGAAAATCGCCTTTAATGTTGTCCAAATAAGGTTATTAGCAATGCACATTACTATAGGTTAATATATTTATGGTAGGAAAAATATCTTCATGGAACATGATCTTAATATCCTAATCATTTTTGGTATTAAAGAAAAATCGATAATTTTGACCCATACAATGTATTTTTAGCTATTGCTACAAATATACCCCAGCGACTGGTTTTGTGCTCCAGGGATACATATTTTCAATACATTTCGTAAAGCACAATGATATATGTTGCAACAATCTTGTCTTTTCTCCCCCATTTATTAAAATGTGTTTTCTTATCTGTAATCTAGAAATGTCTTATTCTTATCTGTTTTCTTATCAGTAATCCCAAATGATTACTGAAAATAGATCTAACACCAATATTGGAAAAAAAAAAAAAGAAGTATATTTTGAGCAGAAGGCTAGTAATGTCAAACTACAACAAAACTGTTAATCCTGTTAGCAATTAAATAACAGCATGATGATGGAAAAATGCTTTTTAGTCATTTATTAACACTAATTCATAGTATGCATTGCATAAGTTGGCTGATTTGTGTGTATCTGTTATTATTATTGTACTCACGGGACACAGCGTCCTCAATCTGGGTGACGTTGGCAAAGTGGGCTGTATTAGGGATGCCCAAACAGCGCATGCCATGAGCGTGACGCCATTCCTGAAACACAGAAAACCAGGGACATCAAATAACTGTGCGTTCACACCGGACGCGGCGAGAGCGTCAAAAGTCGCCCAGGCCGCGGCAACGCTGTAGAAAGATTGGTGGACGCTCGGCCGCTCGTAGATCGTATGCTTGTCTTGTATTTAAAGGAGCCGCAGAGCAAACACGCACGTTGATCTTGTGCAGACTGAACACAAGTAGAGTATAGGTTAACCTCATGACATATTTTAAATGTGAAAGTAAGAAATTTATCGATGGAAAGAACTTTATTGTAGTTACATGTTTGCTAACTAAATAAACCAATTAAAAGCCATTCGTGTGGTGTAGCTTTTGTGTTCATGATTAATTTCAACATGCGGTTTATAGGAGAGGTTTACTAGCTTTGGTCTTTAATTAACATTAACGTTCATTTGTGTGCAGGCTACATTACAAACTGTCCTGGGTGAAGTCTAGCCTTAATGTAATTGGTCAAATCGATGTTGTTTTGAGGAAATTAATAGCATTCCCGCTGAAAAACAAAGCGTTCTTGCGCTAAGATGCCTTGGGGATCTAATGCGGTCAGGAACCAATGTTTACAGTGGCTGCGTTCTCTGGATCCTCTCGAGCGGAGGACTTCTACGCTTCTGATTGGTTGCCGCCGAACCGCGTCATAGCTCATTACCATAAAGTTAACCTGATTTCAACTCTCCTCGACGCTCTCATCGTCCAAAACGCACCGCGCCGCTCTCGCCGGAGCTCACCGCGGCTCACATTGAATATGAATGACTTCCGGCCACTTTGACGCTCTCGTCCGCGTCCGGTGTGAACGCACAGTAAGAGTTAAGAGTAAAATTACAAATTCGTGTTACATTACATTTAGTCATTTAGCAGATGCTTTTATCCAAATCTGCTACATAGAATATTATTTCTTGCAAACTTACTGCAAAGTGTCTCTGGAAGGCTTTGGGTCCTCTGTACGTGTAATTCCCGCAGATCTCACAGTTGTAATTGATATTCAGACCATGCAGCTTGTACAGCCAGTATGGAATCGGCTAAAGACAAAGAAAAGACTTTAATGACACACTAGAGCTGTGTGATGCATGTGAAATAGTAAAGAGTTCAAATATACTAAGAAGTAATTGTTATTTACTAAGGCCAAGCCTTAATGATTACTACGGTTCATTATGTTTTGGAAGGGACTGGTATCTTCTCTCGGTCAACTTTAAATCTCTAAAGAAGACTTAATAACTTCAATAAATCTAAACAGACCTTTCCGTCCCAGCCGAGCGGCAGGTTTTTCGGGTTGTATATGATCTCATTATCTTCATCTTCACTCTCACTCTCGCTGGGCTGCTCTTCGTCCTCCTCGTCACGCTCCTCTCCTGTGCGCGCCTGCTTCCTCTGGACGTTCTCATGGGTCAGCTGCCTTTGCTCCTGCAAAACACAACACACACACCAGCTTCAGCAACATCACTGTAGAGCATAGGTCACTGACAGGCGGACCGCGGTCCGGGTCCAAAAGCCGTCCCACACGGACCCGGACCTACAGCCAAAATATAAGGTTATGATCTAAAACCTGGCGGGGCGCTTCTATTTCAGTCGGCGCAGCTTTTGTAGTCTTTACGGTAGTGGAAACGCACAGACCAATTGCATGCGAGTTAAGCCATCCCACGTGATACCACTCAGCCAATCAACTCTGGTAAACATTGCGACTCGACAGAGTGCAGACAGATGAGAGAGTTCACGGCTAGTGACACATTGGGCAGTCGTTGGCCTAATGGATAGAGCGTTGGACTTGAAACCCGAGGTAACCCAAGGTTGTGGGTTCGAATCCCGGCTCCGACAGGAAGTCCATGACTGCTCCCCGGGTGCTGCACAGTCGGCTGCCCACTGCTCCAAGTGTGTACACTTGGATGGGTTAAATGCAGAGAACAAATTTCACTCCTCATTATACTCTGTATAATTGTGTATGTGACAAATAAAGCTCATCCGAGCTTAATTTGTTTGTACATGAAAAGAAGATAGAAAGAAAAAGAAAGATAGTGATACATGTAGAAAACAAAAGGAGAGATACAGACGACTGCGCCGGAGAAACAGGCGAGTAAGATGGAGAAAGGGAGATAAAAATAAGGAACAAATGCGTTCTCCAAAAGCGGAGGAGTGGGATATAAGAGCGGTACAAACTGGTGATATTCTAAAACTGTTCAATTGTTAAGATGCGTTGAGATTAATTATTTGTAAAATCGGTTGCGATTGTTGAGTCAAGATGTAAAACAGAAAATTAGAAATTCAAGCTTTTCCTCCCTATATTTTATTTGTCTGAAGTTAAGCACTTTATTTGAACAATTTTCACATTTTATTTATTTTCTCTTATTTTGAAATACAGCCCTACTTTTATTTTTGTTAATGAAAAAAACATACATATCTACAGTCATACATATATGTTCAGTTCTATGTAACATGACAATAAATATTGTCAACAAGTTTTTGAATTGTTCTGAATTAATTTGATTAGGCAGGTATTTATTACATGCAGATCCTAAACAACAACTAGACTACTTATAAATATATAAGCTATCACACTAAATATTAAGACATTAGGATTTTCCGGACCTTTGCTTCAAGAAATTGTCTCTAACTGGACCTCTGTACATTTTAGTTGAATACCTCTGCTGTAGAGCATTCACACCAACGTCACCCAACCAAAACCACTCATTAAAGACGATTAGTAGAGAAAAACAAATACATTCTGAAGGGGATTTACACAAAACAACACAAGTAAACTAGATCTGAGAACACAATGCATGAGATAGTTTCCCACAGTCCAATGTGCTTGAATTTTCTGTTTCTAATGGAACAAATAAACATAATGCTTATGTAACACCTGATATCAATCTTTAACATCTCTTCTTGGCTAATTTGGATTAATAATTATATATATATACTTGCTATCATATCACACCCCATCACAGATGCCACCGTAACAATATAATCGATGTTATTCACTTCATCTCTCCGTGGTTTTAATGCTGTGGTTGTGTATATATTCAGTGTAAATATTACAGTATGAATGAGAAATAAGGAGACTAAACATAAGACTTACCCCCAAAATCTCCACGTATTCATAAACCTGAGCTTCGAGAAAAGCTGTTTCCTTGTTGCGCTCCGAGTCTCTGCAGACAAGACAAAAGAACAAATTAAGAGTACACAAACAAATACAGGTAACTTACACAATTAAAGTTCATTATTAAAAGTTTGTTTTATAGTAAAAGCAGATAACTCCAGTCGTATTTTTTGGCAAAAGCATTTAACCCCACATTTCTTGTTTCAGAGTTAATCAAAATCACTCGTTTAATCTTTATAATATCCTCAGCTGACCGTGTCACATGAGGCACTGATTCACTAAAATTGGACTTATCGGTAACTCTGTCAAAAAAGCCAGTTTTGTCCACTTTCAAAGTAAAACGTGTTTAGGGTTCACATCGGGATCACATATGTGGAGAATAATGCACGAACACCCAGTACCACTCTTTTTGAAAGTGGCATGTATCGGTTTTTGCAAATGAACACTTCAAATATGAATTAAGACCAGAACCAAATAAATAAATAAAAGTTACATTATACATGCAAACAATAGGGGTGTAAATCTGGATGGTTCGTCACGATTCGATACAATATCGACTTCTCATACCCAGCGATACGATATTTGCCGATACCTCAAAAAATTATACGATGCGATTCGATAAATGAGTATATAGATCGATGTTATCATATTATATACCTATTTTAAACATCCATCTACATTTTTATTAACTCACAAATACAACCAAAAATATATAACATGAACATAAATCTAGAAATGCTGCTGTTGGCTCAGTGCTAAACATCTTTTCTACTGATAACCAAATTACAAGCAATAGCAGAAAATAAATACAATAGAAGACTCAAGTTCAATAAACAGCGCTTTTCAGGTTTTTCCAGCTCAGTCTAAAATACATTTTCAGGTACGCTACAGAAATGTAATAATCAAATGTAAAATAACAGTCTTCACTGTATACATTAAATGAATAGTTTTTGATGTTACAAAGGTTATTTAGTCAGGAGCAGTGAGCACTTGTATTTTTCTTTGACAGCATTATATTTATTATTAGTTTTCTTTCACTTTAAGAATGAAAGCACAGATTTAATAAACTGATACACATGTGTTTTCTTTCTCCACTCTTTACATTAAGAAATATGCTTTTCTTAACCTACTGTTTACAAGGATATTAGCCAAAACATGCATTTTGATGTAGTTTTGTCTGAATGTATTCTTCCATGCACACAAAAGCGGAGGAGAGCTCAGTATTCGCACAGGAGTTGACACGGCTGTCTGTGTACGTGCACTTCAGATGTGTGTGTGTGTGTACGTGCGCTTCAGATGTGTGTGTGTGTGTATGTGCGCTTCAGATGTGTGTGTGTGTGTGCGCGCTTCAGATGTGTGTGTGTGTGTGCGCGCTTCAGATGTGTGTGTGTGTGTGTGTGTGTGTGCGTGCGTGCACTTCAGATGTGTGTGCGTGCGCTTTACGTGTGTGTGCGTGCGTGCGCTTTGTGCGTGCGCTTCAGATGCGTGTGTGTGCGTGCGCTTCAGATGCGTGTGTGTGCGTGCGCTTCAGATGCGTGTGTGTGCGTGCGCTTCAGATGCGTGTGTGTGCGTGCGCTTCAGATGCGTGTGTGTGCGTGTGCGCGTGCACTTCAGATGTGTGTGTGTGTGTGTGTGTGTGTGTGCGCGCGTGCGCTTCAGATGTGTGTGTGTGTGTGTGTGTGCGTGCGCGTGCGCTTCAGATGTGTGTGTGTGTGCGCTTCAGATGTGTGTGTGTGTGCGTGCGCTTCAGATGTGTGCGTGTGTGCGTGCGCTTCAGATGTGTGCGCGGGAAACTTCTCACACAGCGTGCGTCTGTGCCGCGCACAAAATCCCGAGAGTCTTTAATGCTCGCCTTGTGCCTTCGGGTAGTCCTTATATCGAGTCTTGATACGTGAGATTGAAGGAGAATGCACTCGTTGGTGGTAATGCATAGACGGACATTATGTGAAAATATGGACAGTGCCAAAATAAAGGTGCCTTTTTATACGACAGATATCGATATTTTACACGTGGCATCGATGCATCGTATCGTCATACATTGTATCGATATATCGATGAATCATTACACCCCTAGCAAATAATGCACATTCACCTAAAAACAAAAATCACAAATATTAACAAGAAACAAATGTAAACAAGTCACTTGTTTCTGAACTAGTTTAAACCTGAATACATTGTATTAAACAGTTTATCAAATTAAAATAGGTTTACTTCTTTGGTCCCTTGGCTTTGGGGTTTTTGGCAAACAGTGAGGGGTCCAGAGACTCCAGAGATTTGCCTTTAGTGCTGAACAGACGCTGGGCTCGCTCTTCTAGTGTCCTGCAAACAAAACACAAAACAAAAAACATAGTTTGGACATTACGAACAGACTCAAGAATCAGGGACTGCCAGTCCTATGAATGTTTTATTTGTGATCCAGTTAAATGTGAAACAAGAGCAGGACAGTGTTCACAGTGTTTGGACGTGCTGAGAGGTTTGCGTTTGTAGCTCCTTTTTTCTGTTAAATCTCTATTTTACTTTCACTCCGTTTATGTAGTAAAATATAACGTAATTCCCACCATATTTCTGATATAATCTATCAAGCTAATCTGACTAATTTGATTGTTCGCTTTTAATTTAAAACCGCAAGTGCGACGCATTAGCATTTGTTAGCCGGTTAGCTTGTAATTTGTGTTTCTACTGCGTCTATTACCGTTTTCATCTTTTTTATCGCTCCGTTTCACTTCGCTCTCACGCCGTTTTTCAGAAGTTCATCAAACAACAGTGTAAACAGTGGTAAGTTAAGTCGGTATCATTCATCAATCACGGTGAGTAATGGCTTCTTCTCCTGCTGTTGTTGTTTGCACTGTCTGCCACATGTATAGTTTATCTGTCTCTGTCAGCAACGAGGGATTCACATGTGATAACTGCAGGGAAATAGTTAGGCTGACAGAGAAGACTTTAGAACTAGAGACATGCATCCAAAGTTTAGTTGAGGATAGTAAGAATGTGAGGGCTGTAGATACAGCTTTGGATGTGACTACCTCAGGGAGTCCTGTACATTGTTCGGTTCTGGCATTAGAGCCCATAAGGCAGAGCAACTGGGTGACTGTGAGGTGGCCTAGTCACGGGTCAAAACACTGCTCTTCCGTTATGATTAAAACATTAAACAGGTTCTCCCCACATTGTTATCCATGTCGGCGCTAATGATGTTCGACTTCGCCAGTTGGAGATCTCTAAAAATAATGTTAAAGAGGTGTTTGAACTTGCAAATATTATGTCAGACACCGTAATATGCTCTGGCCCGCTCCTTGCTTACTAGGGGTGTAAATCGGATGGTTTGTCACGATTCGATATCGATTATCATACCAAGCGATACGATATTTTACGATACCTCAAAATATGATACGATAACGATTCAGGAGTATATCGATCGATATATCGATTTGAGTTTTCCCTCTTTTCTTCGCTTTCGTTTGGTTTTAAATAGCCTGTAAGCGCTGTGCGTGTCTTACTTTGACTTTTATATCAGCGGCAATTCGGCGTCAAGCAGTTGATTATTTTTAGTTATTTTTAGTTTTCCCTCACTTTCCTTTGCTTAATTGAATAGCTTATAAAAGCACCGTGCGCAATTTACCTTCACTTTGAATAAATTACATTTGCAATAACAAAATACAACTTAGAAGATCGAACTTTTATTAACAAAACGCATAAAAATACACATGCTATATGCCTAATTTAAAATTACAAATAACGTACACGAAGTTTAAATATACAAAAAAAAAAAACAGTTAAGAACGAGGAACAAACAATTATGAAACGAAGAACGTTTATTAGCAAAAAATTAATAAGAAAGTTTGCAGGGACCGGCAAAATCTTGTCATTTTACATTAGTGACACACTATTTTCCTATTTTGATATTGTGCAGTTGCTTTGACACAATTCGTATTGTTAAAAGCGCTATATAAATAAATGTGACTTGACACTCACCCTCCACATTTGAGACCCAAGGCCATGAGTGCAGACTTCAATCTGTCCAGACCCAGAGACGCCAGCTCCTGTAGAAATGACACAAAATGACTGATCAGGCAACAGAAATGAGTGTGAGACCACATTAATGAAGATATCATTAACTAGGAAAACATGAAAGAGAAACTGACCTCCCAGGAAGAGAAGGCAGACAGATCCAGATGTGCTCCAGCGTGAGTCAGAGCACTACTCGTCTCTTTCTGTAACACATTTATTAAACACCTCGATTCATTCCTAATGCGCTTGCTCACATCTATTTAATAGAGGACAATGTAGAAGTAATAGATACATATCTTCTATGCTAACTTCTTTATTATAGCACTGGTGAATATTATTTCAAAGAATGGTAATATATTTGGAAAATATGCAGCCACCGCTGAAAGCAAAACTCTCAAACACGTGTAATAATATCTGTGGAGCTCATTAATGTTGTCTCTGAAACACAAACCCACCGGCCAGCCCGGAAACACTCCACTCTCCCACTTCTTCTCAAACTCTCCCAAGATCTTTCCATATAGATCATTCTGATCCAGCAGAGGCTTGACCCGATCCGTGTATTCCTGCAGGTACTCCAGCAACATCTCCAGATACCTGCAAGCGCACAAACATGATACCACATGCATCCACATCACAGAGCAGTCGTTAACAACAACAAACGTGAACAACAAATACAGAACAAGCCAGGGTTTATGTTTCAGGACTGAAGAATTTAAAAAAAAAAATAGATTTTTTTGACACACAAATTGCAATTGGTTTACTGTGACTGTAGGGCTGCACAACCTGATCAAAAACTCTGGTCATGTAGTATTTAAAACGACCACCTTTCACCTACTTCTTATACTCTGCATTCTTCCTGTCTTTAGAGATGTCAAAGAGCTGATCGAATGTGGACAGATACGTCACATACTCCAGTTTCTAGAAAAGAGCAACAGACAGAAGTATAATAATCTATTCTGTATTTATTTGAAGATGGGTGAATCAAATACTAAGTCAGAGAGTACCTCCACCGCTTTGAGATTAGTGTACTTCAGGTAGCAGTCATGGAGATCCAGGTAACGTCCATAACCCTCTTCATCAGTGAACTCCACCAGATCTGTGATCAGCATTGAGACGGTTACTGTCCACGCCGGTCTTATAGGGGTATAACTATTCATCGATACAATGTATGACGATACGATGCCACGCATAAAATATTGATCTGTCATATAAAAAGGCACCTTTATTTTGGCACTGTCCACACACACACATCTGAAGCGCACCCGCACACACACATCTGAAGCGCACGCACACACACACACATCTGAAGTGCACGCACACACACACATCTGAAGCGCACGCACACACACATCTGAAGCGCACGCACACACACATCTGAAGCGCACCCACACACACACATCTGAAGCGCACGCACACACACACACACACACATCTGAAGCGCACGTACACAGATGGACGCGTCAACTCTGCGTGAATATTGAACTCTCCTCCGCTTTTGTGTGCATGGATGAATAAATACAGACTAAACTACATCAAAATGCATGTTTTGGCTAATATTCTTGTAAATAGTCATTAAGCATAGCATAAGTCTTAACGTAAAGAGTGGAGAAAGAAAGCACATGTATATCAGTTTATTAAATCTGTGCTTTCGTTCTTAAAGTGAAAGAAAACTAATAATAATTTTAATGCTGTCAAAGAAAAATACAAGTGTTCACTGCTCCTGACTAAACGACCTTTGTAACATCAAAAACTATTCATTTACAGGCCATTTAATTTATACAGTGAAGACTATGCAGTTATTTTACATTTGATTATTATATTTCTGTAGCGTACCTGAAAATGTATTTGGGCTGCATACCCAGCGCTTTTGACCGACCAATTGAGAAACAATAGATTGTGTTTAACACACAGAAGAGTGACGATCGGGTCAACACAGAGAAGTATAGAAATTCTAAGTTACATAATAAAAATAAAAACTGCGCTGGTATCGGATTGGATCGGTATCGTCCGATCCTCAGAATTCGCGGTATCGGATCGGTTTTGAAAAAAATGGTATAGTTGCATCCCTACAGTAAATGGGACAGTCACAAGCCTCCCGTTTTTTCCCCCAAAATATCTTAAATTGTGTCCGAAGACGAACGAAGCTTTGACGGGTTTGGAACAACATGGGCATTGTTTCCGCTACATTCAAAAGTCACTCACACAACGGCTGCAGCTTCTCAGTAACATCCCAGTGACGCCGCTCACATCATACACAGTCAGGTAATTAACACCGAGCAGGACTTGAATTTCAGCGCGGCTAATAATAATAGTTTACTCATTCCTGCAGGTTCGCTGCTTATAACGCGATAACAGATCATTTGCATGTGCTTCTGAGTCTAACTCACTCGCGTGCTCTCTTGTAGACCATTTTCTGTGAGCCCACAGATCACGAAAAACTGATAAACAGAGGGACAGCTTTTAAAGATTATTATTAAGGGAGTTTTCAAACGTGACATTGATTTAATACAACAATTCAGTAAACAAGAAGTTAATACGAAGTGACTTACGGTGAGTGAATATAACACTACTGCCTGATTTTGTGCCTTTCATCAAGAAAAATGAGCCGCTGCTCATCGCTAAAAACAAATACAGCAGTGTTTCATTAATGAATGTACAGCGTGTTTAAACGAATCTAGTGAGTCAGTGATTCATGATTCACATTCATAAAGCTTTATTCCTGAATGAATGATTTAGTGATAAAATCAGTGACATACTGCCGTATTAGTTTTATTTTTAACGTATAATTTCAGTTAAATCATTTAATATTTCTAAATTCAATATTTTATATGTAAAACATTAATCTCAACGTGAATGTATTAATTTAATTGCACTCATGCCAGCTCTGAGCCTCCTTAAACGTACCCGCAAGCCACTTTTATGTTCTTGCAGTGCAAATAATTGTTTTATTAATACTAATTTCATATGATTGATAACTTATATCTTATTCTACTTCTTATTATATTGCTTAAATTAGAAATTCTAAAAAGCTTATTCAAATTTTTTGGAATTTGACAGATTACATACTTTTAATTAAATTTGAAAAATGGCAAATGTAAAAAAGAAAATGCCCGTAAAATCACTTTGAGTTAAATATTACCTCGTATTAGAAAGGCAATTTTTTTTTAATCAGAATTTGATTATCGATCAGAAGGTGCTTCTAATTTTTTTTAATTAGGAGGACAAGCACTCCTAAAAATAAAATCATGTATAGAAACCTGTGTAACCGTAATCAGAGCATGAGGTTAAAGAGACTGAATAAATCTGCTGCTGTCTGTCATTACGGTCTATTTACATTCATGCATTTAGCAGACGCTTTTATCCAAAGCCACTAATGTTGTATTCAGGCTATACATTTTTTGTATGTGTTCTGTGGGAATTGAACCCACAACCTTGTGCGCTGCTAACGGCGGTCAGGTAATGCTCTACCACTGAACCACAGGAACTATTTATACAGTATTATTTTACAGTTGAATAGATTACTAAATTAATTTGCATCTTGTTTTTGTTTGTGCTATTGTAATTTTTTTCTTCAGATTTTATTATTTACTCAATTATTCTTGGGGGGGGGGGGGGGGGGGGGTGGCCTATGGGAAATAGTCCTGCCACCACAGCTGGGAAAAATCCACTGCATGGGGGTAAGTGGAAAAACTACAAAAAAAAATTATTTTGGGGTGGAGTGTCCATTTAATCATTATAGAGTAACCAGCAACAACCACCCCTTGCTCTTCTGCATCAGACATGAGATGCAGCACTAAACAGTCTCTCGCTGTCGGTGCTTGCAATGATTTGTGCGTCTTTCTCAGACAGCTTTAAATGCTTCCACACTGCCGCCGTGTTTGCCGAATTAGTGCGCGCCTCTATTTGATTGCGTCACGTCATTGTTCGGTACAATTTATTCAGTCTTTTTGCTTATAGCCTTTTTTTGCCATTTTCAGACGAATAATTTCGGCTGCCGAACATTAGTTGCATCCCTAGTATTTACGCCATCACATCGCTATATCATTGATACCACGAGATGACACCTTTTTATCAAGTAAAAATTAGAGATCGATCGATATATTGGTTTACCGATATTTAAGCATTTTACCATAATCGGATATCGTTTTTTTTTTTTTTTAAACGATAAACAATATTTATTTTTTCTATTTTTAAATTTGTCACATACACAATTATACAGAGTATAACCAGCAGTGAAATGTGTTCTCTGTATTTGACCCATCCAAGCACACACACACACACACACCTGGAGCAGTGGACACACACACACACACACACTCCTGGAGCAGTGGACACACACACACACACACCTGGAGCAGTGGACACACACACACACACCTGGAGCAGTGGACACACACACACACACACACACACACTGGAGCAGTGGACACACACACACACACACACACACACACACACACTGGAGCAGTGGACACACACACACACACACACACACCTGGAGCAGTGGACACACACACACACACACACCTGGAGCAGTGGACACACACACACACACACACACCTGGAGCAGTGGACACACACACACACACACACACACCTGGAGCAGTGGACACACACACACACACACACACACTGTTCACTCAGGAGAAGCTCCAGCGCGGCCACCGCATGTAACTTTATACAAGATTCACTCGTTTGAAACACACTGAATTATATTAATATTTACTATAGAACCATTATTTCACCAATAAACATCTGAATAAATACATCTCTATCTAAATTAATGATTAATTATCTCCGCAAGCGATCGCAGTTTGAGTATAGTTCTGTGTAAATAGATAAACCGCTGTCAGCAGTTTTCATAATTTAGACAAAAACATTTTAATAATTCTGATAAAACAGTTAAGAAATGCAATAAAATACGATGTTTTGTTTGTTATAGCTTATTTCAATATTCCAGAGAATATTATTCAGTGAATTATTCTTCACTCTTTAGTCTATTAAACAGATTATAAACCTAAAACTGTAGTTTAACATGAAGTTGATATGACTTCTGTCCTTTATTTTCTTCATTTGAAAACATTAGACATTATTTTGCTTATTGTAATATCAGTGTTGCTGATGATGCTTTTTATAAATAAAATGTTTTATTGTTGTGATTTGAAGATTAAATTTAACATGAAAGAATGTTAATTTTCAACAGTTGTTTGTTGTTAAGACGACTGAAAGAGAAAAATGGACTTACTTCACTCTGTTATTGATTTAATTTATAACAGTGAATAAATATCGGTTCTGAATATCGGTTACATAAACGTACAAATAAACGGCATCGGTCGATCACTAGTAACACTGTGTGTGTTATCGTGGACGGTATGATATGGCACACATCTACTGCCTCAGCAAACAGCTCTCTCACATACTCCAGACTTACTTTGTGCCTCTTCACTGGGGTTGTCTTTGGCTTTCATGAGCTCTTCAAACTCCACTGACATGGGCACGCAGATCTGGAAAGGACACAGAACACGCGGCGTGAGACAGAAGTGTGTCGTTCGGGACAGATCCCTGCACGGCAGTCTACCTCATTAGGGTGTTTTCTGTGGAACTCCTTGATCTGTTTGAGTCGGTTGTAGAATTCAGCAAACTCGTTTGGTCCTGATATTGCATTCAGCTCATCCTTCCTCATTCTGATGAACAGACACAACACAGCCGTGAGATGAAAAACTAAATAAGGCTGATATATTTCTATACTGACTCGAGATGTCTTACCCATCTTTGTCTTCATACAAGTCTCTGAGGTTTGTGCTCACTTCCATGTATCTCTGCAAGAATCAAAGAACACAAACGTACCCGCTGCATACATTAAAACAGTTTAAATAATTATGAATTTGATTATTATGAGCAAATCATAGAATACAAATAAAGAAGAGTTGATTGAATCTTACGTCCAACATAGCTCTCACTCGATGATCAGAGTTGATCTGGTCTCTCAGCTGATGAACAGAGAAAAGAAATGTGCTTTATAAGGACATCTGCTAAATGTCTTCACGTAGATTGAAGGTACTTTAAAAGAAAACCTTGTTACTGTTCAAATAAGAAAATAAGTGCCCTCCTCAAAAAGAGCATCTGTGTTTGTTTTACTCCAAACGAGCCGAATGGTTGGTCAATAATAACATCTACATATAAGTGGTAATATACTGAAGTAATACAAATATACGTTGAGAGAAAATGAAACGAGTAATGTTAGAAGAAATCTACATTATAATTTTGTGTTTAATGCAGTAAACTATCTAACGTTACCTGAAAATAAAAGTATCATAAAACACCTAAATTGACATTTTTAATCTTTAATCACTGTTAGGCGTAACAAAATGAAAAAGTGTTCGATTCAGTTTAGAGATTAAGGTTATATTTATTAATACCGTGATTAATATTAGCATCATTTTAAACTCATTCAGAGACCCGTAAAGTTACCGTGTTTTTTTTCGTCAGCATCTCCTTCGTTTTGGCATCCAAAAGCCTCTCTTTCTCCTCGTGGTATCGACGCTGTTGCTCTAAAATTGTTTCCATTGTAATTTATTAATTTCAAGATATGTGGTTTATTCTATTGTTGTTTGGTTGAGCCTGCGTAACGTTACGCGCGTGTAACGTCGTAAAGTACAGGAAAGAGATCCCGTGTTTATTTAACTCGACCGGAAACACGAACGAGAGAATAAAGGTTCCGACTTCACCTCTGGCTCTTTCAGACTTATTTAAGTGTTTTATATCTAATTTATATCTAAAATATCTAAGTATGTAATTTACAATCAAATTTCAATTTTTTTTCGTTGTATTTATTATTTTGCAAAGCATAGACTAAGGGAACCAAAAGCGTGTAATGCAATTATTTATTCACTAACGTTACCTGTTTTTACACTAATAAAAAAACACGATTTTTAATACACTGAATATTTTTGTTTTTAAATGCATTTTGAGTTAATGTCTTGTTAATAAAGCTCTGGCTATGCTCTAAATTTTAAATATGAAAACATTTTCGCAGTTTTGTCCATCTCCAACATGCATTTACATTCCAGATTTGTCCAGAAGATGTCCTTAGCGTGTTTTTTTTTTAATTTACGAATTCAATTTGATTAAATTAATTCGAAGATTCATAAAGCCTTGTTTTTTCTATTACTAGTAGGGTGTGTAAAGTTTATCTTAGCCGATTCTTGCTAGTTCGTCTATTTACTCCGCACTAATTTATATGCTGTAACACATTTTACACTATCAATATATGTTGCTTAAAATGCTTTTGCGAGACACAACATGTGTTTTTTTTAAAGAAACATGCTTAATATATATTAAGAATCTTTTGCGGAGATGATTAACTCTGGAGGATGGTATAAGTCTTGGTGGTGTTGTGCTACCTCGCATTAAAAAAGAAAGGTAGCACAAATCGATAGCGAAAAATGCTACCTATCAGATTGTGCTACCAGCCTGTTTCTCGTGTGGTTTGAGGCTTTTTTAATTTCCACACCTACCCTTACACTAAACTTACCCTTAAAACAATACACATATATTATTGCTAGCACAATCTGATAGGTAGCATGACCAACTAAAATGGAGGGGAGTTTCAGGGAAGCCCAGAGTGGCGAAGATGAAAGAGGTTTATAAAGACAGTTTATTCATCAGAACAAATAATAATAATTATTACGGATTTTTTAAAATGACTTTTCATGCAGTGTGTAACACAGGAGGTGTGTTACATCTGATTTAACCTTGTGTGTAACACTAAGTGAATGAAAACATCCTCCAATCATGGGGGCAGTCGTGGCCTAATGGCGTTGGACTTGTAACCCGAGGTTGTGGGTTCGAATCTCGGCTCCGGCAGGAATTGTCCATGACTGAGGTGAGACTCTTGAGCAAGGCACCGAACCCACGACTGCTCCCCGGGCGCCGCATCGTCAGCTCCCCACTGCTCCAGGTGTGTGTGTGTGTGTGTGTGTGTGTGTGTGTGTGTGTGTCCACTGCTCCAAGTGTGTGTGTGTGTGTGTGTGTGTGTGTGTCCACTGCCCCAAGTGTGTGTGCACTGCTCCAGGTGTGTGTGTGTGTGTGTGTGTGTGTGTGTGTGTGTGTGTATGTGTGTGTCCACTGCTCCAGGTGTGTGTGTGTGTGTGTGTGTGTGTGTGTGTGTGTGTGTGTGTGTCCACTGCCCCAAGTGTGTGTGCACTGCTCCAGGTGTGTGTGTGTGTGTGTGTGTGTGTCCACTGCTCCAAGTGTGTGTGTGTGTGTGTGTGTGTGTGTCCACTGCTCCAAGTGTGTGTGTACTGCTCCAGGTGTGTGTGTGTGTGTGTGTGTGTGTGTGTGTGTGTGTGTGTGTGTGTGTGTGTGTGTCCACTGCTCCAAGTGTGTGTGCACTGCTCCAGGTGTGTGTGTGTGTGTGTGTGTGTGTGTGTGTGTGTGTGTGTGTGTGTGTGTGTGTGTGTGTCCACTGCTCCAAGTGTGTGTGTGCTGGTTATACTCTGTATAATTGTGTATGTGACATAAAAATTCTTCTTCTTCTTCAAAGTTTTAAATCTGAAAGTGCATCTTGTGTCTCAAAAGAAAGTTGTTTTTCAAACTAATCCCTGTTTGAGGTCAACATGACACATTAGCATATTGCCGCCCACTTGTTGCTCTTTTCATGTTGGTCTGAATGAAAGTGCGAATTCATTCTTTGCATCTAGGTGCAGCTTTTGGAGCATTAAAAATAGCGGTTTCCCGGTAACACTGTACACAAAGCAGCACTGCTTTATCAGGCATTACAGGCATGATGCAATGAAAGTGAGACCAATCGACCAATCACCGCTGATTAGTTTTTAAAAATAAATCGTTAAAGGAATCATTTGGGAGTCGTTGAACAAATAAGGTAAAAATAAATTAAAGTGTTTTTTTTACCTTGCATGCATGTCAACCTGATTATACCCTGTATCATTTAGTATGTGACGAATAAACAAACCTTGAACCTGTTTCTGGGGACTCCCAAAATCAAAATATGAACCTTTCATAAACCATGATAGGGGCACTTTAAACAAAAATGATGATATGACCACCAATATATGAAGAGTTATCAATTTGAGTCACCCTGTATGAAGAGAGGCCCATGGAATAACTGGTAACTATATTATATATATATATATATATAGACAAAGCTTTGTTTATGAAGTTTTGGCTGTTTTAGTTTCTATGGAATTCTATTTCCCTGCAACATTTATAACTTGGATGTTGAGTGTTAGCACAGTTCTGTAAGGTCAATTTTTTTATTGAAATTCTTCAATTTTTTTAAATGCCTTCAAATTTGTGAAATGTATGTTTTAATAAAACACTTAAGAAGTCATTCAGTAATGCATAGGCTTGAGCCCAACCCAGCTTTATTTTTATTTAAATGATTTTCCTTTGATACATGAGGAGAACATGTTCAGATTTACGTCAGTATAATCAGTCTAATTACATGTGGCTCAATGTATCCCTCACTGGGTTCTCGTTGAGCCAACAGACCACTTTTTTCTGGGAAGCTATTTTGAAAGCAGTTTATTTTTGATCCAAAGTGACTCCACATCCTGAAATGTTATTATGTACATATTTAAGTTGGACCTATAACTATCCTTTTCTCACTTTAAACACACCGTAAGTAAAAACTGGCTTACCTCATCACACAATGTATTAATCTTCATTGATATTACTTAATACATATACAGTCGTTCATTGTTTATTAACGTTAGTTCACAGTGCATTAACAACCACAATATCTGATTTCAATAATGCATCAGTAAATGCTGAAATTAACATTGACTACGATTAGTAAATGCTGTAGAAGTGTTGTTCATTCTTAGTTCATGTTAACTAATGAACCTTATTGTAGAAAAGAGATACTGACTGGAGGCATTGTCATTTAATTAGTGAAGAAATTTTATTGAAACGTATTTGCATCTATTTTATGCTTATGTATTGTGATTAAGTTAAGTTTGTAGTGGATGTAAATGTTAATGAAATATGTCCCATTAAAATACATAATAACTGACAGAGGAGAAGGCAGAGGAAATTGTTAATAACTAGCCACTGGTTATCCATTAAAACTACTATCAATATTGTTTTAAAGAACATATGATCTCTATACTGCCATTAGTTAGTTATGGTTAAATGTGTCTTAAATACAGTGGCTATAAAACACGTTTACAGACTGTAAGATTTCAGGTTTCTGGGAAAAATCATGTCATCTTTCTCCACTTAAAGTGATATCCATGCTAGTAAAACTTGATTATTGAATGTAAGAAATACGTTTTCACTTGTATGTAATGACATGTAATGCAGTCATGAAAATATTAAACGTTTTTCAATACTATATATTACATTCTCCGGAGCTGTAATTCAATCTTGAGATACAGGTGGTGTCTGTCATGGCATAACCCACGTGCAAGGGCTTTCTGAATCAGTGATAGCAGGAGGATTGTGTTTCAGGGACATCAATGCACTCATTTTCTTGTTGTTTCTTGTTCTGAAGCTGAAAAGTGAAACAGTTTAAAGTTCAGGTATACTGTCATTTTCAATTATTTGGTTGCTAAACATGAAAAAAGACTACTATGTGATGAATTCCTTTTATACATTTCTGTTACACTCACTTGAAGTAGATGAATATTCACTTTGATGTGAAGTACTGGAGCCTAGAATAAGAGTTACACCATGACACATGTTAACGTTTGCCTCAGATGCAATAAACTTAGCTTGGTTGCTTTTCTCTAAACAAACTTTCTAGTTGACATTTACCAGCAGCGCATCTCTTCCTCCATTTGACGAGTGCAATTACGATGAGAACAGCCACACACATGGACACCAGCACATTGATAATTATAGACAGAGCAGAAGATCCAAAGTCAGATTTTTCCTGATCCTCATCTGTGAGAAAACCAGTCAGAAAACAAAAGTCTAAACTTATAAGATTTAGATATCTTTGACTCATATCAAGAAGCAACCTTAACAGATTTGGACTGTTACAGCTGGAGTCCATATATTTAATGATTGTTTTTCTTTACCAAACCCGATGTCCAGTTTGTTGTCCAGACTGAGGTGCTTCATGGTGCAGTTGTATTTATGCTCCTCTCGTAGCTCTTCTTCACTGATCACCAAACTCTTCCTCATCTGGTAAGTCCCGTCTCCATTGGGCAGAATCTCTCCTCCTGTGATCTGATCATCATCCACAGGCTGTCCATCTCTGAACAGGGTCAGGTTAATGTGACGGGGGTAAAACCCAGTGGCCAGACAGCTGATCTGAAGCCCTTGAGAGTCTGTAAGAGGCTTCCTAAAGAGCCTGACTTTGGGTTTCACTTGAGAAAGGACGGATAGAGACAGTGGTGTTACTGTGACAAAACTGTTGGATCATATACGATAATATGAGTCATTGTAAAGCAACGTTACTTCATGTACGCTCATCATAAATTGTTAATAGGGAGAACGAATATTGGGACAATCTGATAAACTTCTCCCAGAATCCAAGATTTAAGGTGAACTATTATTTTAATTTAAACTAACGTTGACTTACCTTTTCGCATCACAGTGCTCTTTTCTTTTTCCAGGAATAAGCGCAAAGCCTTCATGCAAACAGGATGATAAACATGTTCATACAGGAACTTTGCATTAAGCCATTCCATCTGACCCATGCCTTTTATTCTCATCCATGGTAAATTAATTTGCATAGTTCTTTTTGTCACATCAAAGGTGAACTCTTCAGTATTTTGTCCATTAAAAGCATCCAATGAAAGAAACAAGCCTGGCTGATCATTGTCAAGCAATTCACATCCAACTCGTTTCTGATATAAATGTAAACCTTGAAATGGATGGAAAGCAAACAGGTTAGCCTTCACTCAAATCGAAATACGTTTTATGGTTATATTGCTAGTTCAATCATAACTTAGCTTCTTAAAATTTATAATTAGTCATAATGTGATAAATGTTAGATAACACTAAGATGTGTTGGCAAAATTAAAGAATGTGTAAACACATCAAATTATCCCTTAATATTAAACATCTGATTGCTGGTAATACAATGTAAGTGGTTGCATTTACCATCTGTGCCATTTTGGTGGTCCTTAAGAAAAAATGTTCGAAATTTCATGAGGTTATATATTTCTCTGAATATACTATCTTCGCCATTGTGATCGTCTGGATTACTCTGACTGCGTTGGACAGCTTTAAAAGATTTTGAGTCATAGTAGATCACTTGCACATCATCTAACATCAGCACAAGAGTGAACTCCGGAAACTGTGTCTGTCCAGTAATGTATGTGGCAAAAACCATCAGCGAGTGAGAACCTGTGGGAACATGGACAAGGATAACGTTTTTGACTAAGCAGATACATTATAAGTTTGCTAAACTATACATAAAAAAAAATAAGTCATATAAAAGAAAAATTTAAGATATCTTCAATAATACAATGATTGATTATAACTGCTCATTTAGGGTCACCAGTTCTCAGTTCTTTAGTGTGAAGAAAAAAAACTATATCTATACCTATATCTATACCTATAACCTATATAATGAACTGAGGTATGGAGGTGTTGTTTCAGTGGCAGTGATCCTGGCAACAACTGGGAGTCCCACGACACATGACTGCTTGTGAGGTATTTAGAAAAGAAAAGAAAAAACAAAGCCAGTTTCTATATGATTCATTTTGATGGTGGGAATTGAACAAACAACTGCAGACCCTGAATCCTTCTCTGTCTCTCCACCAGATAGTCGCTCAGCGATTCATGTGATCAAATTTCAGAAGTTATGCGCAGAATCTGGGCTTAGCCCAAGTGTCTGCGTCAAATGCCACCAATGATGTCAAAGACCTACCTTTCCAAAAATAGTTGGACTCCGTCTGTCTCTTCTGCTGCATGTTCTAAAACTACTATAATAAATGATCAAAAACCTGCTCCCCAGAAAAGAACGCAGGAGTATAGAGGCATAATACTTGAATTCTTTTCTAAGAAATAAGTTTATCAAACAACTCTGAAAAAGATGTTCTTGATAGGTTAGTCAGTCCTAATTCACCTTTTTTGATGGATAAAAAAAACTATAAACTGAGCATTTTTAGATTGAATAGATATGTGAATTCAACATAAAAAAATACATTTAGTTGACTATCTTTAAAAAAAACTAATGTTTATTTAAATGTAGCTCAAATAAATTGATTGATAAAAATGTAGTATAATTTTTTTTCAATGTAGAGACTAGTTTATGGAATCTAGCTTGAGATTGATGCCCAAAATACCCTCTCGTACCACAGAGTAGTATACAGTCAGGAGCTCGTGTACATCAAGATTACAAGAATAGCTGTAAACTGACTTACCTGCTTTAACAGCTGTCAAAAATGACAAGAGACACACAAGATACCGCATCCTCTCAGTAAATGAATCTCTACACTTTAGCGTACTGTATGTAGTCTGGGTAAGATCTTGTTGTTAAGTGTTGCCTTCCAACTACAAATCAAAGTAGTCACTTGAGCTATTGTTTGGAATTCCTTCCTTGTCTTGCCGGTCTTTCCAGTCTTAGTTAAAAAAGTGAGATATGCTCAATATATCATTGCTGTACATTTCTAATCATGATTTTAGCTGATAATCATTTCCTATTTTCGTAATACAGATTACTTAAGAAAGTCATGGATGTGAACTTGACAGACTATGTATTGGTGGTACAGTTGAAATCACATTTGATGTCTTTGTGAAAATGAGAAGGTGCACCTTTTGGTGCCCTATACACAGGCAGCAGGGGTACTGATTCTACCTGTGTTATCACTATGGGGTCAAACATTTGATTTAGAATAGGTTAAGGGGTTGTATTTGTTCAGTGTAGACAATCGGCACTGTGACTGACATGGCAAAATAGCTGGGTTAATTCTATTTATTTATTCTGAAAGGTTGCAATTTTGCTTAATCAAGCTATAGGCCTACATAGTTTAGCCATTTATCCCTGGCAAACTTCACCTCGTATCAAACTCACACAGAGCACTGACAAGGAAAAAACAAAACTAAAAATACTGTTTCTAATCTCTTGAATCATGCTGGCGTGGAAAAACACTACGGTGGCCAAGCGAGCTCAATGCGCTTCAATGAAAACACAAGGAAATAGAAAAAGCTCCAGCAAATTAAGAGAAAGTTTGACAGCACATGTGCTGCAAATATTTGCAACACAACCAAATACAGAAATGTGCTGCAAATAGCACAGACCACAACGGAGCCCTTAGGAAAATTAACCACTTATTTGCTACATGGTTTAACCATGATTTATTACATGGAATACTCGATTTTGATTGGTTAGTTACCACATTCCAAGGTAATTTATTCAAAGATAACGACCGGCAAAAACATAACACAGACTCATCCGGGTGACTGCCTGCAATCAGCGCTGTTCGCTTGCTGGGGGAATAAATTCTTCATGGAAGCTTTCGTTAGGTTGGTGTCACGAGAGAGATGAGGTCGAGGACTCAAGTGCAGAGGAATCAGGGTTTTATTAATACGCTTTTTAATACGCTTTTTTTTTATTAATCAGGGTTACGCTTTTGTGGTGTGTTTGGGCTGTGTACACCATGTGTACACCTATGGTGTCTCTGGAGGTGGCAGCTGACGCTGCAGAACCTTTTTGAGGTAGTGGTGCCCGCTACGGTGTTCCCTGAAGTGATGGTGCCCGCTGCAGTTTCTCGCATGCTGCAGAACCTCCAGAGGTGTGAATGGTATTTTAATATAAAGAAGAAATACCTGATTCATTCAGAAGGCATAAACCCAGGTCTTCACGTAACTGTGCAATGTTTGTGTCTATGCATGAGAAGTTCTAGTCTCCCTCCAGAAGTGCTTCTGCAAACTACAACATTGCCATTAAACCATTTACACTGATTGGCCTTTATATGATTTTATTATTATTATAGTAACCATTGTATTAGATTTTTGTTTTGCAATCTGAATTATATTAAATGTAATTTACCCTATCACTGTTATTTCTTTGTGAATGAAAGTTGTGAGTTGTATATTATATACATTTTCATGTAGGTCAACAAAATTATAAAAAAATATTAACTTATTTGAATTAAAGCCTGTTACGTAGGCCTACATAAAGAGCTCATGAGTGTGGAGTAGCACAGAATAATCACAATATTGTGTGCTGTATATGCCTTTTGCAAGTTATGTTATGTATACTCCATACACACATTTGCGAATAACGCCAAAATAACCTGCTGTCTTTATTGTATGCATAAATGCAAAATAGCCACATAATGACTTTATCTTTTATCATCTCACCATTTGCAACACTGTTAAGATTGGTTATATAACTATTTAAATATATTACAAAAATTGTAACATTAATTTATTACTTAAGTTGGGTTGATGTTATGTAGGCTACCAACTGAGCAAACAATAAGAAACACCACAGAATGATCACAACTGTAACTTTATTTAACACCAAAGATATTTATATCAGTTATTAGCGATTTTAAAAATTGTCCAAATAAATTAGTTACATAAACAAATGTTTGTTGGCTCAGTAAGTTGGAGTGTATCCTCAGGCACATCAACAATAGCTGTAATAATTCAATTAAACATAACATGACACAATCTACTAACTATTGTGCCTAAATTAATTAATTCCACTCTGAAGCATAATGCTTATTCTGAAAACCGTTTGTGTGTATTCCACCGATCGTGTGTGATCCGAGGAGTCAATATTTTCAATGGCGCTTTAACGCAAAACAGGAAACGCCAAAATTAGTGACTTTTTTTCCCAATACTACTTCAATAGCAAATACTAAACGTTACATTTCAAATATTACAAAAACAGCGATCGCCCCACAATAACATAACTGTTTTATTGCTCTCCTCGGTTCAAGGCCTGATCGATCTACCCCTGCGCAGACGCACTTCCACATACACCAGTTACCTGATTGTGATAGATGTTGACTAATAAATATCACTAGGCTATGTCAAAAAGACTGAAGCCCTCTGGTGCCCAGGGACGGAAAAAAATAAGAGAAGAAAAATGGTACAAAGACAGAGGTAATGTGATGTAATGAATGATGATGGTCAGATAATAAACCAAGTGCATTAATGTTTTGCCAATTATAATTACATAATCATGTCTTTAGAGACCCGCACAGCCTATCTCCAGCAAATATTGATCTCTAACATTTTTTTTAATATATCTTAAGAACAATTACAGAAGAATAAAATAAAGCACATTTCGTTACCTTTCATTACCCTTCTCAACCATATTCTCAAAACTATTGTTTTCAATGACTTCATATTCAGTATTTTGGCCACTGGCAGCTTATACACCACATCCACCACCAAATGACAGTGATATTTATATTTCACTGCATACAGTAATTGCTCTGCAGTAAAGCAGCCATCCAAACCAGTAAATTTTTTGCTGATGATATTCTTTTGTTTCATGCCTGATGTAATTATGAGTGAAGCATCACGTCATAATTTTGTATCAAACAGTGCCACCTTCAGGAAAAAAGATGCATTGCCACATATCAGATAGGCTATATAAATATAGTTATGCAGGAAAATATATACTTACACATTTACATACCTCGTGTCTCTAGCGATACAATTATACCCTATACAATTTTTACAAAAATAGATACAATTAAATCTGAACAAAGCCATTCTTTTATTTATAAGGGAATGCATATATTTATGCATTTAACAGATGCTTTTATCCAAAGCAACTTACAGTGCATTCAGGCAATACATTTTTTTTGTCAGTATGTGTGTTCCCTGGGAATTGAACCCACAACCTTTGCGCTGCTAACGCAATGCTCTACCGCTGAGCCACGGGAACATGACAAGGAATAGTCTATATTGAGGAATAGCCTACCAAGAGAGTTTATGCCTAACTTTTAAAAATGAAGGAGAGAGAAGGTAAGGAATGATCTTCCTGTCCGCTAAAGTCACTAGGTATGCATTTAAGGGCTCTAGATGTGAAAAACTGTATGTTGGCCTAGTCTAGAAAGCCTATAGTCTAAAAGTTATTTTATTCGTCACATACTCAATTATACAGGATATAATCAGTAGTGAAATGTAAATCAGGACAGGTCCGCTCAATGGACAGTGCAAAATATGTAACACATATTTTAAATAGCGTAATAACAATGTCTAGAGTTCCAGAGATCTGAGCTTTTGGAACTCAAGTGTCATTTTTTTGTGTAACATGACAACTTTTTAATAATATTTGTAAGCTATAGTCGTGTAGTTTTTGGGGATTTATGTTTTTAATTTGAATTAGCTAATTTAGTAGGCCTAATGGTTGTATATAACTGGGCTTTTTAAACTAGTAAAACTAAAATATGTATGTTTTTCAGTATAATCCATGGTGATGATAACCATGGTGAAATCGAACACTTTTCAAGTTTATTTTGAAGATTAAACAGTAGCCTACTGTATCCTAGAGGAGTGGTCAAATGAATACAGTTTTGTGCAGGAATACCAGATGTATTTAATTTTGTTTAATTTATAAAGTGACTTAGGCAGCACCTATATGTTTATATTTTCACTGGAAACAATTTAAAATAAGATTAATTGTCAATAAATAACTCTAACAACAATAATAAATAATGTTACAAATGTATTGTTCATTGTTAGTTAGTATTCACTTATGTTTTTTAACATATGTTTTACTTACGGACTTTCAGTTCTTGAATGCCGATGGTTTGTTTACAGACCTTGCATTAGAGCCCTTTGTCTGGGTCGCATGACCGAGGAAAAGCCGCCGGAAAAGAGGGAAGAGAGCTGGCGTCCTCGTCAGACTGAGACGACGTGCCTTCCGACCTCCTCTCCCAACCATTTTGCTGGCTAACGTTCAGTCACTGGACAACAAACTCTGTGAACTGCGTGCGCGCATCTCATACCAACGAGAAACAAGGGATGTCTGCAATGGTTCCAGACTCAGCCATCGAGCTCAAGGTGTACTCCGTGCATGTCTCGGACAAAACGAAGGAGCTCACAGGGAAAAGCAGAGGTGGGGCATTTGTTTCTATATCAACAACTCGTGGTGTGATGAAAGGAACATACACTCTATTAAATCCTTCTGCTCCCCTGATCTGGAATTTCATATGCTTCTGTGTCGACCATTCTGGCTACAGAGGGAATTTACAGCGATCATAATCACGGCTGTTTACATTCCCCCTCAAGCCAACACAGACCAAGCACTCAGGGTACTGTACGGGAATATAAGTGAGCAGGAAACCGCGCACCCAGATGCAGCTTTTGTTGTTACGGGGACTTTAATAAAGCCAACTTCAGAACAATAGCTCCAAAATACTTTCAACACATCACCATCAACACGCGTGGAGATCTTATACTGGACCATTGTTACACTTCTTTCCGGGATGCATACAAGTCCCTCCCCCGCCCACCTTTCGGCAAATCGGATCACTCTTCCGTTCTGCTCCTGCCTGCTTATAGGCAGAAACTGAAGCGTGAAGCACCCGCCCTCAGGACAATCCAATGCTGGTCGGACCAATCGGACGCTATACTACAGGACTGTTTTGATCACGTGGACTGGGACATGTTCCGGGCAGCGTCTGATGACGACATAGAGGCGTATTCAGATACGGTCACGTGTTTTATCAGGAAGTGTATAGAGGATGTAGTTCCGACCAAAACAATCCGCATCTACCCCAACCAAAAACTGGATTAACAGCGATGTTCGATCAGCCCTGTCAGCGCGGACATCTACCTTTAAATCCGGAAACACTGACGATCGGAAACAAGCCAGTTACGATCTCAGGAGATCCATCAAAGCAGCCAAACGAACATATAAAAACAAAGTTGAAGAACATTTCAACAACAATAATCCAAGAAGCATGTGGCAGGGTATCAACAACATCACAGGCTTTAAAGGGAATAAACCAGCTACTGTGAACATTGCCGCCTCTCTACCGGACGAGCTCAACACCTTTTATGCTCGGTTCGAGGCTGATAACACCACCCACACAGAGAGCGCTCACACGACTGCTGCAGAAGAGGTCAGTCCACTCACGCTTTCTGTCGCGGATGTAACCCGATCCTTCAAACGGGTGAACATCTGCAAAGCTGTGGGTCCGGATGGTATACCAGGCCGTGTGCTCAAAGCATGCGCTTTCCAACTCTCCACCTGTAGCTGGTGTGTGGTGAGAGCATACACTTGATTGTCTCTATGACTCTCTCTCCTCTCCACCTGTAGCTGGTGTGTGGTGAGAGCATACACTTGATTGTCTCTATGACTCTCTCTCCTCTCCACCTGTAGCTGGTGTGTGGTGAGAGCATACACTTGATTGTCTCTATGACTCTCTCTCCTCTCCACCTGTAGCTGGTGTGTGGTGAGCGCATACACTTGATTGTCTCTATGTCTCTCTCTCCTCTCCACCTGTAGCTGGTGTGTGGTGAGAGAATACACTTGATTGTCTCTATGACTCTCTCTCCTCTCCACCTGTAGCTGGTGTGTGGTGAGCGCATACACTTGATTGTCTCTATGTCTCTCTCTCCTCTCCACCTGTAGCTGGTGTGTGGTGAGCGCATACACCTGATTGGCTCTATGACTCTCTCTCCTCTCCACCTGTAGCTGGTGTGTGGTGAGCGCATACACTTGATTGTCTCTATGACTCTCTCTCCTCTCCACCTGTAGCTGGTGTGTGGTGAGCGCATACACTTGATTGGCTCTATGACTCTCTCTCCTCTCCACCTGTAGCTGGTGTGTGGTGAGAGCATACACTTGATTGTCTCTATGACTCTCTCTCCTCTCCACCTGTAGCTGTTGTGTGGTGAGAGCATACACTTGATTGTCTCTATGACTCTCTCTCCTCTCCACCTGTAGCTGGTGTGTGGTGAGCGCATACACTTGATTGACTCTATGACTCTCTCTCTCCTCTCCACCTGTAGCTGGTGTGTGGTGAGAGCATACACTTGATTGTCTCTATGACTCTCTCTCCTCTCCACCTGTAGCTGGTGTGTGGTGAGCGCATACACTTGATTGACTCTATGACTCTCTCTCCTCTCCACCTGTAGCTGGTGTGTGGTGAGCGCATACACTTGATTGGCTCTATGACTCTCTCTCCTCTCCACCTGTAGCTGGTGTGTGGTGAGCGCATACACTTGATTGGCTCTATGACTCTCTCTCCTCTCCACCTGTAGCTGGTGTGTGGTGAGCGCATACACTTGATTGGCTCTATGACTCTCTCTCCTCTCCACCTGTAGCTGGTGTGTGGTGAGCGCATACACTTGATTGTCTCTATGACTCTCTCTCCTCTCCACCTGTAGCTGGTGTGTGGTGAGCGCATACACTTGATTGTCTCTATGTCTCTCTCTCCTCTCCACCTGTAGCTGGTGTGTGGTGAGCGCATACACTTGATTGACTCTATGACTCTCTCTCCTCTCCACCTGTAGCTGGTGTGTGGTGAGCGCATACACTTGATTGTCTCTATGACTCTCTCTCCTCTCCACCTGTAGCTGGTGTGTGGTGAGCGCATACACTTGATTGACTCTATGACTCTCTCTCCTCTCCACCTGTAGCTGGTGTGTGGTGAGCGCATACACTTGATTGTCTCTATGTCTCTCTCTCTCCCTTCCACCTGTAGCTGGTGTGTGGTGAGTGCATACACTTGATTGGTTCTATGACTCTCTCTCCTCTCCACCTGTAGCTGGTGTGTGGTGAGCGCATACACTTGATTGTCTCTATGTCTCTCTCTCCTCTCCACCTGTAGCTGGTGTGTGGTGAGTGCATACACTTGATTGTCTCTATGTCTCTCTCTCCTCTCCACCTGTAGCTGGTGTGTGGTGAGCGCATACACTTGATTGGCTCTATGACTCTCTCTCCTCTCCACCTGTAGCTGGTGTGTGGTGAGCGCATACACTTGATTGGCTCTATGACTCTCTCTCCTCTCCACCTGTAGCTGGTGTGTGGTGAGCGCATACACTTGATTGGCTCTATGACTCTCTCTCCTCTCCACCTGTAGATGGTGTGTGGTGAGCGCATACACTTGATTGTCTCTATGTCTCTCTCTCCTCTCCACCTGTAGCGGGTGTGTGGTGAGCGCATACACTTGATTGTCTCTATGACTCTCTCTCCTCTCCACCTGTAGCTGGTGTGTGGTGAGCGCACTGGCGCCGTTATCCTGTGGCAGCCATTGCATCATTCACGTGGATGCTGCACACTGGTGGTGGTTGAGGAGAGACCTCACCATATGATTATGAAGCGCTTTGGGTGTACATCAATGTATAATAAAGCGATATATAAATGCATCATTCATTCATTCATTCATTCACTGATTTCTGTCTCTGTCTCTTTGGATAAAGTCTCACAGGTTTTGGAGAGTCCATCTCAGACTCACTGTCTGACAGACACAGCATTGTCACTGCCAATGTCAATGTCATTATTTGAGCTGTGACCAGCATTTATTTTTCAAAGTTAAGAGGCAAATCATTTCCTACCGCACAATTTTGAAGGGACACATCCTCTTCTCTCTGGAGGGGTGTGACGAGACACTTATGCCACGAGACACGAGACTGGGTTCACGAGAACGAGACGAGACACGATTTTTTGACTTTTTTTAAAAAATCCTCAATGATTAAATATATAGGGGAAAATAGTCTTTCATTCAACTTAAGAACACAAAATGCAAAAAAATAGTGCATTTTGAAATGAACTTGTACTTTATACCAGAATGTTCTTTAAAATCTATGTCTGTTTAATGGAAGGGATAGGGAAGAAGTGTTTGTGGGTTCTTGAGAGGCAGGTGGAAGGGCACATTGATGGAAAATCTCTGTGACTAATGTTTGGGAGCGGTCACGCAAGTGTCAACATGTATCTGCGCCTCTCCACTCACATTAAGAGTGTGTGTGTGTGTGTGATCTTTTTTATATTCACCTGCTTCTATTCACATCCAGCTGCCTCCAGCTCAGCTTGCAGGAAAATCTTTCCACTAAACACATTTCATTTGAAAAGGGCTGCCGATTACACAGCCCATAAACTTAACATTTTAAACATTTCTTCAAATTTCAGCTCAACACTGCCAGACAGTAATTTGACACACTTTTATAACTCATGCTTTTTATGTCAGGGCTCTGCCCTGGCAGCCTTGTCTGTGTTGTCTTTATTTAATGTTTCTTTGGTTGTCTTGTGTCTTAACACATTGCTTTGTCTTTGTTTGTGTCTACCATGTATTCCTGTGATCCCACCTCCTTGTTTCCCTTGGTCACGCCCCCTTGTTTAGCCCTTGTCTTGTCCTCGTTTCCTTAACTGTGCTCACCTGGCCCTCGTGTGCTTTCCTCCCTTTATATTGTGCTGTTTTCCTCTTGTGTTTGCGGGTTCGTCTTGTGCCATAGAGACAGTTACCAATTTGCTGCTCTATATTCCAGTCTTGCGTTGTCATCTTGTATCCTTACTGCAGTTTTGCTCTTGAGTTTATATCTCTGATTTTGTCTGGTTTTGTTACTCAGTAATCTTGCTTGTTTACTTTTAATATTTTCTTTATTTGTTTATCAGTCCTGTTTCTAGTCTTCAAATGCTCTGCTTTTATTATTTAGTTTTTCTTTAGTTGTAAATTCAGATTTTTCCTTTTCCTTTTAGTTTTTGTTTTGCTTTTTATTTTCTTGTTATTTTTCCCCTTTTATTACATGTTTTGCGTGCTGTCTTGTTGTGTTTGTGCTGTGTGTTCCCTCCAGTCCTGCTCTACCAGCCTGAGACTCCCTGCCTGTTGGTTCCCCCAAGCAGTCTGCCAACCAAGCCTGGTGCAGATAATCTTTCATTGGTACCGACTGGGACTGCTCTCCAGACTGCCTACCTCTGGAGGCTTAGTTCTCTCCTGCTGTTTGGAGTAGTTTCAAGACTGTTCACCCCTGTGCACCCCCCTGAAGTGTTTTGTTTCAATAAATATTTGTTTCTCTCATTCTGCATTTGGGTTCCTTCCTGCTGATCCTGACATTTTAGGGTGAAGTGGTCATCAGTGCTTGAAATAAAGATGCTTTGTCTAATGAAATTCTCATAATATTAATGATCTTGGGATGAAATCATTCCCAAAGTAATAGTCAGTTTGTACCGTGGCCACACAATATAAAGTGTTCGTTCGGGAGTCAGGCAGTCTAAATAACTGTCACAAAATATATGTATAAAGACCCCACTCAGCGCTTACCAAAATAAAGGACTCTCCAAAAACTAATTCAAAATGTAAATTATTATTTCAATTCGTTCATGCATACAACATTTATCAGACGTTTTTATCCAAAGCGACTTACAATTGCATTCAGGTTATACATTTTCATAAGTATGTGTGTTCTCCTGGGAATTGAACCCACAACCTTTTGCGCTGCTGACGCAATGCTCTACCACTGAGCCGGATCACAGTTTCATAACGATGAAAATAAAAGTATTAATAATCAAATAAAGTTTCAAAGACCAAATTATATATAGGCTATAGCTGATTTCTTTCGTCTATGGATAGGACTTACAATTTTTATGAAGGGATGCGTGGGTCGACAACAGCTTTAAAAGCATAGAAATAGTACCTTTTGATCTCTTTCTTATTTTGAGATTCAAAAAAGGACTGATTGCGCGCAAGAATAACTTGGCCAGCATTCGAGTTAAAAGGGAGTAGAAGTAAAAACCATAGATACAATATACGTATATATGTCTATGGTAAAAAAAAAAAAACCCGTTTGGCGTGCAGATCAACTCCGGTGTTTTCCGTTTCGATTGCCTCAATTTCTCCTTGTGCCGAGACTGATATACACCCAAAGATACCAACACGATCTTCCTGGTGTATTCCCCAAGGATTGAAACTCAAACGACAACGGTTCTTCTTCCAAAGACGACCCCAATTTCCACGCAACTCACTTCCGCCATTTCCGCCTGCTCTCTCTCTTCCGTGACTCGACCTCCTCCGCTTCTCTTCCCTACCTATTCTATTTTTGTCTCCATTTCCAGACCATGCCTTTTTCCCATCATCTTTTATGTTTTTCGTTTAGATAAATAAATAAGGATAATTATCATAATAAATTGGTTTGATAATGTGTTGTTTATAGGGGTGGGCATAGATTAATTTTTTTAATCTAGATTAATCTAGATTAATTTTGGAATTAATCTAGATTAAAATGGCTCATTTGAATTCTGCCGAAGGCATTCAGAATATGTGTGCTACCCAAATAATGGCTAAAAGTAAGTCTTTGAGAACGGGTTTCTCAAGCCAGGTGGCGCATTAGACCAGGGACTCATCTCCTGTTTCCAAAATGCATCACAAACTGCTTGAGAAAGCTGTTCTACTATGATAATTGGTGATGAAAATAAACTATGTTCAATAAGATGTACTTGTGTTTACTAACTGTTTATTCAGTTAAACATGAATTTTGAACTGTAGGCCTACATAAGAGGTCGTGATGAACTGTTTACAGTTTCCATTGGGAAGCTTCTTAAAAATAAATTTTCTCTGAAGCAAACCCGGCGGCTTCATAGCTGCATCCATGTTAGCACGTCACGTCTGATGTGGTAATTTCACAGTACCGTTAGGCATACACACAGGTTCGAAGCAGAGGGTGACACGGGAGTGAATTCTCAAGTTCACATGAGACCTAAAGCGCATCCTGTTTGCTTAAAAGCGCAACGTTTCGTTGTTATTCTGAGTGCACACAAATAAACGTAGAGTCTTTACAGATTCGAAAGATGTATTAGGCTACTTTTATCTGTATGACCAAAAATGACGGAGATGTAAGAGCAAGTGAGCGCACCGGAGCCTGTCCTGCAGCAAACGCGCTTCCACACAAACACTTCAATAGCGCACATTTCTCTAGGTTAACATCATATTGAGCGGCCATGTAAAGTTGCTACTACATACATCTTTCAGATGAAAAGCCATATTTGAGGTTGATGAATGATAGGTGAGCGTTTGGATGTCCTGACCGATTGTATAACCACATAGACCAGCCGTTAACAATCTGTCCATCACGGACTGCGAGCCTCTAGTTCGAAGACTCGTTCTCGCCCCCTACAGTGCAATTCGGCTAGGTATCCATCCGCGCTAAAATATCAGGGTGAAAGTCATCATAGCTTGCGTAGTATAGACCCAGCTCCCAACCCAACTTTGAGAATAGATTAACGGCGATATTTTTTTTATCGCCGATAAGAGTCTCACGTTAACGCAGCACGTTAACGCCGATAACGGCCCACCACTAGTTGTTTACTTTATTTATTTGTTCGTTGAAGGTGATAGAGTAAATAAAAATCAGACAGCTTCAAAGTGTAATGATCCGTTACAAGTTGTATGTCATTAGATAGTCAGAATAATTCAATTCAAGATTATTTGTATAGCGCTTTTTACGATACAGGCGTTGCAAAGCAGCTTTACAGGAAATTAAGTTTCTGAAATAGATTTATATATTGCAGAAACGTAATATATTTAACTTATGGCAAAATTTCAACCTGGTCTCATAATAATACGTACCTCTGTGCACTTTCTGTGCGACACCGGTTTACGTACCTTACTATACGTTTTGCCGCACTTTCAAAGAGAAATGTTCACTGAGTGGCGTTAAAACACAAGTTAAATATGTGAACCCTGGCACATTTTTATTACGTAGATATAGGTACATTTTGCTGTGTTTTTATTACGTTGCTACAGAAACGTATCATACTGGTTCAGAATTCAAATATCTGGGGTCTGTCCCTAAAAGTTGTCGTTCTATCGTGCCCTACACCAAATACAACCCTAAACCTACCCGATAGTGTTAACAAATGCACAACTGATATACAAACGTATTTGTAGATGCAACCGTGCCATTTCAACTTCCTTATACGCAGATTTGAATTGCTCTTCGCCTCCTCAGTACGTCTCTGTACTCCGTGAGCTACCGAACAAACCTACGTCTATGAAAACCCATAGATACGAGGCTGGATATGTGCGACGCTAACGTTCAAAAGCATCAGTTTTCAAATCTCCCAGCTTTTTAATATTGTTTTGAAGTCGTAACGTGATATTCTTCAAGTAATTGTGCGAAAATTACGCTTTATTAATGAAAACTGTGAAAAGGAGTAAAAGGTGTCAGAATTTTACTGCCTCTAATGTTTGATTATTTTGGAAACTGCAGTAATATTGTCACTATCCTTCCTCCTGTAGTTTGTCCCCTGTGTTCTCCTCTGCTTTAGTTCTTCTTCGTGTGGCCTTGGTAGTGTTATCTAGTTCACCTGTGCCTTGTTTCCCCCTGTGTATTTAAGTGGTGTATTTTGCCCTTTGTTCCTCACTCGGTTTTTGAGTCTTTGCCCTGTGTTTCTGGTTTTGCTAAACCTCTCTAGCTACCCCAAGTAAGGTATCTCGAGTTACTTTCTTTTATTGTGATTGTTCTCTGGCTCTGTTTTCTCCCCTCGTGGAGTTTTCTTTTTTGTTTTTTGATGTTGTTAATACCTCAGTCCGAGAAGAACTTCTGTTGTATTCTTGCAAAGACCTTTTTTTCATTAAATCTTCATTTCCTGGAGGACTGCATTAAGTGTTTCATTTGGGTCCAGCATCACCACTCCTGTGGCTCAGTGGTGGATCTCTTAACCACCACACCAGAGACCCGAGTTCGAGCCTGGCTCGTGACAAATATGTAGTTATTGGTACATATTTCGTGTCTTGCTAAAAAGTGCACCCAGGTACGTAAATGCTATGAGACCAGGTAGCAAAATGTGGTTCATTCTGTATACTGTCTGAGGGTTGGGTTCCTCTGCGGTGTTAACATTGTCTCTTCTCAGGTGTTTGCTCATCACCTTTAAGGGATGGATCCAGACCGAAGCGTGTGTAATTCCCAGCCAGTAACAGAAAGCAGATTCTGGAGAATGTGTATTTAAAGGAACAGTTAACTCTCAATCAAATCTACATCATATAAACTCTCATTTCTTTTTCTAATGTAGAATACAAAAGTAGATGTTTAGCACAATACTCTTGCTGCTCTTTTTCCATACAAAGAAAGCGTCTAGAGCTCCAAAACGTGCAAAAGCTTAATAAAAGCACCAGTAAATAAATGCATGCTGCTTGTGCGATGCCAAGTCATACGATAGCTTTGTGAGAAACAGACCAACATTTAAATTATTATTATTAATAGAAACACTTCTACAAAGTTATGGGGGAAAATAATTATGTATGTCATTTTTTTTCTTCTTAACTGTTTCCTTCCTGCAGGTGTGGAACCTTTATCAGGTTTCCTTAATGAAAATGTTTTAGCAATGTAATCAGTGCGGTGGAAATTGAATGTCAAATAGTTCATCAGTGGATCTGAATTATTAATGTTAGAGCTGAAGATCTGAAACAGTTTAATGCATAGTGAAGATGCACAGAACAGTCTTTATTAAAGTGTTCTTTTACAGAGTGAAATGTATTCAAAATGAAATTTTAGTGAATTGGATTTTTAGTAAACACATCGTTCAGATATATATCCGTTTGCTCTGTCAGTTATGTATTTGTTTTGCTGATGCCGATGCTGTCTGTGTGTATGGAGTCTAATCGCTCTGACATCTGTGTGTTAGTGAACAAACACTCATCCTCAAATTGAATTCTTGGTAAGATTAGAAAATGAGTTTTCTAGCTCTCCGTCAGGTCTGTTGAAGAATGATTTAAGCGTAAGCTTAAATTAAATGATTGTTTGAATGAGAACATAGGATGTAATGATTTTTGACACCCTATTGAGAGTAATTGATTGAATGTGATGATTTTGGACACCCTATTGAGAGTAATTGATTGAATGTGACAGCGGAGCTGGAAAAGGCACACGGCAGATGCAGTATGGCTGCTTTCATCTGCACTCGTTTTATTTAATCACCATATCCTTTCATAACAATCCAGCTCACATTCTGATGGGAATCCCTCGGTTGTCAACAGAAAACCGTGTTGATACCGATGTAACAAGCTTTCTACTCCAACACTACTGTAGTTATCCCTATTGCTTGGCGGTTTGGTACACTTGATTCCTATTGATCAGACTCTGCACTGAGCAGTCGAATATGTTTGTTTACTGATGGCTAAACTGTATATGGCCTTCAGATCAAGCCACAGTCTGTCTATTCATGCGCAAGCATTAGAGTAGTTCTGAGTTATGGTATCTTGTACCTAAACATTTCGATAACACTGTAGTGTAGGGAACAATTCTCAATATTAACCGGTGGCTTAGCATGCTTCTTATTGGCTGTTTATTAGTGCGTATAAAGCACATATTCTACATCCCTAATCCTAACCTTAACAATTACCTTACTAACTATTAATAAGCAGGAAATTAGGAATTTATTGAGGCAAAGGTAGTAGTCAATGTTTTTTTAAGAGTGAGACCTTAACCTCATAATAACCGTAACGTTTGACCTTAAAATAAAGAGACCAACATGACTGTTGTTGGGAGGACTACAATATTAAGTGACCATGGACCACAAAACCAGTTGTTTTAAATTTAGAGTTATACATAATCTGAAAGCTGAATAAATAAGATTTCCATTGATGTATTTGTTAGGATATGGCACTATTTGGCTGAGAGACAAATATTTGTAAATCTGGAATCTGAGGGTGCAAAAAAAATCTAAATATTGAGAAAATCGCTTTAAAGTTGTGCAAATGAAGTTCTTAGCAATACATGTTACTAATCAAATTTTTTTTGTTAGATATATTTATGGTAGGAAATCTACAAAATATCATGGAACATGATATTTACTTAATATCCTAATTATTTTTGGCATAAAAGAAAAATGTATAATTTTGACCCATACAATGTATTGTTAGTTATTGCTATAAATATACCCCAGCGACTTCAGAATGCTTTTGTGCTCCAGGGTCACATTTATGGTGGACTGTGTTAATTATACATTTTATTATGATTATTAACTTTTGATTGAACTAGCCATTTTAAAGCAGCTTCGATTGCTGGTGTGTCTGGAGGTGCTGTAGATGACACCGATGTGGAGTAAATGAAGCTGATGTTGAATTCATACAGAAAGAGGACATCAGAAAGTCAAAGCTCAGCTCTGTGACCACGTCTCTCTTGCTTTCCCTGTGCTATTCATCTGCACGTGAACATGTGCATCTTTCTAAGGAATGCTTTCCACGATGAAAGTGTCTCACTTTACTAACCACAGCTTTCTATGTATACCTTTCTCTCACACATGCACCTCTTTTTCTCAGTCATTTATCTTGTGTCACAGGAGTTCTCACAAAGCAAATTATTCCAGCTGAAGATGTCTCTGTTTGTCCCTCTGAGGGCAAACGTATGCTATTTTGTCCTTTAACTATTGATGAATAAACACACACAGTTTTATACACATCTGTGTCTTTCCTTTTGAGTGCACAAATACTGACAGTGAGTCATGATAAACTGTTATCCCAAACATCCCTCATAGACTTACTGCTGAATCCCTTTCTGTTGCTTGTAATGTGCTGCCTATAAACTATCTTGAGTGCCCACACACACACACACACACACACACACACACACACACACACACACACACACACACACACACACACTTTTGTTTCTGTAAAAAGTGGGGAGATCCCAAAGGTGTAATGGTTTTTATACTGTACAAAATGTATGTGCAATTGCCCTACAATTTAGCCCTCACAGGAAAATGTGCATCTTTACTTTCTCCAAAAAAAACTCATTAATCTGTATGATTTATGAGCGTTTTGAAAAATGGGAACATGGGGCAATGTCCTCATAAGTCACCTTCTCCTTGTAATACCTATTTCATACCCATGTCATTATACAAATTTGTGTCCTCATTTGTCACAAAAACGTGTGCACGTTCAACGATCAACCAACATTAGTCTAGATTAGGGGGGGTTAAATTCGGAGTAAATTTCCCTACATGGTCAGTAAAGGTAATCCGCCGATGCACGGGTCACTACGCACATTCACGTTACTCTAAAATGAGACGCAGCAAAACTGTACAAATGCTGGACATCCACACACCACGTACACCTCCATAACCATGTGCATGATACAATACTTATTAAATAATAATGCACTCACCTGTCACTTGTAAATAAAGTCCATGGGTCTGTCATACCACGTCCCTTCACTTGGATTAAAAAGTAAACATGGCCGACAAAATAACTTGTGCTAGCTGTTAGCCACTCATAGCACTCATCTTTGAAATGGTGCATAAAAAACTTTGCTTGCCTCTGTTAGCGAATTTGGTTTGGGTGTAGGTCTTCCTTCAGCAGTTATTCTCTTTTCTCTGCAAAAGAGCATTTTGAAAAAGGCGTTTTTTGTAGATGGGCAACAAGATCTGGTGTAGGCGCCGATGACTGCGGCTGTCATTTTCTTTTCATTGAATTTCACTTTAGTTCCTTGGAAATCCCTAAAGGGGCGGTCTAACGCTGGGGTTAGCACTGCGCACGTAGCTAGACCCTCTGTCGTTGAACGTCAAAATATGATTGGCTGATGATTCTGTCACTAATGCTCGTAAACAAATCAGATGTGACGCCTTTCAACAAAAGGGGAGCACTATCTGTAGCGCTGGCCTAGACTTTCTTTATGTAGGATATTCCAGTTCGTCCTCAACTAAACTAATCATATTACACAAATGAAAATATTACTTAAATAATCAATAAAAAAAAATTCACACAATTGTATTTTTTATGGGGCCAGCAGAGAAGGCCCTGCAGCCCCTGACGGCCCACCACTGAAAATAACTCATTACTTTTTAATTTTTTTTAACGTGTTACTGTAGTTCTAGACTAAATATGATCATGCATTTACTCATCTCACAAAAACAGATTCAGTGTTCCTCAAAAATAATAAAAGCAGTGAAATACAAACTCAGAATATGATACAAACCTGCAATAATTATATATGTTAAATGTCCTTTATGTATTTTAATGCCGTTTTATTAACCAAAAAAGCAAAGGTCTTTGCTGCTGACATCTGATGATCCAATTCAGTAATAACGCAAAAAAATATTTAGATAAACATAACGTGTTTAATTGCTGAAGAGTCTTGAGCCATTTGCCAAAAATAAGAGCATTTTTATATTAAAAACAAACGTGCTACAAGCCAAAGAAAAAGTAACACAAAAGTAAAGTAACACAAACTAGTTACTTTTAAAAGCATCTTTCCCCAACAGTGAATATCAGCGCTGCCGTGCTTCACAGACGGAGAAACGCTGATGACATTGAAGGGCATTCAGATGAGCGGAGCATATTTAGTCAAGTGAAGAGATCTAGTGCAGATATCCCCTGTAGCAGTGAACACTGCGAAAGAACCCTGTTATCTGCACTTGGCTGGTGTCTTAAAGCAGCCGCTGACAGAACGAAGCCGCTTCTCTGCCAGTCTCTGTGTAATTGTCTCCGCAGGCGGCCAGGTTTCGTGTGAACTGTGCTTCAAGCGCTCTTCAATTCTTAATGTGCCCTTTTCATTGAGCCGTTGGCCTTAAAGCCAGCCGTTAATGGCATTGCTTTCAAGGTTCAAGGTTCAAGGTTTCTTTATTTGTCACATGATAAATTATACAGGGTATAATCAAAAGTGAAATGTAGGTCAAATCAGGTCCGCTCAGTGGACAGTGCAAAGAATTAAAAAAAATTAAAAATAAAATCACAATTAAATTATATAAAAGTAACACCACACAAGAGTATATATATATAGGTAAAAAACGAAATAAGTAAAATGTGCAATAGAATAAAGAAAAGTGCAAAAACAGTAAAACAGTAAGATGTGCAAAACAAATTGGATGTGCAAAAACATTATATGGGACTAAATAAATATTAGTATAAACAGGAGGGATGAGAGGGATGTGCAACGGGTTGTACTGGGTATGATGAGAATATGAATGTTTTTGTTATTTTTTTACAGATAATAATGAGTCTTGTGAAAGTTTATGGAACAGAGTTTGTGTTAAGGAGCCTGATGGCCTGAGGGAAGAAGCTCTTCCTCAGTCTCTCAGTTTTTGCCATCATGCTCCTGTAGCGCCTGCCAGATGGCAGTAAACAGAAAAGATGGTTACCGGGGTGGTTTGAGTCTTTGGTGATTTTAGCAGCTCTGCTTCTGCAGCGTTTGAGGTAGATGCTCTGCAGAGAGGGGAGAGTAGACCCTGAGATGCGCTCAGCTAAGCGCACGACTCTCTGCAGAGCTTTGCAGTCCTGGTTTGTGGCATTATTATACCACACTGAGATGCACTGAGTCAGAACACTTTCTATGGCCCCTGAATAGAAAGTTTTCAGGATAGCTGGTGAGACCCTGAATTTCCTCAGCTGTCGCAGATGGTACAGTCTTTGCCTGGCTTTCTTGACCTGTGTTTGAATGTGTGTAGTCCATGTCAGGTCCTCGGAGATGTTTACACCGAGGTACTTGAAGCTGCTCACCCTCTCCACAGGGGTCCCACTGATCATAAGAGGAGTCTTCATCTCTCATACTTTATAAAAGGCACACATATGAATGTGTTTTTAACAGAAGCTGATGTGTGTTATTGAGCTGCTGCTGGATCACTACGCAGGGGCCGTTCTGGAGTCTGGAGGACACAAAGCTGTTCAGGGCCGAGCTGAACCAAACCGATTCTGGCCAGCTTCCCAACAAAGAACGGTCCTGTTGCACACTTGATGCTAGTGAAGTAAGCATGAATGAGAAATGGCAGGTGCTGTATATGAATCTAAGATGTCTTTGTTCAGTCTAGATCGCATTGATTTGCTCTGCCGGAAAAGACACACCTGACCTGACTATGAGTTGCACAAGGTCAAAATTGCATTGTTGAGATATAAAGATCAGAAATTCAGTCAAACCTAAATGTATTCAGGCACCTTCAACATTTCCATCGCAGTTTATTTGCTATAGTTTAGAAAATGGTGATAAAATATGACCTCGGAGTTAAACTGTCAAAACTAATTGATTTTGATAATGTCATATCTTTGATAGAAAGGTATTTAATGAATTAGGCTGAATAGCTGTCAGCTGTTCAATTTAATTGATATTACCAATTGAATCAACTAATTACCAAGCGATGCTTCATTTTGTACAGTGTGTGTGGTGTAAAAAGTGTGCATTAGCAATTAAAGAAAAAACACTTTAGCAAAACATGGTCTGATCAAAAGTGTCTGAATCATTTTTGGTACCACATTTGTATGATTTTTACTGGTAGTCCACTGTATGAAGAATTGTTGGGTATTATATGTCACAGTTAAAAATAAATATCAAAAATTGTATCTGATGTCTGCATAGTTTTAGGTTTGACTGTAAGCCGTTCTGGGATAATGGAAAATGCTTGTTAATGAAACGAAATGTTTAAAAACATCATAAACATGTGTTTTAGTTTCCCTCACTCCAGAACAAATCATGTGGGGAATGTGCTATATTAATAAACTCGGGCTCTCATTCAACATCAATCCATATGTGTGCTCGTTTTATGTGTTTGGTGTTAATTGCATTATAAAAGTTGCTTTGTAATATAAGCGTGTTTCATATTATAAAACTGAGTTGTATAGCAGAAAAGTATGGTAGTTGGAAATTAACGTGATTATGGCAATAACTGTCATGCATTGCAAAGTAATTTCCGTGGCTAACGCTGCTCTGCGTGTATTTATGTGATTTCTTTCTTCTTCATCAGAACAGTGTTTATAGTTCTTCCTGCTTTACGTCATTGTCTTAGCAATGTAATATTTTTAAATATGTGTAGGCCAGTATTATAATAATATATGTGATTTTCAAGGACCACTGTGAATGTTTACTTGTTTCATTATGAATTATATCCTAGCTTATCGTTTTTTCTTGCAAAAGCCATAAATTTGACCGGATTTTTAATTGCACATAGTGCTGTAATAACCGTGTAACTCACAGTTAACCAATTGCAGGTTTTAATTGCATCACCCATAATTGAATTGGCTATAAGTTGCTTCTTGTGAGCACAACCTACAATTATTTAGAAAAATAATGATAGTATTCCCATTAAAACGAATGGAAATCTTCTGAAAATGCATTGGTGAAAGATATTAACAGGCGTGTTTATGTTATTGAGTGAAAGGACATCTCTGCCTAAGTGTGTTTGTGAGTGAGATATTAACAGTTATTGATTATTTATGTTATTGAGTGAAAGGACATCTCTTCCAAACTGTGTTTGTGTATGAGTGTGTACTCGCATTCTTCACTTCATCAGCACTGTGTGAATAAACACACTGTTTACTGACACACATGCTTGACCTTTCATGTGATTGTGTACACATTCATAAGAATGTTTTGCTACACTTGTAAGGACACGCTTGCATAAAACTGGCGATTTGGCGTGTGTGTGTGCACGCGCGCGTGTGTGTGTGTGTGTGTGTGTGTGTGTGTGTGCACGCGTGTAAACATGTACACTTGCGCTCTCTCTCTCTCTCTCTCTCTCTCTCGCTCTTCTCTCTTCTCTCTTCTATCAATTCAATTCAATTCAGAAAGCTTTATTGGCATGACAAAAACATACATGTTGTATTGCCAAAGCATTAAGACAACATTTAAAATGATTTACAATATCTGAACATTTAGAAAAGCCTAGAGAAAATACAGTTTTTCTCATTTGCTAAGACACGCTCAGTGAAACTGGGATCCACTTGATCTTCATCATCACATTCTTAGCACAGCAGAAGTCTTCTCTTTCAAATGCCTTAACACTTTTTCATTTGTTTCACACATTTTTCACACCCTTTGTCAAAACAGTCACCACAGATCTCATTGAAAGATCCCAAACTCCATTGGATTCACTGTGTTGAACAAAAGGAAAACATCTATTCACAGCTGATAGAAAGTACTTGCATAATTATGAATCTCCAATGCACCTGTGTGAAACTTGTTTGCACAACTCTTCAATCAGCAATCAATCCTCATCCCTCTACAAAAGATGCCACCTCTGTATTGCTATTTGCAAGCATGGATCAAAGAGGCCATCGGTACGGAAGGAGAGTAAGAGGCCATGGCAGAGGGGCCCGAGGAAGAGGAGTTTGTGTGCGCGGTGGAGGAGCTGCAGCAGCAGCAAGAGGACAAAATCGAGCTCAAGTTTCATATGAAATTCGGGCAACAATTATTGACCATGTCATCAATCATGGCTTGTCCTTTAGAGAGGCTGGACAAAGGGTCCAGCCCATTCTGAGTCGGAGCACTGTGGCATCTATTGTCAGGCTTTTTCGGAATGAGAACAGGTAATTTACAGTGTTACTGTAATGTATACCACTGTGTATTTCAGCTTTACTGCATTGCCCTGTTAGCAGAACAAACTGTGTCTACAGTAATGCAGATGTTTTATCAATCTCATTTATGTGACTGTCATACAGTAATGTCAATTTTGAAATGCTTTTTGCTTTTACTTTATAGAATCCACACATTACCACACACTGGTGGCAGAGGAAAGATATTTGGTATTGAACAGGAGTCTGCCATTGTAGATATGTTAGTGGCAAACAATGCAATCAGACTGCGTGAAATCCAGGCAGCAGTAATTGCAGATCAGGGAGCATTTAGAAATATAAACAGTGTGAGTTTGGCAACTATAGATCGAGTCCTTAAACGAAACCATGTCAGAATGAAACAGCGGTACAGAGTTCCATTTCAAAGAAACTCTGACATCGTAAAGGAGGCACGATTCCAGTATGTGCAGGTACAGACTTTTGATTGTAATACCTTGTTTACCATAGTTACATGCGACTGTTCGCATGTGATTTGCTTTATGAATTTGCTCTTTTTCTTAGAGAATAATGGAGTTTGAAGCTGAAGGGGCACATCACAAATTCATTTTTGTGGATGAAGCCGGATTCAACCTCTGTAAAGTGAGGAGACGTGGGAGGAACATCATTGGGCAGAGGGCCACTGTCACAGTGCCAGGTCAGAGGGGTGCCAATATCACCATGTGTGCTGCCATCTCCAATGATGGGGTCCTTTGCCACATTCCAACAATTGGCCCATACAATACAGAATGCCTCATCACATTTCTTGATGCATTGAAAGAAATACTGATTCCACCCGAAGAGAGAGGGCTGTTGAGGCCTGGCATGAGTCTGTATGTCATAATTTGGGACAATGTTGCTTTCCACCACTCTCGCCTTGTGAATGAATGGTTTGCAGCACAGCCTCGTATTATGATGCAATTCCTCCCTGCATACTTGCCTTTTCTGAACCCAATCGAGGAGTTCTTCTCTGCTTGGAGGTGGAAGGTGTATGATCACCGGCCATATGAGCAGATGCCCCTCCTGGAGGCAATGAATGCTGGTTGCCTGGCAATAGGTGCAGAGGACTGCCAGGGATGGATACGCCATGCAAGGAGGTATTTCCCTCGGTGCATTGCAAGGGAAAACATTCAATGCGATGTTGATGAGAACCTGTGGCATAATCGTCAAGAACGAATGGACTAAATGTGAAAGATAATATATATATATATATATATATATATATTTTTTTTTTTTTTTTTTAAGGTATTTCCACCCATAAGTTTCCTTTGGTAGCTTTTTTTTTCCAGTATCCATTTGAGTTTGTAAAGTATCATATTTCATATTGATGGCTGTATTTTGTTGTCCATCGTGTAATGATTGATTGAAAGAATAAATTAATTTGACCACAAGTTGTGGTGTTTGATGGAAATATTTGCTTATGTTGCATGTTTTTAATGTTTTGTGAGTGTTAGAGCATTTTGCTAACAAAATGAGTAATTTTGGCCATTGAGCTTCAGTTTTATCCTGTGTGTTAACTGTTTTGAAAATGTGATGTCAGAGTGGGCAAATGTGTTTAAGCAATCGAGAAAAACTGTAATGATTAGGTGCAACACATTACTGATTTGAAACAGATGTGTTCAATTTTGAGTGCTTGTGTGTTACCGATGACAAGAGTGTGTTGCTTGTGTTTCACTTTTGGGGGCTGTGTTGTGCCATTCTCAGTTGAAGTGCACCACAATGCTACATGTGCTTTGTGAATGACAATGTGTTTACAGTTTTGCACAAAGAGTGATTCCGATTTGCTAGTTGTGTCTAACCACATGAGAAGTGTTTAAAGTTCTGCAAACTGTGTGATTCAATCAATACATTGGTTTGTACACTTGCAACTTTGGTTTTGCAAATGGATTTTAGTGTTTTAGCAATTCAGATATACTGTAATAAAACACACATTCCACATTTCCTTCAAACAATTCATTAAATGTGACCCTGGACCACAGAACCAGTCTTAAGTGTCAATTTTTCAAAATTGAGAATTATACATCATCTGAAAGCTGAATATATAAGGTTTCTATTGATGGTTTGTTAGGATTGGACAATATCGATAGACCATTATTTGACAATCTGGAATCTGAGGGTACACAAAAATCTAAATATTGAGAAAATCATCTTTAAAGTTGTGCAAATGAAGTCCTTAGCAATGCGTATTACTAATCAAAAATTATATTTTGATATATTTACGGTAGGACATTTACAAAATATCTTCATGGAACATGATCTTAATATCCTAATGATTCTTGGAATAAAAGAAAAATGTATAATTTTGACCCATACAATGTATTGTTGGCTATTTCTATAAATATACTCCAGCGACTTAAAACTGCTTTTGTGCTCCAGGGCACAAATAAATTCACAAAATATGAATTTGAGTGTGTGTTGTTTTAGTATCAAAATACTTTGAAATTGATTTTCACATTTCTTTTTTCATTTCACTTTTTCATTTTATCAATCTAGTTAAAGTTATTTGTGTATTTGTCCTTTTTACTAACTCTTGTTTTTTGATGTATCTATATTTCTATTTTATTTGAGTTTTAGTTAATTTAGTAAGTCAAGTTAAAGTTTTATTTATATATATACACTCACTGGCCACTTTATTAGGTACTTGCTATTACCGGGTTTTACCCCCCTTTTGCCTTCAGAATTGCCTTAATTCTTCGTTGCATAGATTCAACAAGGTGTTGGAAACATTCCTCAGAGATTTTGGTCCATATTGTCATGATAGAGTCACACAGTTGCTGCAGATTTGTCGTCTGCACATCCATGATGTGAATCTCTCGTTCCTCCACATCCCAAAGGTGCTCTATTGGATTGAGATCTGGTGACTGTGGAGGCCATTTGAGTAAAGTGAACTC